>CP139504.1:253590407-253938345 GCA_021014915.2 Artemisia tridentata subsp. tridentata | reverse complement strand
GCAGAGGGCTTTTATAGGGACTTGAGGAGGTTACTTACAAGACTTAGTCAAAACTTACAAAGGAAGCTTATACACATGTATGGATCCAAGGGCTTAAGGCATGAGATTAAGCCACACAAGGGGTGACTCCCCCCCCCATAGGAGGCGGTTCATATGTGTTAGATAGGATGACTTGGTCATTTTTGGTATTATCCTACTTATAGAGTTAGTTTTGGCTCCGTTAATCGCTAGCCGTAAGTTGTTAGGTCATGAAACGTAAAACCGGGTATCGTAAAAATACGAAACTTGTAGGAATGATTTAACTCATCATTATGCTCCATAATAAAATATAAAATGAGTGGTAAGTTCAATCGGGTTGCTTAAACCCTGATAAAACTGGAAACGCGGGTCTAAAACGCGTAATACGTAAAATGTACGAAAGTTGCGTAAAACTGAGAAAAGTAAAATGTAATTTTTCTAATATGACGATAATGAATTAAAATGGCCTATAATGTCTAGACTGGGCTCAGTCTAGTGTCGGTTGGTGTTAAACGTCTTTTAGACCTAAAACCGGAAGCATAAAAATCAAGGAATGATTTATAAAATCAAAGAATGATTTTATGGTCAATGGAGGAGGGAAAATATGTTGAATTTTTCAATAATATAAAAGCTTCTAAATGCCTTAGAAAATATGGTGCAGGTGAAGGCTAAGGTTGCGTGTCACAATTCGCATTTTCGAGTCTTTACTATGCACGGGATTGCATCATTTCATTTTACGTATGTTCATTAAACGTTACCACTCAGTCATTACTAATAACATATACCCGATACTCCCGTCTACGATCCTAATACATTTTCATACTCACTATAGTAATATAAAATTTATATTATTAATTTACCCGGTGTTTTGAAACCTTTTGCTATATTTTACGTTAAGAGCTTATAACTCCGTCGTTTTGCGATATTTCATCACGATCACTATTTTAACACCCGATTCTTATCAGTAACATGATTTATTTTCCATAACATTTCCATACTAAGTTAACTAGCCATTTTTCTCTCCTTCTTCATCCCAAACCCACGGCCAAAGCAAGAAAGAGGATGATCCAACATTTTTTTTTTGAAGATCAAGTGTTAATTAAGTTCCTTTTATTACTCCTTGTTAGAGTTTTGCAATAAAAACTCCAAGGTTGTGGTCATATTTCATCCTAACTCACCAATCATCAAGTAAGCTCAAGAACACCATTTTTGATCTTTACATACTCCCTTTGTTCTTATATTGATGTATTTCCTATTTATTTCGAGAGCTATCCATGCAAAACTTATGTTATGTATACCACTTGTTTTATTTTTCATTAAAACTATCTCAAATCCTAGATCTGTACGTTTTATTAACAACCCCGCGAAGCCCACTATTTTTAGTGATGTTTAGGACCCATGACACCTTAAGAAGGTGTATGGTAGGATGTGTGTACTTGTGGAGTTGTGTTGTAGTCGTTTGATCAAGCCGCGAACCAAGAAAACGAGTTTTTAACATATATATATACCCGCTGTCCAGAAATGTAAACTTTGGAAAAATCAGTAAACATGGCGTTATTTTAGCTTTCATATTTAGAAAGTACTCTCAAACACGAAAACGTGGTCGCTTGAATCACTAAAAACCGAGTTATAACGAAGGAGATACGATGTTTTAAAGTTAGCAACGCAAAACTATTATTTTCAGAAAATGCGTGCTGTTGGCCAAACTTCAGGGGACAGAACGAGGCGTTAGACGTGATCTAGGAGAGCCGAGCTACTGAAAACATGTTAGTTCATGTTAGGACGATTCCGTGGATATAAAGAACATAGAAAACGGACTTATAACGACCAAGATATACACGTTTGAAAACCCGGCGAAACTTATTTAATTTTGACAGCTTCTAATAGCAAAATATATTGCAAGTGTAAAACAGTTTTCCTTTCAAGTCACCATATTGCGAGCTATTTTCCCGTTGATCGAGTCAGGTATGACCAAAACTCATAGGAGACGGCTGAGAGATTATGTTACAAGGATTTCAAAAACGACAAGTTTTATTACTAACTCTTAACGTGCAATATTTTGCGGCTAGTTTTGCGAGGCCGTTTGGTCACATTTTCACAAGTTATAAAAAGAGTTATTTTGCGACGAAACCATTATATTTGACAATAGAACACCAAACGAGGATCATAGAGTATCATTTCAACATATTTACACGAAAAGTAGTTTATAACTTTCCAAGACGTCAAAAATGTAGTTTTCGACGATAAACATTATTTTCAAAACTAACGAGTGGTATCGTTAACATACGTAATTGCATGAGTAGAATCATTTCATTTGCTTACCTTAGATCATATCATTCACAATAGGTCGAAGTTAGAGACCGAGCCTCATTTGCATCCTATCCTTTGTGATCATTGTGCTATCATATCAGGTGAGTTTCATAGCCCCTTTCTTTATACGTTTTGAACTTTTGGGGGAGATACATGCTTAAACTGTTTGCTTACATACATGATTGTGTTAAACTTAGTTGCGTTATTCTTGAAAGCATATCGCGGACCTAAGTATCAAACACTTGGGGTAGCCGAACATAAGTCTCCTCGTGAGCAGCATTGATAAGTCTCCTAGTGAGCAGCATTGATAAGTCTCCTCGTGAGCAGCATTGATAAGTCTCCTCATGAGCAGCGTTGATAAGTCTCCTAGTGAGCAGCATTGATAAGTCTCCTCGTGAGCAGCATTGATAAGTCTCCTCGTGAGCAGCATTGATAAGTCTCCTCGTGAGCAGCATAAGATCTATCAGTATTCTTTGGGAAATGGCACCCAGTAATCTCGTGATGCATTGATATGCAAGACATCTACTCTAGACATACTATGTTAGCATTGGGTTGTAAACACACAGGTTGCAAGTTTTGTTATGGGCGGGATTTGCAACTGAGTGGATTTACAATGCCTATGCTGTGGAAACTTTCTCTAAAGGCTTTTCAACTTATTTATAGCAAACTCTATGAACTCACCAACCTCGTGTTGACACTTTAGCATGTATTTTCAGGAACTAAGCAATAGCACGCTGCTGGAGGCTTTTGGCACGGCATGGCATGGTCATAGAAGACTCTGATAAAACAATTGGGACCGCTTAACTTATTTTATGGGCCAACTTCCGCACCACTTTTCATAATGTAAATATAACACTTTTGACTTATCAAATGTATTCTAAATGATTGATGTGAAAACCGTTCTTTACACTTGTGTTGTGATGCCAATTGAGTTGCACCCCAGTGGCATGTATGCTTCCGCTGGACCCGATTTTGGGGGTGTGACATTGCAGATAAGTAAAAGTGCTTAAAACGCAAGTTTAGTTCTGCAAGACACAGGGTCTATTTGGTAACATTTTGACTTAATTATCAAAAATTCCCTAATTGATTGTGAGTGTACTAAACATTTTTCTGATGCGAGGAAAATTGTCGCAGTTGGTTTTCGTTATTCGCAGGATGTTTAAACGACGTTTAACCCAAACGTATAATTTCTTAATAACTTTTGCGAAAATGACCCGACAAGCGTCAAACTTTTATTTTGTCATGGAAATAATTTATCTCACGAGAATGTGAAATAAAAATTTCGATATGAAATAAAAATTTCGGGAATGAATAGTGCCAGTGAATAGTAAAATGAATAGTAAAATGAATAGTAAAAATTTCGGGAATAGAAATTAACCTGAAATGTGAATTGTTACACTAATAAAGCAAATACGCGTGGAAAAGAAAAATAGTACACACTGGGCTAGAATCATAGACTTTTAACAATGAAAGTTTCGGAAGAGAACTTGATGAATGTAGAGAAAGTTGCTGAACTCCAGCTTTTGTAGATGACGAATCAATTTGCTCATTAGAAATCATATACCTTGTATTTTTATTAGGGAAACCGATAGATTATGTCAGGTTTTAGGTAAAACAATATTACGTAAGGTCGTGAAAAGTTTAGAGATCATTGTAATCAGTTACGATGTCTTGGGAAAGTTTCCTAGACCGCAAAAGTGTATGAGTAGGTACATGCTTGGGGAAATGTGGTTGTGCCGTAATGCCCTAGAATAGGCATACGCAGATGTATTTAGTTCTTTGTTTATATAAAGTGATCGAAAGTATGTCGAGTGTGTATATATCAATATACAAATATGTTTGTGTAGCATAAACTACCTAGAAGTCACATAATCGTCTGGAGGATGGAAGGCACGGAGAGAGTAAGACTATAAAATGTTTTGTTATGTAAAAGTGGTTATAGTTCAGGTCTCAATTAGACCTGTTTCTCTATAACTGTAGCTCTTATACCAATTTGTAACACCCCCAATTATGTGATACGCAGCGGAATTCAAACTTGGTGTTACTTCATGGCACAACAGTTATAATAATAGAAAACGATCAGCAATTGAGTCATTTTGAAAGATTTATCATTTGAATTTTATAAATATCAGAGTTTACAAAATGAGGTCCCAGTAGTTTTAAGGTTTACAAATTATATTAAATAGGTTTTCGAATGATAATAAAACTTATAGCCTTCTTGAGTATCCGTGCTCCTCCGTGCCATCCTCGTTCATTATGAACCTAAGATAAACATGCTAAAAGTGTCAACACAAAGGTTGGTGAGTTCATAGAGTTTATAAGTAAAATAGTTGATTTCATTAGTTTCAAGTTTGGGTGATAATTGTAATAAATACAAATATCGATAAAATGAGTAGTGGGTTATGTTGTTATACACCCATAGATCGTTTGTTTGCCCTAAACGGGTCAATGGTTGAGTGAATCAATAGTGTTTATATAATAATCAGTTGAACACAAGTTTCAAGTTTGATAATTGTAAAACAACACAATTATAGTAAAATAGTAATATTGCAATACAATATATTGCCCTAAGTCGAACACAAGTTTCAAGTTTGATAATTGTAAAACAACACAATTATAGTAAAATAGTAATATTGCAATACAATATATTGCCCTAAGTCTCATGACACGCAAACGTTAACAGTGGGACATCATAAGGATGATGTTAATTACAAACATCATAAATGATGTAAGTAACAATGCCCTCGGGCAAGAGCTTTCCATTCTCCTGTTTATTCTCAAATAAAGTGCATTTGGCTACTTATCCAGCAACACAAATGGGGCGTCAACTGCCAATAGATCTATTCACTAAATTCTCGTTCACTTGCAAGTGATTAATGGTTCATGATATGAGGGTCTTTTAGTGGCAACAGTGGGAACTTAGGAAATATCAATCAGGGTAGTATACAATAAAATACTTGTGTTCAGGTTTGTAGCATATGATATGTTTCAATAAACAAATAGAGTGTATCATTAACCGAATAAAATGTTTAAGGTAAACGAGTGAAATATGTAAGTAAAACGAGCATGTATCTCCCCCAAAGAGTTCAAAATAGGTAAAAGAGGGGCTATGACTCACCTTGGTGATACAGTAGTCTGGTTGATAAACTAATCAGGTTTTGAGAATAAATTGCTCCGATATGCGACCTAAGTGGATATGTCAAGTCTCAGTATGTTTGTTTATATTCGAGGCTTTAAATAATAATGCGTTATTATGTTTAGTATTTGTACATCATGTGTATTGTCGGTATTTATGTGTTGAACCTTTGGGGTGAAATTAGTATAACATGTATGGTTGAACGAGGAAAAGATAAATGATAAGATTTATAGTTTTGAACTTTCTTCAAAAGTTAGCGGATGATAAATTATATTTATCATAATTTATTCTTAAAGTTCGATAGTTCGATGTGTATATGTAAATCTTTCGAGTGTTGTTTTTTATCAAAACCGAGCCAAAACGTGTTAGAAATGTATTTCGGAGAAAATATAAAATTGTTACACTTTATACCCATGAACTTATTTAAAATGACAGTTTATACCCTTCAAATTTAGTAAACTGACAACTAATACTCTGCAGTTTCAAAAATAACATTTTATACCCTCCTGGGTTAAGTCGTGTGCAACCTAAGTCCTTGTTATATATAATTAAATTTTATTTACACTTTACACCCCTAAAGCTTTAAATAATTTTTATATTAATTTCCCTTTTTAAAGTTTTGGAAAAACAGCCCTCCATGCATTTTGCGATTTACATGTATAGTCCTTAATTCATAAACGTTGCATTTTTGGATTCGAAAAAGATGAGGCTTGTTATGGCGTATTATAATAATTAATCTTAAGTTTTAAAAGAAGTTATTTAGAGCTTATTTGACTGCTTATTTCGTAAAGAGTTTAACGAAATGGTTATTGGGCATTAAGGCCCAATCAGTATGCATTTGGTTTTAAAAGGAAACAAGGCAGCAGGTTTGTAAAAAAAATATATCTCAATTGTGACTACACCTGGGTTCGAACCCAGGTGGTTTGTGTGGAGAGTGAGCGACGCAGCTACTGAGCCAAGAGCTCCTTTGATGATATATCTCGCAGTTTAACATATTTAACGGGTGTGCAACCGATATATATTTGTTATATATTTCTCTTGGAATATACTGAGGTCGTGGGTTGTGTATGTTTATAAAACGTTTGTGTTCCATCTTTTACAACCAAAATTGAGCTTGTGAGTGTTCATGTTCAAGCAGTTTTGCACACGTTAAGTTGTAACTCGTTTGGTGTTTTCCCGCGAACCAACCGAAACACAAGGATTATGGTACTCAACCCCTTTTAAACAAAACCACAACCCCTTAGTCCTTTCGTTTATATTTTCGTTAGTTCATTTTACGCTTAAAAGCTTATAGGTTTAACTTATGGATTTTAAAAATCCGAATAAAAGGGTGTGTGTAGTTTTGTTCTCGACAAGAAATAAAAGAAAAGGAAATTCGTTTTTGATTTTGGTTTAAACTTGTAACATGATTGAAAATACATGTAACTGAATATTAAAAGGTGTAAAAATATTTGAAAATTGTTTTGGAGACTTACAAATCTTTTATGGCTCGGCTAGAAACAATTTGAGATAATCAATTAAAATGAGAACCAAGACTTCCTAAACTTCAAAACATGTATATAATCTACCCTTTTCCTTTCTTAGGCTTGAAATAAGTGAGTGAGAATGTGTGAGTATGAGTTTAGTGCTTGAAAAGAAAGGATGGAATGAAGAAGGAGTATGTATTTTTCTCGATATATATAGCCAAAGTCCCAAGCTTACATTCAATGTATTATTGCAACTTGTAGTGTGTTGTAGACATGATAAGGGACACATCATGGGATAAGGTTGGATTTGTAAGAGTTCATGTGAGATTGTTCTTGGGACATGGGTGTAAGAGAACTAGATTGGTTAAATGGTGTTCATACTTGACTAGTTAGGGTTTAGTTAGTTTGAAATTAGGTTAGTAACTAGTTAGGGTTCGATTTGGTTAACCAAAACAAAAAGGGGTGTGATTATTGTCATGCTTTATTTGATTGTACAAGGAGCTTATATAGTTAGTACTTACAAGTCTACACACTTTGTACTGCTCAAGATATTTAGTACTGTCAAGTCAAACAGTTGGTATTGCTGAAGATTACAACTGCCAGTACTAACCAAGTTAGTATTGCTAGCAGAAAGTTAGTACTGCTAGTCTAACTTGATACAACTAAAGACTACTGATGAAGATTGGTACTGCCAAAGAGATAAAGACGAGTGAAGAGATATGTATAGGAGATATTCATTGTATATCTTATATAGTTAGAATGATATGTATAATCTATATGTTTAGAAGATTTGTAGTTATCTTGTAAATGACTCCTTAGCCTATAAAAGGAGGTCCTAGGTTATGATGATAGATGTATGTTTTTGATATAGCTTCAAGGTTGTAAACCCTAGTACTACACAGAGTACTCATATTATTATTCTAATAATATTGAAGCGTTTTGGTTATATTGTTCTTAATAGAGTTTACTGTTACCTTAATATTCTTCTAACTGGTAACGAGTAGATTCCGCATACTCTTTAGCATTCTTAAAGTTTCTAACAAGCTCAGTAAGATCGTGTCTTTGGGATCAACAATTGGTATCAGAGCATTGGTTCTGAAACTTTGGTCTAGATGAAACAAGAAGAACTCTTTGCTAACAAGAAAAATGGATTTGAAACAAATCAAACCACTACCACTTCTAAATTTCCCATTCTCAAGCATTTTGATTATGAGATGTGGAGGCTCATAATTGAGCAATACTTTCAAGTGCAAGACTATGCTCTATGGGATATCATAGAGAATGGCAACTCATTCAAACCTACAACCAAAGCATCAACAAGTGAAGGTGTCACAATTCAGACAGTATCAGGTCCTGTAACTTCTGAAGAGAAGGCATAGAAGAAGAATGATGTAAAGGCTAGAAGTATATTGCTGATGGCTCTCCCCAATGAACAACTTTTGACTTTTAGTAAGTACAAGGATGCTAAGATCTTGTTTAAAGCTATAACAACAAGGTTTGGTGGTAATGAAGCAACTAAGAAGACTCAGAAGACTCTTCTAAAACAGATGTATGAGAACTTTAGTGCTCCAAGCACTGAGTCTCTTGATTCTATTTTCAACAGGCTTTAGAAGATTGTGAGCCAACTGGCTGTCTTGGATGTAGAGATTTCACAAGAAGATCTCAATTTAAAATTCTTGAGAAGTCTGCCTGCTGAGTGGAATACTCATGTTGTGGTCTGGAGAAATAAGCCTGATCTAGACACAATGAGTTTTGATGATCTCTACAACAATTTCAAGATTGTTTAACAAGAGGTGAAAAGGCCTGCAAGCTCAAGCTCAAGTGCTCAAAACATGGCATTTGTATCATCTCCTGGCACTAGCAGTACTGCGAAGGTTAATACTGCTTATGAAGTTAGTACTGCTAACCGCTAAAGTTAGTACTGCTAGTTCACAAAATAGTACTGCTAGCTTAACTAATGATACTGTCTATGAAGATGATTTAGAAGAGATGGATTTGAAGTGGCAGTTAGCTTTGTTGAGCATGGAGCAAAGAGGTTTTTCCAGAAGACTGGTAAGAAGATTACCATCAATGGAGGTGATACTGCTGGATATGATAAGTCAAAGGTAGAGTGTTACAACTATCATAAGTTAGGACACTTTGCTAGGAAATGCAGAGGGCCAAGAAACTAGGATAGCGGGCACAGAGGTCAGGAAGGCAGAGGATCCAGGAATCAAGAGAGCACCAGGAAGACTGTGAACTTGGAAGAAACTTCTTCCAAAGCTATTGTGGCCATTGACAGGTTAGGTTTTGACTGGAGCTATTTGGCTGAAGAGGAAGCTCCTACCAACATGGCACTGATGGCTTTTTCTGACTCTGAGGTATACATAAATAATACTTGTTCAAAAACCTGTCTTAAAAGCTATGAAACACTTAAAAAATATTATGATGAGTTAAGAGTAGATTTTAATCAATCTGAGTTTAATCTAGCTAATTATAAAAGAGGGTTAGGTGTTGTAGAAGAGCAACTAGTTTTTTATAAAAAGATTGAAACTATATTTATTGAGAATATTGTTGTTTTGAAAAGAGATATTTTTTTAAAGACATAGAAATAGGTGAGCTTAAAAATGTGTTAGAAAAGCTTAAGAAGTAAAAAGACAGCATTGAAGTAAATATAGAGAGATATGTAGGGTCATCTAAAAGTATAGATAAGACTTTTCAGTGTCAGCTTATTTATAAATTCAAGACTGTTAGAGGATATAAGGCTGTTGCACCTCCTTATATTGGGTTATTTCCAACCCCAAAACTTGATTTGTCAAATACTAGTGTAGAGGAGCTCAAAAAGCCTGAGACTGAATGTAAAAGTGATAGTGAAGTGAGTTTTAAAGAGGTTAGTGAATTATTTGATACCCCATTAATTGAGAAATTGGTGTCAGATGATGAGGTAGAGAAGAAAACAGTCTTTCCTGCTGTTACTAAGGTAGAATCTGTTAAACCTAAACAACAAGAGAAACCATCTAGGAAAATAGTTAAGTATAAAGACATGTACAGGTCACATAATCCTAGGGGAAATCAGAGAAATTGGAATAATCAGAAATCCAAACAGCTAGGCAGTGAATTTGTAATGTACAATAAAGCCTATTTTGTATGTGGTAGTTTTGATCATTTGCAGGCTTATTACAATTACCATCAAAAGGAAAGGATAGTATCTGGGAATACAAGGACATCTGGAAATACTTACAAAAGGGTGAATCACAATTATTTTCCTAAACAGAACCACCCTAGTGTTCACAGAAACATGGCTCCAAGATCTGTCTTAATGAAGTCTGGCTTTAAACCACTTAATACTGCTAGGCCTGCTAATACTGCTTATCCCAAATCAACAGTTTTTAGTGCTACGTCAACATCATGTTTTTATAAGTCAGCACAACAAACTGTTAAAAGGCCCTTTTATAAAAAAACAACATTTACCAACAGGAGTTTTGAGAAAAAGGTTAATAATGTTAATAAAAGAGTTAATACTGCTAGGCCAAATTCAGCAGTTGTAAATGTTGTTAGGGAAAATGGGCACAATGTTGTTAAGGCCTCAGCATGTTGGGTTTGGAGACCTACCAAACTTGATAGTGCATCAACTATATTGAAGAAACATAATTATATTAATGTACGAAGCAGATCCAAGTCAGTAATGGCTTGGGTCCCAAAAAAAAACTAATTTCCTTTATTTTATGTGCAGGAACATCCACAAAAGGTAGAAGAAGATCCGGGATATTTTGACAGTGGATGCTCCAGGCACATGACAGGAAACATATCCTATCTCACAGATTTCATTGCATTTGATGGGGGATATGTTGCCTTTGGGGGAGGAGCAAGAAGAGGAAGAATTACTGGTAAATTTACAATCAGGACAGGTAAGCTTGATTTTGAAGATGTGTACATTGTTCAAGAGTTAAAGTTTAATCTGTTTAGTATCTCACAAATGTGTGACAAAAAGAACAATGTTCTTTTTACTGAAACTGAATGTTTTGTTCTATCTCCTGACTTCAAGTTGACTGATGAGAGTCATGTCTTACTTAATGTTCCTAGAAAGAACAACATGTACAGTGTTGATATGAAGAACATTGTTCGTAAAGAGAGTATAACTTGTCTTGTTGCAAAGGCCACATTGGATGAATCAATGCTATGGCATAGGAGGCTTGGTCATGTAAATTTTTAAAACCATTAATAAAATTGTTAAGGATAACCTTGTAAGAGGTTTACCTCAAAAATGTTTTGAAAATGATCAAACTTGTGTTGCCTGTTTAAAGGGTAAGCAACACAAAACCACTTGCAAGTCCAAGATTCAAAACTCTATTACTCAGCCATTATCCATGTTGCATACGGACTTGTTTGGTCCTACTTCTATGAGTAGCTTAATGAATAAGAAATATTGTCTTGTTGTCACTAATGATTATAGCAGGTTTACTTAAGTTTTCTTATTAGCTACCAAGGATGAGACTAGTGGCATCCTTAAGAGCTTTATTACTGGGATAGAAAATCTAGCTGATAAGAAAGTAAAAATAATCAGGTGTGACAATGGAACAGAGTTTAAGAATAGAGTTATGAATGAGTTTCGTAATCTAAAAGGTATTAAGAAGGAAATTAGTGTAGCTAGAACTCCTCAGAAGAATGTTGTTGCTGAAAGGAGGAATAGGACACTGATTGAGGCAGCTAGAACTATGATAGCAGACTCTAAGTTACCTACAATATTTTGGGCTGAAGCAGTTAATACTGCTTGCTATGTTCAGAACAGGGTATTAGTAGTCAAACCTCACAACAATACACCTTATGAACTCTTTAAGAGGTAGAACACATGCTCTAAGCTTCATGAGACCATTTGGATGTCATGTTATGGGGGGATCAAACACTGAGAATGTGTTTAGGATACTTTGAGGTTATATTGCTAAATATGCGGAATCTACTTAACAACACTTAAAAGATTTTGTTTCATGTAACAATAACTAGACAATGAGTAATGAACACATAGATTAACTTCAAAAGATTCAATATTATTAGCTAATAATACGAGTGATCTCAATATCATTAGGGTTACAAAGACCTTGAATCTTAACAAAAACTTATATCAAAAGTATATCTCTGATCTAATCTAGGACTTCCTTTTATAGACACAAGGAGTCCTTTACAAGATAAGTATCTACCCGTATAATTCTAACTAATTGTGATATACATACAATCTTTACCATACTTATCTTTTACACGTTTCCTAAAACATATCATGCAGTAGTACCTTCTTTAATATACTAGTAGTAGTAAGTTGACAGTTTGTACTGTTAGTTGTTCTTCCAGCAATACTAATCTTCAATCATTTAATTCCCAACAATCCTCCCCTAAACTTGTGATTTATCCTAAATCATCAAGTTTTCTGAATTAAATGCATACCTTGTGTGGATTGTTAGGACTCTTCTAAACACTACATTGTCAACGTTAGTCTTCCGGCTTTCATTACTTCATGTAGTTGGAATATCTTCCTTATTAAATCTCTTGCCATCTCTAAATCTTCATCAACTTTGAGTCTTGATGCAAGCATGATCATTAGTACATTTGCTCTATGTGGATAATCTATCTCAACAAACATATAACTCTCCACTCCTGCTTTAGTAGATACTTTGTGCACTCCATAATTATCAAACAGTCTCCATGTGGTAGCTAAGTGATAAACTTCAGACCTCCATATTGCTTCACCTGAGTCTGGTTCATATAGCCTTTTTAGCTCTACCCATAGCACTTTATCTTTATCATCAGTAGGATCTACGGTCTTGAACCTTTCTTGAACTAAGCTCCAAAGCTTATCCAAGTCTTCTCTGTTAAAAGCTTTGATAAATCTTCAAATAACTTGTAGACTTCAAATTTTCCTCTGACTCTGATAATCTTCCATCATTTAACCACTCCATCTGTATAGACTTCCCAATCAATTATGGGATGTTTGGCTCGAATAGGATCAACATTGAGTGATTCTGGGACTACTACCATCATGCCATGGATATGTTCTTCTGTCAATACTTCCTCTTTTTCTTCAACAACTGTTTCTTCCTGAACTGTTTCTTCTTCAGTTCTCTATTTTTTGGATTCCTCTGATTCTAATTGTTCTGCTGCTTTTTCTGTCCTCTGCCTTCATTTGTTTCTAGATAACCTCTCAGAAACATCTGCATTCTTCTATGAGTATCAATGTAAATCCTTTCAATTTCTTCAAAAGATCTTCCCTTGAAGTGATGTTCTTTCCAAGTATCTTGGTGCTTTAAATAAGTCTTCATGTAAGGCAGTTGTTATTTCCTTGTAGGAGGTTTCTTCTGATAAGTTTTCTTCTTTCTTCTAATCTGCTCCAAAAGGTCATCAATAGCTTGTTCTTGTTCTTCTCTTGTAAACTGTGGCCTTTCTTCCTCTTCTAACTTTGCAGCTAATTCCCTATCAGTAAGAACCTGAGCAGCTCTTTCTTCTTCTTCAGTCTGAAACTTGTGTTCAACCATGAGTTTTGCTAATCTTTCTTCTTCAGCTGCCCTTGCTAACTCCTCCTCATGAAATCTTTGAGCTAACTCTTCATCAAGAGCAATCTGAGCTTGGTTCTTCATGGTTGTCTTCTAAGAAAATGGTTGTTCTTCTACCATTATACCTTTACCCTTGTCTGATCTTGATCTCTTTAGCCTTCTTGTATATACTGCACCAGCAGTACCTTGAGAACCACCAGTACCTTCTTCTGGAATACTAGCAGTACCATGTATATCACCACCAATACCTTCTGTCATTCCACCAATTATCTTCCTCCCCTGTTTGGAAGATTCCTCACCAGGACCATAACTCTGACCATCTGATGAACTGGATGTAGAAGATGAACTCACCATATGTGCTGACCTTTTTCTTTGAAGTGTCTTAACCTTCTGCTCTAATTTCTTGACTTTCAGCAGCAGTTTAGTATAAACTTTTCCAAACACCTTCTTGTGGGTGGTGTGCTCCGCCTCCAAAGTTGTAACCTTATCAGACAAGTGGGTACACAAATCCGTCAATTATTTAAGTGTCTTACTGCCCTCAGCACTTCCTGATGTGTAACCTTCAGGGAGAGGTGCATCATGGGACATGGACTCAGACTCCACCACATGGTGAGCCTTTGAGCCACCCAATATTTCTGGTTGGCTTAGGATTCCACCAATAGTACTGGGTTTAAAGGAACTTGGTACTGTTGGTGTTTCCATAGGTTGGGTCTTATTTATGTTACTTCAGTCCTGTCCAGCTTCTAAGCCTGAGATAGTAGAAGTAACACTTCCTATACTGACAAAGTTAGCCTAATCTGCTACATGGGGAGGGGCAGGAACTCTGTGCTGAGGTACATCAGAGTCCTCTCTAGATAGAGACCTATCAGGTGATGATGTGGGTTGTGAGGCTGAGTATTCTGAGCTTGTGGGTGCGTGTTGGGAGTCAATTGGGGTTGTTGACCCTTCACCCTGTACCTGTAGCATTGTATCAAATAATGGAACTTCTTCCTCACTGTACCCTTTTGAGGCCATCCTCATATTACTGAAAAGTTTTTGGGTAAGTTTGGGTGTTGGATAAACATTTTTGTGAGGATGAAGTTGATGTTTTCTCATGTTCAAAATAGTTTGAATGAACCTGGGGTACATCAAAAACATTGATTTGCTATCAACATTTTTCACCATTCCTTCAAAGATAAGTTTTGAAAAGTTAAAATTTCTGTCAGTAGCTAAGCAGATGAGAGCAGTTGCAATATTGCTACTAAACTGTTCCCATGAGATTTTCTTAGGACTGAGACAATGTAGGATTGTGTGTATTAAAAACCTCCATTGTGGGGCAAAATAACCTTTTTGAAAAGTTAAAGATTGTGATTGGATGTTTTACCCCATCCTGGTTAAAGTTTCAAAAATTTCAATATTTGGCATAGCACTAATAGCATTGTCATCATTCAGATGGAGATGCCTCCTGAGTGATGATTCAGTAAGAGTGATGGATTTGCCATCTACTGTTGCATTTAACTCTTTGTCTCCATTGTAAAATGTTCTGACAGTAGCAGCCTGCCAAAATTCTTTGATTTGGGAGACATAGATAGTGGGATTTAATGTTAAAGAATACCTTATGTGGGGAGCATTTAAAAAGTCCACTATCTGATGAAATTGTGTATCATCCTCTGCTTTTTCCAAATACGCGACCATGTTGTGTGTATCAACAAAAGATAGAGATGCCATTATTTGTTAGTAAAAGTGGGATTTGACTGCTGGGTTTAAAGTAATTTAGGTTAGAAAGTAGATGGAAAAAAGTGAATTGAGATATTATGAAAGACTTATGAGGGTTTCTGTTGGACCGACTTCAACTAAAAGATAACTTTTGATTGAAGAAAGTTGAATATAATAGATTAAAAGTAAAAAATATCCAAAAAGGAAAACCTTTAAGATAAGATTTTGAGCAGTAAAAATCTCAACAACTTTCAACGGCTATTTTCAAAAAGCTGTTATTTCGCACCAGTACTCACGGTTATCCAGCAGTACAAACTTAAGCCTACCAGTACTAACTTTTTGCCTTGCAGTACTAACTTTTTGGAAAATTTTGACTTAGCAGTATGAACTCAATTTTGATTAAAAACAATACTGCTTACAACCATTTTTAAGGGATTAAGTGTAAAGACAGACACTTAATCATAATTTCGGTTTAAAGCAACCTCTGGTTGTGTGAGAACCAATGATTTCAGTTATAAATAACATCATGTGATTAGATAAACTCATTCAAAGAGCTTTCTTGACAGGGTTTCCAGCTCGTGGCAGGTGTTACCTCTAACACAATTGTGTTAGATTCACTTTTACTCGCTGTTCTCTCTGCCAGATGTCCTTGGACTAACACATTATACTAACAGTATAAAATGGTAGGGAGTGAGTTAGGTTAGTTACTATCTGACTAACTATGCCATCAATTCCAATGCAAAACATCATAATAAGATTTCAAGAAAGAAATTTTAAAGAACCTCTTAATTCAGATATAAAATCTTAGGTAAGAGATGCCCAAATTCAGTCCATCATCAACCTATTATACCAGCAGCCAAACCATCATTTGCTGCTCACACCATGCACTAGTAATTCCTTTGTGCTCAAACGTTCCATACCTGCAATTGGTAGTCCAAAACCAAGAAAACAAATGGCAAAGCATTTGCTTCATAGCAGTATAAACATATGACTAATAGTTCTAACAAACAGTCCTAATTTGTACTACAAGTACAAGCTATATAAAACAGTACTAATTGACAAGCCTAGCAGTACAAATCCAATTTAATGTACAAAAACACACTAATTAAAAACTTTAAAGGTTAAGCATTCCAACACTTGCTACCAAGTATTGAAATCTTCCAACATCAAAGGCTTTAGTGAGAAGATCTGCAAAGTTTTGATCAGTATCAATTTTAACAACTTGAACTAACTTTTTCTTGTTGCAGTCTCTTATAAATTGATGCCTAATTTCTATGTGTTTTGTTTTAGAATGTTGCACTGAATTTTCAATAATGCAAACTATACTGCTATTGTCAATATATATCATGGTATTCATAAAATTATACCCATAGTCAAGCAGTTGATTTTGAATCCATAGCACTTAACCACAGCAACTTACAGCAGCTACATACTCAGCTTCAGTTGTAGAAGTTGCCACAATAGTTTGCTTCTTACATTGCCATGATATAAGTCTGCAACCAAGGAACTGACAACCCCCAGTTGTTGATTTCCTATCCAGACTTGCACCAGCATAATCACTGTCTGAGTATGCCACCTAATCAAAAGGTGATTGCCTAGGATACCACAGACCCAACTTAGGTTGACCCTTGAGGTACCTAAAGATCCTCTTGACAGCAGTTAAGTGGGAAGCCTTCGGATTGACTTGAAACCTTGCACAGGCATACACAGCAAACATGATATCTGGTCTTGATGAGGTAAGATACACCAAGGACCCTATCATTGATCTGTAGGTGTGTACATCAACATTTTCTCCATCAACATCTTTAATCAAAGGTTTCTCTGGATCAACAGGTGTGCTTGCCACTTTAGCATCAATAAATTGAAACTTCCTTAGTATCTCTATCACATATTTATCCTGACTGATAAATATGCCTTCAGTTGATTGCTTTACTTGAAACCCCAAAAAGAAGGTAAGTTCCCCCATGGAACTCATCCGAAACTTATCATGCATAAGTTTCTCAAATTCTAAGCACATTTCCTTCTTTGTGGATCCAAAATATAATATCATCCACATATACATGTACCAGCAAGATATCCCCCTTGTTTTTCTTTATTAAGAGAGTCTGATCAATCTTGCCCCTTTAGAATCCATCTCTAACAAATAAGAAGTCAATATTTCATACCAGGCCCTTGGAGCTTGATGTAGTCAATAAAGAGCTTTCACCACCTTGTACACCTTATCAGGATGTTATGGATCTTAAAAATCTGGAGGTTGAGAGACATATACCTCTTCTTCAATAGTACCATAGAGAAAGTCACTATTGACATCCATCGGGTAAACAATAAAGCCCATGAAAGAAGCCTAAGTTAGGAATAATCTTATGGCCTCAATCCTAGCTACAGGTGCAAAATCTTCTTCATAATTTATTCCTTCTTCTTGTGTATACCCCTGGGCTACAAGGCATGCCTTATTTCTTATCACAATCCCCCTTTCATCTCTTTTGATTCTGAAAACCCATTTGGTTCCAATGACCCTCATACCCTTGGGTAAATCAACTAATACCCAAACCTTCTAAATCTTGAATTAGAGAAGCTCCTCTTGCGTGGCTTCTACCCAGCTTGAGTCTTCTAAGGCTTTAAGGACATTTTTGGGCTCAGATTTTGAAAGGAAACATACAAACAAACATGTGTTGGCATCTTCATGCTTCTTTTCTTCATAAACAGCACTAAGAAAGCCTTGTTGATCTATAGTCATGGTCTGTCTTCTTGTCTTCACTCCAGACTGTATGTCTCTAATCACATTGTCTAAGGAGTGATCTTCGTGTATCCTTGTATGTGTAGTTGTGGGAACTGGATAGGTGGGTGGTGGATTGTTGATATCCACCTCCTCTTCTAAGAAATCAGCAGTATAAGTATCTGATGGGCCAGCAGTATGAATATTTTGCCTAGCAGTACCATCTTGAGGCTCAACAGTATAATCTTCATTTGTACTGTTTTCTTGATTCTCTTGATCTTCAGCTTCATCTTCATTGTTTCCATCTTCAAAACCTTCTTTGTCTTCATCAGTAGAAGGCTCGCCATTCTTTGAAGATGAATCCACACTATTCCATATTGGTATCAGTATATGATCTTGATCTTTCTCCTTTCCCAAGCTTGCTCCATTTGTTGCAGCATCATCTTCTAAACCTACAAAATCATTAGAAAAGGTTCCTGCAACAACTGGCAAATAATTCATTGATTGGGTTAGAGTATCAAGGTCAAATAGCCATTTTAGACCTTCACTTGCAACATTAGATTTATTTTCTAGAAACTGAACATGCAGGTTTTCCTCTACTTTTCTTGTTCTTATGTTGTATACTCTAAAGGCTTTGCTACCTAGTGAGTATCCAACCAAGAAACCTTCATCAGATTTACCATCAAATTTTCGTAGATAATCTAAGGTATTTAGGATAGTTACATGACACCCAAATGGTCTTAGAAAACCTAATGCAGGAGTTATTCCTATAAACAGTTCATATGGTGTCTTGTTGTGAGGTTTAACTACTAAAACCCTGTTCTGCACATAACAAGCAGTATTAACTGCTTCGGCCCAAAAAGTGATAGGGTGCTTCGAGTAAGCTAACATGGTTCTAGCCGCTTCTATTAGTGTCCTATTCCTCCTTTCAGCAACCCCATTCTGCTGAGGAGTTCTAGCAACACTAAAGTCTCTTCTAATACCTTTTTCCTTATAGAATTCATCCATAACTCTATTTTTGAACTCTGTCCCATTGTCACACCTGATGATTTTTACTTTCCTATCCACTAAGTTTTCTATCTCAGTTATAAATGTCTTAAGAATGCTAGGTGTCTCATCCTTAGATCCTAAAAAGAAAACCTATGTGAATCTACTATAGTCATCAGTAACTACAAGATAGTACCTTTTATGCATAATACTACTCGCAGATGTTGGACCAAACAAGTCCATATGCAGCATAAACAAAGGTTGAGTATTAGAGTTCTGGGTTTTGGGCTTACAAGAAGCCTTGTGTTGTTTGCCTGTGAGATAGGCAACACAAGTTTGGTCATTTTCAAAACTTTTATGTGGCAAGCCTCTTACCAAACCTTCTTTAACAATTTTATTTAAAAGCTTAAAATTGACATGACCAAGTCTTCTATGCCATAACATGGACTCATCCAATGAGGCTTTTTCAACAAGATAAGTAAGAGCCTCTTTAGGAACAATCTTCTTCATATCAACACTGTACATGTTGCCCTTTCTTGGCACTTTAAGTAGCACCTGACTTTCATCAGGTAGCTTAAAGTCTGTGGAAAGCATAAGACATTCAGTGCCAGTAAAAAGAACCTTGTTCTTTTTGTCACACATTTGTGAGACAATAAACAGGTTATACTTTAGCTCTTGCACAAAATACGCATCTTCAAAGTCTAATTTACCGGTTTTCCATGTATCTTTACCAGTAATCCTTCCTCATATTCCTCCCCCAAAGGTAACATATCCCCCATCCATTTGTTGAAAGTCTGAAAGATAGGACATGTTGCCTGTCATGCGCCTAGAACATCCACTATTTACATAACCTTGATCTTCCTCATCATCCTTTGAATGTCCCAGCACATAAAAGAAGGAAATTATTTTCCTTGGGGTACCCAAGCCATCACTGAATTGGGTTTGCCTAGTGCATCAATATAGTGAAATCTCTTTAATACAATTAATGGACCATTGGGTTTGATTGGTCTCCGTACCCAACATGCTGAGGCCTTAACAGCATAAGCCCTTTTATCCCTAGCAGTGTTTTTAGGCTCACCAGTACTAACTACAGGTCTTGCAGTATGAACTGCTGGCCTGGCAGTTTGAACCTTTGAGTTTCAAATTTTGTTTTGAACCACTGCTTTCTTGTGAAAAGGCCTTTTAACAGTTTGCTGTGCATATTTAAAAGTTGGTTTTGCACTTGAAACTGCTGGTTTAAGGTAAACAGTTTTAAATGGTCTGGCAGTACTAACTGCTGGTCGAGCAGTACTAATTGGTTTGAGGCCAGACTTCAATAAAAGTTCCCTGGGAGTCATTATATTGGCATTAGGGTGAGTTTGAGACCTGTTTAAGTTCACCCTATGACTTGTGTTCCCAATTACCCTATTATTTCATGTAACCTTCTTTTCCCATGATGATTATGACAAAAAGCCTAAAGGTTGTCAAAGCTACGACAAGTAAAACAAGCCCTGTTGTACATGACAAAGTCATCACCTAGTTGTTGGGACTTGAGGTAATTCCAGTTCCTTTGGTTACCTATAGGCTTTCTTGTGGACCTATACATCTCACAGTACCTAACTGTTTTCCTAACTGGTTTTACATTTGTTGTAACCACCTTAGGTGTAACGCCCCAACCCGACAAGGGCAGAAGTGTCACATTAATGGTGACATATCAAAGCAAGTATAAACATACGACTTGAATAATACAAATGAGTTTCAATGGTTACAATGGAAAATCCGAAACTACAAGGTTACAAACGAGATATGCGATAATTACGACGTCTGAATATAACTCTTCTGATCATCTCTAATCCTATTAGCTAGTAAGGTCTTCTAAGTCCAAGGTACTCTCCACTCATCCCCAGCTTCCAAACTAAAACCTGCCGCGGGAAAAGAAACGCGACTGAGCTACGAGAGCTCAGTGAACAGATATAACGGTAACAAGCAGTAAAGGTAAAGTAATTAAGTAAAATGAATGAATACCAGGTGTAACAAGAGTCAGGAATAGGAACATACAGGTTATACAGATATAACAGGATTATACTTAGTTACAGAAGATAGATGTAAAGGTGTAATCCATAATCCCACCACATGCCCAGATCAGATCATATCAAGTCAAATATTAAGTCATGTATCAGGTTACAGGGTAACAGTGATAATGATGGTGAGTAAAGGTTATAAAGTTATAAGGTCACAAGGTGCAGGGTAACAGAAATCCTCTACGAGCCCAGAAACAGTAATCAGTAATCAGTATCATAACACCATGCAGAGAGAAGTCCTCTCACTAATCCCAGAAATTAGATAATGGAGTAGCTAGCTCCCAGAGTGTGAAAGACGTGTATCGCACACACCATCAGTCACCAGAAATATCAGTAATCAATAATTAGTAATCAGAAATCAGAACAGTTCTAGGATGCATCCATGCGCCCCTGGTGGCCATATACCTCCCAACACACCAAATAAAATACAGAAAAAGGGACGGAACAGGTCATCACTCTCCTGCCCTAGAGTCATGCCATCGGTGCATCAATGACATGGTCATGAAACCCTCATGACTAGTTATGGCTCGTAGTATCAAACTGTGGGTCAAGGTCAAGTATCATGTATCCAGTATTTAATTTAGTTTCATAAGTCAATTTCCATTTCAGAATATCAGAGTTCATAATCAGAGGTTCATATCAGAGGTTCAATATCAGAAAGGTCATAAATCAACATGTTTAAAATCAAAAAGGTTCATAATAGAAAGGTCATGTATCAGAAAGGTTCAGTATCAAAAGATTCAGTACTACAAAGGTCATGTCAAAGGTTCATAATATCATGAAAGAAACAGGAAAGGTTCACAGAATCAAAGAACATGGCAGTGAATCAGAAATCAGAAATGAGACGAAGGCACCTTACTAAAGAAGGGCAGAATATCTGTACCTTAATAACCAAGCAAGCAACAGAAATAGCAAACACAGAAAAGAGTCAAGACCTCTCCTTCTTGGCACCTAGAGGAGTAAAGACAGAATTACTAATGATCCCATTTTCCATATTAAGTAGCTTTCTATTTTTAGCAAGTTTCCATTTTTAGAAAGTTTCCTTATTTAGAAAGTTTCCATATTTAGCAGGTTTCTATAATTAGCAAGATGATAACTTAGTTAAGTCATTAATTTAGTACCATTATGGTATTAGGGTTGATTTTAGCAAGTTACAAAAGTCTAGGGTTAATTATGACAAGTTCACATAGTTTAGGGTTTTAATTGTAAATATATCCAGTTAAGGGTCTAAAATGAAAATATCATGAGTTACTCATTTAAATACTTCATTTATTCAGAATTACCTCTTTGATCCATAAGATTTCATATTTTACACTTTACACCCTTTATTTATCAAAGTTACCAAAATAAACCCTAAAGTTACATAATTTACAATTTAACCCTTATAATATCCTTAATTACACCACAAATCCTTACATTTAATCATTTACAGAATATACCTTCCAAATTAATGTGTGGTACGAAATAACCCTTTAGTTTCACTTAATTACACATTTAGTCCCCTTAGTTTACAAACTTATATTTTAAATCATAAATTCATAACAATTACATATTAGGCCATTAAATTACCAAAATTACACATTACCCCTTGAATATATTCTATTACTCAAAACAACCTTAAATTTCCAGAAATTACATTTTTAGTCCCTTGATTTAAATTAATTTCAATTCGAAATATAATTATACATATTTACTCTTTAAACCTCTTAATTTCAAAACTAACACACATGGCCCTTATTTTATATTTTTACATGATTAGTCCCTGAATATAACACCTTACAAAAATATCCCATGAGTTTTAAAATTTACAAAACACCCCCTTATATTTTTATTCTTACAATCGGTAAATAACAAAATCAAACAAAACCCTAATATCAAATCCAAATCATTACCCCATGATTACTAACAACCTTAAACACTCATTAATGATCAGATTTCATGACATGAACCCTAGCCCTAATCGATTACATTAGGGTTTCTTTTTATTTCTTTCTTTTCTTTAATTTCCAAAAATTCCGATTACACAAATAATTCACCACGACATTTTTAGGCTTCTAAAACTCGAACCAATATTTTTCCCAGATTACATGGATCGTATAGAGCTCAGGAAAATTAAGCCTCACACCCAGAAAATTCGTACACAATTATTTAGAGTTTTAACACGTTTTTAAGATTTAATTCTCAAATAATTTGAAGATCATGCATGGTTCATTTTTATCATTTTATTTGAGACTTATAGGATGAATATAGAATGAGAAAAATACCAGACCAATATTAGAATGATTAGAACACGCTGAATGAAATTGCTCTTCTCGGTTGGATAATACGACTTCAAGAAATTCCAAAGAGCTGAAACGCGACTCCAAAAACCTTGGAACCAATTTTCACAGATCATATATGATTTGAGGAACACAAGAAAAATGGAGAATGAATTTTACCATGATCGAACGAATTGAATTGGAATTATTACCTTTCGAGTGGAATAAAGGAAGAATTTTCGACACCAAGCCAACCCGAACACTATAATTCGTAAGGCTATTTTTCTAGGCTTCTTGAGATTCGTAAGAACACAGGAAAAATGATGGTTCACTTCCAGAAATTCGTATGAGCAAAGGAGGAATTATTTTGGTGTTTAGGGTTTACTCGGCAAAGTAAAATAAGGAAGAAAAGATATATAAAATATATAGAGTTGATTTGGGCCGAGATTTGGGGAGGGGAGGGCTTGAGAATCGGTATAATAGGGTAGCATAATCAGAATTTATTTTTGATTTAAGCTTTCCTAAATTATGTGATGTTTATCCAAGTTTAAAAATATTTAAATTAGTTTTTATAACATATATATAAAATTTCGGTTCTTATATAAATTTTAGGGGTCCAAAAAATTTTTAAGTCATGTACAATTATTTTAGAAAGTGTCTTATAATTATTTCATATCATATATAATTTAATTACAAAGGTTTTGTAATTATTTAGGCACTTATATAAGCTTTAATTAAGTTTTAAAGTAGCAGGGGCAATTTGGTCATTTTACATGTTCTAGATTTTCAGGTATTACAACTTCTTCCCCTCTAACAAAAAAATTTCGTCCTCAAAATTTGCAGGAAGCGGAGAGAAATGAGAACGGAATACTCGTACGGAATGCGAATAAGATTTCAAATCAGTTCAACTGTATCAACAGTAGGGAGTTCTACATGACTTCAAGATTTACAACTTAGGTCAACAGAATGAAAATGGGAGTCCAACTCATCCAGATATTTAACGAACGAAGGTAGAGTATACGCATAGGTAGAATGAACCTAAGGTCTCACAAATCACGGATAATCCAACGGTGATCAATTTCTAACTTCTTAGGTACTTCCCAAGATATCCTATGGCCACAATGAGGGCACGTTATATGGTGTAAGTATTATCACGTTAATAATACCAGCACCACATAATTATGCCTTCATGATGATCATACTTTATCTCAAGTCGTGGACAAAACAACCTATCTTAATCCACCTAGTACTTCTATAGTGTCAGAAGTCAACAAAATCGATGTCATAGCCAAGAGGGAAAAACAAACTACTTGCAAGAGTATCGGAATCCCAGATTGCTTAGCAGAATAAGGTACGCCGTCCACAAGCGTCAGATCTTTCGCCATTCGCCAAAATCTTCCCAGAACAAAGCCATGAACGTACGAATAATCACGGAACTGAAATGCTTCTTAAAACATCAGGGAATCTTATTACTATATAACGAAGTTTAAGTGAGTCCATCAATCTGGAAGTGAAACAAAATCGTGAACTTGTGTCTGGTCCTTCAAGCCTCCTGCTGTTCTTCTTAGAATGTGATGGAGTAATATGAATTTCTGGCACGATCTTCAAGTCCTTCATCATCCAGTCTGCTTCCGCTCTCAATTCATCTTAGTACAACCAAGGCGAATAGGGAAGTTAGACTGCATTTCTTTATTAGCTCCAGGTTCGCCGTATTGACTAGATTTTCTTCTTCTGCATCGCCCATACTTCTGCTTATAAGGGACGTCTTCACTCTTCAGGGTAGCCGCCGTTGTTGTCAAAATTTCGAATGCTCAATCAACCAATCCCTTATCAGAATAAAATCGAAGTTGACTATCCAAAGAAAGACGGATCAACAAGGCAAGTCTTATCGTTCAAAAGTGAGAGGGAAACATTAAAACATCACAAGACTTTTCATAGGGATAGAGAGGGGTAAAACAAAGTCAAATAGCGTCAGAAGATTCATAGATGCTTATCAAAAGCAAGAGACAAACAACAGAATATATCGAGTACGTCATCGCCATGGAGATTCTCAGATTTGCCCGAAGAGGCATCAACATGATAAACAAAGGATCCGAGGTCAGAGTCGGAGTCTAGAGATAAGGATCAAATAGTGTCATGCAATTATTATACAGTTCTTAAAGACATAAATCTTGTCGGCATAAACTTTCAATCTCCAAGAGGGATTCAACAGGCTTAAACCAAAAGTAAGGAACGAATCAGAGTGATGCGGAAGCAATGATACTTAAACAATTGCCTTATAGTCTACCCATTCCTCACTGGTCAAAACTTACGTTCCTATAGGGGAATCCTAAAGCAAATTTTCAGAGGTTGTCTTACGAGCGCCTACAGGGAAAACTTAGTGGTCCTAACTTACACAGGCCAAGGGTAGATGTACTACAAGTCGCAACCTGTCTCTGATACCACTTTGTAACGCCCCAACCCGACAAGGGTAGAAGTGTCACATTAATGGTGACATATCAAAGCAAGTATAAACATACGACTTGAATAATACAAATGAGTTTCAATGGTTACAATGGAAAATCTGAAACTACAAGGTTACAAACGAGATATGCGATAATTACGAGGTCTGAATATAACTCTTCTGATCATCTCTAATCCAATTAGCTAGTAAGGTCTTCTAAGTCCAAGGTACTCTCCACTCATCCCCAGCTTCCAAACTAAAACCTGCCGCGGGAAAAGAAACGCGACTGAGCTACGAGAGCTCAGTGAACAGATATAACGGTAACAAGCAGTAAAGGTAAAGTAATGAAGTAAAATGAATGAATACCGGGTGTAACAAGAGTCAGGAATAGGAACATACAGGTTATACAGATATAACAGGATTATACTTAGTTACAGAAGATAGATGTAAAGGTGTAATCCATAATCCCACCACATGCCCAGATCAGATCATATCAAGTCAAATGTTAAGTCATGTATCAGGTTACAGGGTAACAGTGATAATGATGGTGAGTAAAGGTTATAAAGTTATAAGGTCACAAGGTGCAGGGTAACAGAAATCCTCTACGAGCCCAGAAACAGTAATCAGTAATCAGTAATCAGTATCATAACACCATGCAGAGAGAAGTCCTCTCACTAATCCCAGAAATCAGATAATGGAGTAGCTAGCTCCCAGAGTGTGAAAGACGTGTATCGCACACACCATCAGTCACCAGAAATAACAGTAATCAGTAATTAGTAATCAGAAATCAGAACAGTTCTAGGATGCATCCATGCGCCCCTGGTGGCCATATACCTCCCAACACACCAAATAAAATACAGAAAAAGGGACGGAACAGGTCATCACTCTCCTGCCCTAGAGTCATGCCATCGGTGCATCAATGACATGGTCATGAAACCCTCATGACTAGTTATGGCTCGTAGTATCAAACTGTGGGTCAAGGTCAAGTATCATGTATCCAGTATTTAATTTAGTTTCATAAGTCAATTTCCATTTCAGAATATCAGAGTTCATAATCAGAGGTTCATATCAGAGGTTCAATATCAGAAAGGTCATAAATCAACATGTTTAAAATCAGAAAGGTTCATAACAGAAAGGTCATGTATCAGAAAGGTTCAGTATCAAAAGATTCAGTACTACAAAGGTCATGTCAAAGGTTCATAATATCATGAAAGAAACAGGAAAGGTTCACAGAATCAAATAACATGGTAGTGAATCAGAAATCAGAAATGAGACGAAGGCACCTTACTAAAGAAGGGCAGAATATCTGTACCTTAATAACCAAGCAAGCAACAGAAATAGCAAACACAGAAAAGAGTCAAGACCTCTCCTTCTTGGCACCTAGAGGAGTAAAGACAGAATTACTAATGATCCCATTTTCCATATTAAGTAGCTTTCTATTTTTAGCAAGTTTCCATTTTTAGAAAGTTTCCTTATTTAGAAAGTTTCCATATTTAGCAGGTTTCTATAATTAGCAAGATGATAACTTAGTTAAGTCATTAATTTAGTACCATTATGGTATTAGGGTTGATTTTAGCAAGTTACAAAAGTCTAGGGTTAATTATGACAAGTTCACATAGTTTAGGGTTTTAATTGTAAATATATCCAGTTAAGGGTCTAAAATGAAAATATCATGATTTACTCATTTAAATACTTCATTTATTCAGAATTACCTCTTTGATCCATAAGATTTCATATTTTACACTTTACACCCTTTATTTATCAAAGTTACCAAAATAAACCCTAAAGTTACATAATTTACAATTTAACCCTTATAATATCCTTAATTACACCACAAATCCTTACATTTAATCATTTACAGAATATACCTTCCAAATTAATGTGTGGTACGAAATAACCCTTTAGTTTCACTTAATTACACATTTAGTCCCCTTAGTTTACAAACTTATATTTTAAATCATAAATTCATAACAATTACATATTAGGCCATTAAATTACCAAAATTACACATTACCCCTTGAATATATTCTATTACTCAAAACAACCTTAAATTTCCAGAAATTACATTTTTAGTCCCTTGATTTAAATTAATTTCAATTCGAAATATAATTATACATATTTACTCTTTAAACCTCTTAATTTCAAAACTAACACACATGGCCCTTATTTTATATTTTTACATGATTAGTCCCTGAATATAACACCTTAAAAAAATATCCCATGAGTTTTAAAATTTACAAAACACCCCCTTATATTTTTATTCTTACAATCGGTAAATAACAAAATCAAACAAAACCCTAATATCAAATCCAAATCATTACCCCATGATTACTAACAACCTTAAACACTCATTAATGATCAGATTTCATGACATGAACCCTAGCCCTAATAGATTACATTAGGGTTTCTTTTTATTTCTTTCTTTTCTTTAATTTCCAAAAATTCCGATTACACAAATAATTCACCACGACATTTTTAGGCTTCTAAAACTCGAACCAATATTTTTCCCATATTACATGGATCGTATAGAGCTCAGGAAAATTAAGCCTCACACCCAGAAAATTCGTACACAATTATTTAGAGTTTTAACACGTTTTTAAGATTTAATTCTCAAATAATTCGAAGATCATGCATGGTTCGTTTTTATCATTTTATTTGAGACTTATAGGATGAATATAGCATGAGAAAAATACCAGACCAATATTAGAATGATTAGAACACGCTGAATGAAATTGCTCTTCTCGGTTGGATAATACGACTTCAAGAAATTCCAAAGAGCAGAAACGCGACTCCAAAAACCTTGGAACCAATTTTCACAGATCATATATGATGTGAGGAACACAAGAAAAATGGAGAATGAATTTTACCATGATCGAACAAATTGAATTGGAATTATTACCTTTCGAGTGGAATAAAGGAAGAATTTTCGACACCAAGCCAACCCGACCACTATAATTCATAAGGATATTTTTCTAGGCTTCTTGAGATGCTTAAGAACACAGGAAAAATGATGGTTCACTTCCAGAAATTCGTATGAGCAAAGGAGGAATTATTTTGGTGTTTAGGGTTTACTCGGCAAAGTAAAATAAGGAAGAAAAGATATATAAAATATATAGAGTTGATTTAGGCTGAGATTTGGGGAGGGGAGGGCTTGAGAATCGGTATAATAGGGTAGCATAATCAGAATTTATTTTTGATTTAAGCTTTCCTAAATTATGTGATGTTTATCCAAGTTTAAAAATATTTAAATTAGTTTTTATAACATATATATAAAATTTCGGTTCTTATATAAAGTTTAGGGGTCCAAAAAATTTTTAAGTCATGTACCATTATTTTAGAAAGTGTCTTATAATTATTTCATATCATATATAATTTAATTACAAAGGTTTTGTAATTATTTAGGCACTTATATAAGCTTTAATTAAGTTTTAAAGTAGCAGGGGCAATTTGGTCATTTTACATGTTCTAGATTTTCAGGTATTACATTAGGAACATTGATTCCTTCTAACTTTACTACATCAGGTTTAGATACAACCTGATCTTCATCATTAGATTCCCAAACCTCAATGATCGGAGCATCTGATTCCTGTCAGTTCACACCTTGTCCTCAGTAAGAGAGGTTTCACTTGCACTCTCATAAGGCTCATTCAAAACATCAGGTTTATCTACTTTAATACATTCTTTAGCCTTACAACCATATAATAACATAGGTTGTTGAAACTATGGTAAACCTGTATGCTCTAGGTCAATTCATGGGGGTGCAGGAACTCCTCTATAAGGAGGTGGACATGTTTTATAGCCCAACCCAGACTTAGCCTTATTAACCATTTGACACTCTATAATTTTATTAACACCTTTTGATGCATACTCCAAAGTGTCTATAGTTAATTGAATATTTTCTTTTGCCTTTATGATTTTATCTAATTCAACTTTAAGCAAACTAATCTCAACATTTTTAAGAGTCAAGTCTCTCTTAAGAACAGCTATGTCCTTAGTAAAAGCAGACTCGTTTTTCTTATAATGCACAATTTGTTCTTCTAGGACTGCTTGTCACAACTCGTAAAATCTGGTCTTTTCCCGAACTTTCACATTTACTATTCATTGGTTACTATTCATCGATCACTATTCATCATTTTACTATTCATCTTTTTCGGAGTCAGTTTGTGATTCTGAGAAGCGTTCAAAAATTTTACTATTCATAAAACACTATTCACCTCCAGAGAAAATTTGTCATTCATGCGTGAGTTGCATCGTTTCTGTATACGTACGGTTATCTAACTAATAAACGTTATCTTACGAGCTATTATTTTGAATAATTGATCCGACAATCCCAACTATGGTCCTAACACATTTTTATACTCATTATAATAATATAAAAATTATATTATTAATTTACCCGGTGTTTTGAGACCCGTTGCTATATTTTCCGGTAAACGACTATAATTACGTCAAATCACAACCCGATAAATATTTTAATACCCGATTCTCATCAGGAAAGTAATTTCATAATTTTTACAACGTCGTCACATTTTATTTGGTACAGTTAAACTTTATTTCTAGCAAACTCGATACCCGGTATCACCTAAAAGTAATAATATCTACTCAATTACACACAAAAGTCTTCATTCACTTACACACTCATCCCTTTCCTTACAAAAACCCACGCCCCCCCCCCCCCCCCCCCTTGAATCATGGATCTTGTCTCCTAAATATCTACAAACATATATCTCTTTAATTCCCATTTCCTTTCATTTGTATACTTCAAGTAAACTAGAAGAAGTTCTCATCCCTTTCTTTCTCTCTATATGAATCGGCCAAGAACAAGAGCAACAACAAGATTCATCAAATTTTTCAAGAACAAGTATAATCTAGTCTTCTATATAATCCTTGTTAAGGTTTTGAAATAAAAACCTTTAGGTTAATTAAGTTTTCATCTCCATAAGCTCGCTAATCTTTCAAGTAAGTTGTCAAAACTCATTTTTATAATTTATTCAAGTTCCTACTATAATCATACACTTTTTATACAAGATCTACATGCATATGTTATTTATACCACTCCATTTTATACATATCTAACTTTTGAGCCCTAGAAATAGATTATAGTTAGATCCTTGTTAGATCCACTTGATTTTTGATGTTTAGGAACCCATGACACCTTGGGAAGGTGTATGGTAAGATTAGACTAGATTTGTGGTGATTGAAAGTGGTTTGGTTTAAGTTGGAACTAGATTGGAACGCTAGAAATGATTTTTTGAAAGAATATATATACCAACTGTCCATATTTTTAAAACGTGGGAAACTCAGTAGGTGATGGGTAATTTTGGACCAAATATTTAGAAAATACTTTCCGATACGAAACTATGGCCGAAAACGGGGATAAAAACGAGTTTATAACGAAGGAGATATGCTAAAAACGAGTTAACGACGAAAACTATATTTTCCGGAAATAGCTTGCTGTTTGCCGAACTTCAAGGGGCAAAACGAGGCGTTAGACGTGATCTAGGAGAGCTGAGCTACTGAAAACATGTTAGTTCATGTTCTGACGAATCCGTAGATATAAAGAACATAGAAAACGGACTTATAACGACCAAGATATACACGTTTGAAAACCTAGCGAAACTTATATAATTTTGACAGCTTCTATTAGCGAAGTATATTACAAGTGTAAAACAGTTTTCTTTTAAGTCACCATATTGCGAGCTATTTTCCCGTTGATCGAGTCACGTATGACCAAAACTCATAGGAGACGGCTGAGAGATCATGTTACAAGGTTTTCAAAAACGACAAGTTTTATTACTAACTCTTAACGTGCAATATTTTGCGGCTAGTTTTGCGAGGCCGTTTGGCCACATTTTTCACAAGTTATAAAAAGAGTTATTTTGCGACGAAACTATTATATTTGACTATAGAACACCAAACGAGGATCATAGAGTACCCTTTCAACATATTTACACGAAAAGTAGTTCATGACTTAGCGAGACGTCAAAAATGTAGTTTTCAACGATAAACGTTATTTTCAAAACTAACGAGTGGTATCGTTAACATATGTATTTGCATGAGTAGAATCATTTCATTTGCTTACCTTAGATCATATTAATCATATTAGGTTGCGGTTAGAGACCGAGCCTCATTCCATCATATTCACTATTGTCATTGTTGCTATCATATCAGGTGAGTTTCATAGCCCCTATTTTATACGTTTTAAATCTTTGGGGGAGATACATGCTTAAACTGCTTGCTTTCACTTTTACTCAAGACAATTTTACTATATGCTACGCTATACTTTTATACTCTTAAACATGATGTGTAGCTTTATTACGATATATGACTTAATGTGGAAAACTATTCTATACGCTATATTCTTTCAACCACTGTTTAACTCCTGGATGGAGCCGACGGAGAGGTATTGATAGTACTATCGGGTTGACACCCCCACCCTTGGCCTGCGATTCATGGCCTTGGGTGAATATAATCCAGCTATGAAGCATTCTTGCTTATTCTTGTCGTGAGGTTCAGTAGGCTATTAAACTTTACATTAAGCGTGCATATATCGTATACACATTTGACTTAATCATACTATATGTTAGCAGTGGGTTGTAAACACACAGGTTGCGAGTCTTGTATGGCCGGGGCTTGGAACTGAGTGGATTTACAATGCCTTTGCTGTGGAAACATTCTTTGAAGGCTTTTTCAACTATTTTAATACAAACTCTATGAACTCACCAACCTCGTGTTGACACTTTAGCATGTATTCTCAGGTATTAAGCAAAGGCACGCTACTGGAGGTTTTGGCAGGGCACGGCATGGTCATAGAAGACTCTGATATTCATAAGGGACCGTTTTAAATGATATTTTCAAGGGCCTAATTCCGCACTACTTTTTACAATGTAAATCAACATTTTTGTTAAACTATTTTATTCTAAATGAATGAGATGAAAACCGTTCTTTGCACTTGTGTTATGATACCAATTGAGTTGCACCCCAACTACATGTATGCTTCCGCTGGATCCGATTTTGGGGGTGTGACACTGCTAAACCTCTTTTATGATTAGACAAATTATAATTTGTTTGGTTTAATTCAATCCTCTGCTCATCATAATGTTTGAGAGTACCTTTGAGTCATAGAAGGCCATAAGTACCATCTCAGCTGGTGCTTCCTCCTCATCTTCCATGAAGCACCAGTCATAGCCTAGACCATCAATAGCCACCATAGCCTTTGAAGATGTCTCTGGCTCTTCCACTGCCTTTGGCTTGCTTCCATAACCCCTATTCTTTCTATCCTGTTGCCTGGGTCTCCTACACTCTCTTGAAAAATGCCCCAACATGTGACAGTTAAAGCATTCTACCTTAAACTTATCAAAACCAGCAGTATCATTACTACTGATGTTGATTTTCTTGCCAGTTCTTTGATAGAATTTCTTAGCCCTCATGCTAAGAAGTGAAATCTGCCACTTGAGATCCATCTCTTCCAAGTCATCATCATTAATCTCCTGTAGATCTTCATGTGTCAGCATTGACCCATCATTTTGGCTGGTCAGGAATGCATAATAGGTAGTATCATTCAGGATACTAGTAGTACTGGTTTATGAGCTAGCAGTACTAACACTAGGGTTAGCAGTACTAAATCCTACAACCACTTTTACCTCATCTGGACTTGAATTACTGGGAGATGACACAAAAGCCATATTCCCACCCCCAGCTTTCTTCACATCCTGTTCAACAATCTTGAAATTGTTGTATAAATCATTGAGGCTCATAGTGTTAATATCTGGCTTATTCTTCTAAACCAGCACATGCATAGCCCATTCAGCAGGTAAACTCCTCAATAACTTGGAGTTCAGATCTTCATGAGGGATGTCAACACCAGGCACAGCCAGTTGGCTAACAATCTTCTGTAATCTGTTAAACATATGATCCAAAGACTCATTACTAGTAGCACTAAAATTTTCAAAGTTTTACTTGAATAAAGTCTTTTGGGTCTTCTTGGTGGCTTCATTACAACCATACCCAGTAGTGATAGCTTCAAACAACGATTTTGCATCCTTGTATTTGCTGAAATTTATGAGCTGATCATTGGGAATGGTTATCATTAGCAAGCTCCTAGCCTTGACATCATTCTTCTTTTGCAGCTTCTCTTCTGCAGTCACTGGAGAGGTTTTTACAACAGTCTTTTCTTCACCATTGACAGTTGTTACAGATGTTGAAGGCTTAAAAGAGTTTCCTTCTTCAATGATCCCCCAGAGTGCATAGTCCTGCACTTGGAAGTACTGTTTGATTCGCAACCTCCACATCTCAAAGTCGTTTAGCTTCAGCATAGGCAATTAAGCAGCCATGTTGGTTTGTGTGGTTTCCATGTCCATTGTCTTCAAAAAGAGTTTTTCTAAATCAAATTATCAGCCTGGCTTTAATACCACTTGAGAGGATCAAACACTGAGAATGTGTTTAGTATAATTTGAGGTTATATTTCTAAGTATGCGGAATCTACTTAACAACACTTAGAAGACTTTGTTTGATGTAACAGTAACTAGACAATGAGTAATAAACACAGAGATTAACTTCAAAAAATTCAATATTATTAGCAAATAATACGAGTGATCAAAATATCACTAGGGTTACAAAGACCTTGAATCTTAACAAAAACTTATATCAAAAGTATATCACTGATCTAATCTAGGACCTCCTTTTATAGACACAAGGAGTCCTTTACAAGATAAGTATCTACCCGTATAATTCTAACTAATTGTGATATACATACAATCTTTACTATACTTATCTTTTACACGTTTCCTAAAACTTATCAGGCAGCAGTACCTTCTTTAATATATTAGTAGTAATAACTTGACAGTTTTTACTGTTAGTTGTTCTTAAGCAGTCTTCAGTATTACACTAGTAGTTTGTATTGTTAGTGTAATCTTCCAGCAGTACTAATCTTCAATCATTTAATTCCCAAAAATCCTCCCCTAAACTTGTGATTTATGCTAAATCATCAAGTTTTTAGAATTAAATGCATACCTTGTGAGGATTGTGAGGACTCTTCCAAACCTTTCATTGTCAAACTTAGTCTTCCGTCTTTCATTTCTTCATGTAGTTGGAATATCTTCCTTATCAACTCTCTTGCCATATCTGAATCTTCTTCAACTTTGAGTCTTGATGCAACCGTGATCATTAGTACATTTGCTCTAAGTGGATAATCTTTCTCAACAAATATATAACTCTCCACTCCTGCTTTAGTAGATACTTTGTGCACTCCACAATTATCAAACAGTCTCCACGTGGTAGCTAAGTGATAGACTTCAGACCTCCATATTGCTTCACCTGAGTCTGGTTCATATAGCCTTTTTAGCTCTACCCATAGCTCTTTATCTTTATCATCAGTCGGATCTGTGGTCTTGAACCTTTCTTGAACTAAGCTCCAAAGCTTATCCAAGTCTTCTCAGTCAAAAGCTTTGATCATGTCTTCAAAGAACTTGTAGACTTCAAATTTTCCTCCTACTATGATAATCTTCCATCCTTTAACCACTCCATCTGTATAGACTACCCAATCAATTATGGGATGTTTGGCTTGAATAGGATGAACATTGAGTGATTCTGGGACTACCACCATCATGCCATGGATCTGTTCTTCTGTCAATACTTCCTCTTGTTCTTCAACAAATGTTTCATCCTGAACTGTTTCTTCTTCAGTTCTCTGTTTCTTGGATTCCTCTGATTCTAATTGTTCTGCTGCTCTTTTATGTCCTCTGCCTTCATTTGTTTCTAGATAATCTCTCAGAAACATCTGCATTCTTCTATGAGTATCAATGTAAATCCTTTCATATTATTTAAGAGCAGTACAATTTTTAGAACAAATTTTAGTTGAGAGTACCTCTAAGTCACAGAAGGCCATAAGTTCCATCTCAGCTGGTGCTTCCTCATCATCTTCCATGAAACTCCAGTCATAGGCTAGACCATCAATAGCTACCATAGCCTTTGAAGATGTCTCTGGCTCTTCCACTGCCTTTGGCTTGCTTCCATAACCCCTATTCTTGCTATCCGGTTGCCTGGGTCTCCTACACTCTCTTGAAAAATGCCCCAACTTGTGACAGTTAAAGCATTCTACATTAGACTTGTTAAAACCAACAGTATCATTACTACTGATGTTGATTTTCTTGCCAGTTCTTTGATAGAATTACATAGCCCTTATGCTAAGAAGTGAAATATGCCACTTGAGATCGATCTCTTCCAAGTCATCATCATTAATCTCCTGTAGATCTTCATGTGTCAGCATTGACCCATCGTTTTGGCTGGTCAGGAATGCACATTAGGTAGTATCATTCAGGATACCAGTAGTACTGGTTGATGAGCTATCAGTACTAACACTAGGGTTAGCAGTACTAACTCTTACAACCACTTTCACCTCATCTGGACTTGAATTACTGGGAGATGACACAAAAGCCATGTTCCCAGTGCTTGAACTAGCAGCCCCAAGTTTCTTCACATCATGTTCAACAATCTTGATATTGTTGTATAAATCATTGAGGCTCATAGTGTCAATATCTGGCTTATTCTTCCAAACCACCACATGCATAGCCCATTCAGCAGGTAAACTCCTCAAGAACTTGGAGTTCAGATATTCATGAGGGATGTCAACACCAGGTACAGCCAGTTGGCTAACAATCTTCTGCAATCTGTTAAACATATGATCCAAAGACTCATTACTGGTAGCACATAAATTTTCAAAGTTCTACTTGAATAAAGTCTTTTGGGTCTTCTTCGTGGCTTCAGTACCACCATACCCAGTAGTGATTGCTTCAAACAAGGATTTTATATCCTTGTATTTGCAGGAATTTAGGAGTTGATCATTGGGAATGGTCATCATCAGCAAGCTCCTAGCCTTGACATCATTCTTCTTTTGCAGCTTCTCTTCTGCAGTCACTGGAGAGGTTTTCACAACAGTCTTTTCTTCACCATTGACTGTTGTTACAGTTGTTGAAGGCTTAAAAGAGTTTCCTTCTTCAATGATCCCCCAGAGTGCATAGTCCTGCACTTGGAAGTAATGTTCGATTCGCAACCTCCACATCTCAAAGTCGTTTAGCTTCAGCATAGGCAATTTAGTAGCCATGTTGGTTTGTGTGGTTTCCATGTCCATTGTCTTCAAAAAGAGTTCTTATAAATCAAAGTATCAGCCTGGCTCTGATACCACTTGAGAGGATCAAACACTGAGAATGTGTTTAGGATACTTTGAGGTTATATTGCTAAGTATGTGAAATCTACTTAGCAACAGTTAGAAGATTTTGTTTGATGTAACAGTAACTAGACAATGAGTAATTAACACAGAGATTAACTTCAAAAGATTCAATATTATTAGCAAATAATACGAGTGATCTCAATATGATAGGGTTACAAAGACCTTGAATATTAATAAAAACTTATATCAAAAGTATATCTCTTATCTAATCTAGGACCTCCTTTTATAGACATAAGGAGTCCTTTACAAGATAAGTATCTGCCCGTATAATTCTAACTAATTGTGATATCCATACAATCTTTACCATACTTATCTTTTACACGTTTCCTAAAACTTATCATGCAGCAGTACCTTCTTTAATATACTAGTAGTACTAACTTGACAGTTTGTACTGTTAGTTGTTCTTAAGCAGTCTTCCGTATTACACTAGTAGTTTGTATTGTTAGTGTAATCTTCCAGCAGTACTAATCTTCAATCATTTAATTCCCAACAATCCTCCCCTAAACTTGTGATTTATCCTAAATCATCAAGTTTTCTGAATTAAATGCATACCTTGTGAGGATTGGGAGGACTCTTCCAAACACTACATTCTCAACCTTAGTCTTCCGGCTTTCATTTCTTCATGTAGTTGGAATATCTTCTTTATCAACTCTATTACCATCTCTGAATCTTCTTCAACTTTGAGTCTTGATGCAAGCATGATCATTAGTACATTTGCTCTAAGTAATAATCTTTCTCAACAAACATATAAATCTCCACTCCTGCTTTAGTAGATACTTTATGCACTCCACAATTATCAAACAGTCCCCATGTGGTAGCTAAGTGATAAACTTCAGACCTCCATATTGCTTCACCTGAGTCTGCTTCATATAGCCTTTTTAGCTCTACCCAAAGCTCTTTATCTTTATCATCAGTAGGATCTATGGTCTTGAACCTTTCTTGAACTAAGCTCCAAAGCTTATCCAAGTCTTCTCTGTTAAAATCTTTGATTATGTCTTCAAAGAACTTGTAGAAGTCAAGTTTTCCTCCTACTCTGATAATCTTCCATCCTTTAACCACTCCATCTATATAGACTTCCCAATCAATTATGGGATGTTTGGCTTGAATAGAATCAACATGGAGTGATTCTGGGACTACCGCCATCATGCTACGGATCTGTTCTTCTGTCAATACTTCCTCTTGTTCTTCAACAACTATTTCGTCCTGAACTGTTTCTTCTTCAGTTATCTGTTTCTTGGATTCCTTTGATTCTAATTGTTCTGCTGCTCTTTTCTGTCCTCTGCCTTCATTTGTTTCTAGATCACCTCTTAGAAACATCTGCATTCTTCTATGAGTATCAATGTAAATCCTTTCAATTTCATCAAAAGATCTTCCCTAGAAGTGATGTTCTTTCCAGGTATCTTGGTGCTTTAGATAAGTCTTCATGTAAGACAGTTGTTATTTCCTTGTAGGAGGTTTCTTCTTTAAAGTTTTCTTCTTTCTTCTAATCTGCTCCAAAAGGTCATCAATAGCTTGTTCTTGTTCTTTTCTTGTAAACTGTAACCTTTCTTCCTCTTCTATCTTTGCAGCTAATTCCCTATCAGTAAGAACCTGAGCAGCTCTTTCTTCTTCTTCAGTCTGAAACTTGTGTTCAACCATGAGTTTTGCTAATCTTTCTTCTTCAACTACCCTTGCTAACTCCTCTTCATGAAATCTTTGAGCTAACTCTTCATCAAGAGCAATCTGAGCTTGGTTCTTCATGGTTGTCTTTTGAGAAAATGGTTGTTCTTCTATCATTATACCTTTACCCTTGTCTGATCTTGATCTCTTTGGCCTTCTTGTATATACTGCACCAGCAGTACCTTAAGAACCACTTGTACCTTCTTCTAGAATACTAGCAGTACCATGTATATCACCACCAGTACCTTCTATCATTCCACCAGTTATCTTCCTCCCCTGTTTGGAAGATTCCTCACCTTGACCATCACTCTGACCATCTGATGAACTGGATGTAGAAGATGAACTCACCATATGTGCTGACCTTTTTCTTTGAAGTGTCTTAACCTTCTGCTCCAATTTCTTGACTTTCAGCAGCAGTTTAGTATAAACTTTTCCAAACACCTTCTTGTGGGTGGTGAGTTCAGCCTCCAAAGTTGTAACCTTATCAGACAAGTGGGTACACAAATCCGTCAATTATTTAAGTGTCTTACTACCCTCAGCACTTCCTGATGTGTAACCTTCAGGGAGATGTGCATCGTGGGGCATGGACTCAGATTCCACCACATGATGAGCCTCTGAGCCACCAAATATTTCCGGTTGGCTTGGGATACCACCAATAGTACTGGGTTCAAAGGAACTTGGTACTGTTGGTGTTTCCATAGGTTGGGTCTTATTTATGTTACTTCTGTCCTGTCCAGCTTCTAAGCCTGAGACAGTAGAAGTAGCCCTTCCTATACTGACAAAGCTAGCCTCATCTGCTACATGGGGAGGGGTTGGAACTCTGCGCTGAGGTACATTAGAGTCCTCTTTGGATAGAGACTTATCAGGCGATGATGTCAGTTGTGTGGCTGAGTATTCTGAGCTTGTGTGTGTGTTTGGAGTCAACTGGTGTTGTTGACCCTTCACCCTATACCTGTAGCATTGTATCAAATAATGGAATTTCTTCCCTACTGTACCCTTTTCAGGCCATCCTCATATTACTGAAAAGTTTTTGGGTAAGTTTGGGTGTTGGATAAACATTTTTGTGAGGAAGAAGCTGATGTTTTCTCATGTTCAAAATAGTTTGAATGAACCTGGGGTACATCAAAAACTTTGATTTGCTATCAACATTTTTCACCATTCCTTCAAAGATAAGTTTTGAAAATTTAAAAGTTCTGTCAGTAGCTAAGCAGTTGAGAGCAGTTGCAATATTGCTACTAAATTGTTCCCATGAGGTTTTCTTAGGACTGAGACAATGTAGGATTGTGTGTATTAAAAACCTCCATTGTGGGGCAAAACAACATTTTTGAAAAGTTAAAGATTGTGATTGGATGTTGTACCCCATCCTGGTTAAAGTTTCAAAAATTTCAGTATTTGGCATAGCACTAATACCATTGTCATCATTCAGATGGAGATGCCTCCTGAGTGATGATTCAGTAAGAGTGATGGATTTGCCATCTACTGTTGCATTTAACTCTTTGTCTGTATTGTAAAATGTTCTGATAGTAGCAGTCTGCCAAAATTCATTGATTTCAGAGACATAGACAGTTTGTATTGTTAGTTGTTCTTTAGCAGTCTTCAGTATTACACTAGCAGTTTGTACTGTTAGTGTAATCTTCCAGCAGTACTAATCTTCAATCATTTAATTCCCAACATGTTACAATTCTGAATACCTTAGATCATTTGGGCAAGTTTGATGAAAAGTCTGATGATGGATTCTTTGTTGGTTACTCTATGAATAGTAAGGCTTTTAAGGTATACTACATTAGAATCAGGAAGGGAGAAGAAAACTTGCATGTGGAATTCTTAGAGAATAAACCTAGTGTTGCAGGAGAAGGTCCTAAGTGGCTATTTGATATTGATATGCTAACAGAATGAATGAATTATGTGCCAGTTGTTGTAGGTACAAACTCTAATGATTTTGCAGGTACCAAAGATAGTTTTGATGCAGGTCAATCTAGCATGGAGATAGGATCTAGCCAAGATTACTTTATGATGCCACTGTGGAAAGATGGTTCACTGTTTGATTTATCTTCAAAGGATGTTGGCATTGATGAACCACAACCTTCTAATGAAGCTGAAAAGAAGGGTTCTGAAGATGGAAATAAAGAAAGTGGAGTTGATGATCAAGAGAATCCTGAAAACATTACTAATGATGTTAGTATTGCTGGGCCAAATGTTAGTATTGCTGGACCAAATGATAATACTGCTAGCCCAACAGTTACTACTGTTGTTGATTTCATAGATGATGAAGTGGATCTAAACAGCATTCCTAACAATTATCTAGATCCTACAACTCTAAATACAAGAATTCACAAAGATCATTAACTTGATCTTGTGATTAGTGATGTACAGTCTGGTGTAAAGAGAAGAAGAATGACAATGACAAAGGATACAAATGAACAAGGTTTTATAAGTGTTGTTTATGTTGGGAAAACTCATGAAGACCTTCATACTTGTTTATTTTCTTGTTTCCTATCTCAGGAAGAACCCAAGAAAATTGCCAAAGCTCTAAGTGACCCATCCTGGGTCGAAGCAATGCAAGAAGAGATTTTAAAGTTTAAGCTTCAAAAGGTATGGGTTCTAGTAGATTTGCATAATAGTAAGTGGGCAATTGGTACAAAATGGGTGTTTAGGAAAAAGAAAAATGAGAGAGGAATTGTCATTCGAAATAATGCAAGGCTGGTTGCACAGGGTTTTACTCAAGAAGAAGGCATTGACTATGATGAAGTTTTTTCCCCTGTAGCAAGAATTGAGGCAATAAGGCTGTTCTTAGCTTATGCTTCTTTTATGGGATTCATGGTGTATCAGATGGATGTGAAGAGTACTTTCCTGTATGGTAAAATTGAGTAAGAGGTTTATGTTACTCAACCACCTGGGTTTGAAGATCCTGACTATCCATACAAAGTCTACAAGGTGGTGAAAGCTCTCTATGGTTTGGATCAAGCTCCAAGAGCCTGGTATGAAACCTTGGCCAAGTACTTATTGGACAATAGGTTTCACAGAGGAAAGATAGACCATACATTGCTTATCAAGAGGCAAAAAGGGAATATTTTGCTTGTCTAGGTCTATGTTGATGACATTATTTTTGGCTCTACAAAGAAGGAGATGTGTACTGAGTTTGAGAAACTGATGCATGACAAGTTTCAAATGAGTTCCATGGGAGAACTAACTTTCTTCTTAGGGCTACAAGTCAAGAAAAAGGAAGATGGTATGTTTATCAGTTAGGATAAATATGTAGCTGATATCTTAAAGAAATTTGGGTATACTGATGTCAAGATAGCTAGCACCCCAATGGATCCAGACAATCCTTTGCTCAAATACTTAGATGGTGATGATGTTGATGTTCATCTCTATAGGTCAATGATTCGATCATTGATGCATCTTAAATCATCTAGACCAGATATTATGCTTGAAGTATGTGCATGTGCAAGGTTTCAAGTCACACTTAAGGTTTCACACTTACATGCTGTTAAAAGGATTTTTAGGTATCTCAAAGGCCAACCTAAATTAGGCCTATGGTATCCTAAATATTCTCGATTTGATCTGGTGGCATATAGTGACAGTGATTATGTTGGAGCAAGTTTAGATAGGAAGTCAACAACAGGTGGTTTTTAGTTCCTAGGATGCAGATTGATTTCATGGAAGTGTAAGAAGCAAACTGTGGTTGCCAATTCTACAAATGAAGTTGAATATGTGGCTGCTGCTAGTTGTTGTGGACAAGTACTCTAGATTCAGAATCAAATTCTGGACTATGGGTATAATTTTATACGCACCATGATTTTCATTGACAATAACAATACCATATGTATTATTAGAAATCTTGTGTTACACTCAAAAACAAAACACATAGAGATTAGACATCATTTTATAAGAGACTGGAATGAGAAAAAGTTAATTCAAGTTGTTAAAATACAAACACATAACAATTTTGCATATTTACTTACAAAAGGTTTTGATGTTGGAAGGTTTCAGTACTTGGTTGCAAGTATTGGAATGCTAAATCCATAAATTTTTATTCTCTTTGTGTCTTTGTGAAGTTTTGTAAAGGATTAGTGCTGTTAGATGTTAATAATGCTTGACTGTTGAGTTAATATTGCTAGTGCAAACTAGTGCTGCTAAGATAAAACTGTTAGTCAAAATTAATACTGTTATGAAGGAAATGCTATGGTTTGTGTTTTCTTGGTTTTAGACTAACATTTACAGGATAAGCAAGCAGTATGCTTGGTCTTGATGTTGTGTGAGAAGAAAAAGTGGCTTGTTGAATGTTATGTTATTTCTTAATGCTGGTGCAACTGATTCATGATAGAGAAGGTTTAGGAATCACTTGACAAGGGTTAACACCTGAGTTGGGAGGTTCATTAAAATCTTTTTCTTGAAATCAACTTATGTTTATCAGGTGGTAGTTTGAATATGAATTGATTGTCTTTAGTTAGTCAGATAGTAACTGAGCTAACTCACTCTTTACCATTATATCATTTGATAGTGTGTTAGTCTAAGGACATCTGGTTTAGAGAACAACGAGCAAAATTGAATCTAATACATTTGTGTTAGAGATAACATCTGCCACGAGCTCGAAACCCTGTCAAAAAGGCTATTTAAGGAGTCTATCTGATCACAGGCAGTATTTATACTGAAATCATTGGTTCTCACACAACCAGAGGTTAAATGCAACCGAAAATGATTAAGTGTCTTCCTTTACACTCAATCCCTTCCAAAGTTTGAGTACAGTATTTTTTTTGAAAGAAAATTGAGTTAATACTGCTGAGAAAAAGTTTTTGCAAAAAGGTAGTACTGCTAGTCAAAAGTTTTACTGCTAGGCTAAAACTTAGTACTGCTGGGTAACCGTTAGTGCTATTTGGGAGTAACCGTATTTTTTATTATTATTATTTTTTTAATATAGCCGTTGACATATTTTCGTTACTTACTTTGCTTATAGGTTACCTAAATTCGATAATTCACATAATTTCTTTAACTTAAAAGATTTCTTCACGATAACGAAAAGCTTTATTCAAGTCGGTCCAATCGAAACCCTAAGTGCTCTTTATATAATCTCAATTTGCTTTACCAAACACACTTTCTCTCTTCAAAGCACATAACCTAGCACTCTAATCCAACTTTTCTCAATCTCAATGGCGCATTTGGCTTTTTGTGATAAACATAACATGGTAGCATTCTTGGAGAAAACAGAGGGAAGTCATGGGTTTCATTAGATATTGGATTTTCTTAATGCTAGCTACATCAGGTATGCTCTCACAGTGAATCCATCTATCTATAGTCTCAAATCAAACAGTTTTGACAGAATGCTACTACCAATACACATGATAATGGAGAACAACAAATAATTGCAACAGTTGATGGAAAAACCTTGACTAATACAAAATCATCTGTTAGGAGACATCTCAAACTAGCAGATGATAATGGTATTAGTTCTTTGCCTAACACTGAAATTTTTTAACCTCCTTCCAGGATAGGGTATGTGTCCACTTCTGATAAACTAACTTTTCAAAGAGGACAATTTGCCTCTCAATAGAGATTTCTCAAACATACCATTTTACACTGTTTATGTCCAAAGAAAACTGCTTGGGAGGAATTCAGTAGTAATATTGCAACTGCTCTTATTTGTTTAGCCTCAAAAAGGACTTTTAACTTTTCAAAATTGATTTTTGATAGTATGGTGAAAAAATTGGATACCAAATACAAATTTTTAATGTATCCAAGATTTATTCAAATGTTTTTGGACAAACACAAGAATTTGCTTCTATATCATAAAACTGTTTATTCAACTCCTTGCCCCACTCAAAAACTTTTTAGTAATATGAGGATGGCTGATGCGTGGTTTTGCAACCTTACAACAGGTTTTACCTCTCGAGGGATCTCAAGAGGCTTACAACCCCACCAGGCAGTGTACCTGACCGATGTAGTATAGTGTAGTGGTAAGTACGGGGGATTGATCGTTCTCCACAAGGAATAGTGTTCGTTAGGTATGAAAAATTACTCTAATAGGTCTAAGGGCGAGAGAAGATTCTTTTTATGTTTTTATATTTTTTTATGAAAGCAAGTAAAATCTCGGGTTTGAAAGAGTGGGCGGAATTAGTTGCTAGTCAACTAACCCAAATTACTACGAATGCAAATAAAATAAAGTAACAAAAATGAAAATGTTGGTGAAAACTTATGTGGAGGGAAATGTGTTTACTTAGATTTCCTTACTCCCTAACTATCTTGTACCGGTTGATTAGTGTGTATTAGTTGCGTGGATGACGGGTGTATTCCTTAATACCATTCGTGGGGTGGCGTACGTACTTCCCCAACTCTACAAGCTCCTACTTCACTCCTATGTCGAGCCGGCTAGGAAGCTCCTAACATGGGATCACTAGAATTCGCTTGTGCATTAAATACAACCATAAAAACCTTTAGTACGCGTTGGTTCATGTTTCTTAAGACGTTCAAGCAAGTTACCGAATAGGAAGTTAGCCAGTTTTCTTAAGCCTAACATAGATGAACAATCATCCAATACAACTAACAACACACTAATAACCAATAATCAATAGCTAGGTTTCATTAGATCTAAGCAAACACAAGATAAATCTAGCCTAACATGTTAAACAAAAGACAAGAATAAGACAGCATCAAACAACACATAGACATATTGAATGATTAATTGATAACTTATCTTCAATGTAACATGGAAGATCTCAAGGCAAAAAGCCTTGAAAGAGCTGCCAAATTCGTCCTAGGGTTTTCACACACAAAGTTCCCCAATAAGTTCCACACTAATGACAAAGAATTGCAAAACTATATATAGATTTTTAGATCTGACGGCGTCATGTTATGGAGTGTGACGCCGTCACCTCGCCGCTTTTAGGGTTCTCGGATGACCTTCTTGACGCCGTCCCTCTTTAGCTCTCCAAAATCCGTTCTGGCCTATCAAGGCTTGACGCCCTCAGACTATGAACGTGACGCCGTCCCTCTTTGAATTATAACGTGACGACCTTGATCAAATTAAAGGGTGACGCCGTCAGAATTTCCATGCAATTTCTCTGGCTTATCATGAGTAAATTTCACATCCACCACTTTTGCCAAGCCATGACGCCGTCCAGGGTTAGTCCTGACGCCGTCAAAGGTAACTTTCAGCCGATTTTTGAGACTTTGCCGTTTTCTTCACTTTTATGCTCCAAAAACGTCCAAAATGCTTCCTTTTCCAGATTTCTTCTCAAAAGTACCTAAAATGACAAAAGGAACGATTTAGGGCGATATTTGATCAAATAAATACGATTTAGGGCTTAAATGACCCCTTAAAAGCGGTACACTTTTCGCTTCATCAAATACCCTTACACTTGAGATTTGCTTGTCCTCAAGCAAATGCGCTTTTATTCTAATCAAAATACAAGTTAGGGGTCATTTAACGCTAATATAAAAGTAATTACAACAAATATTCGTTCCACTTTAATCATAATAAGCACGGAGATTACAAACTAGCACCTCACAAGTAGTGTTTAGATACTCACATCTCTCAAGTGTCATCAAAATAAATCTCATAAATGAAAACGGATAATATCTCTCACTACCTGTCATAGCAAATAGATTACCATAGGCTTGGGAAAGGATCGAAAACCTCCTCCACTAGGCGTAAGCACCTAAGATAAACTATCAAAGAGGGCTTTTACATGGGTTATAACGTTAGGTGTAGGGATATGATAAGCACGGATTTGTTGGATAAGGGATATTTTACTGGTGGCGAGTTAAAGATCTTGATTAATTACATGTACTATACAATGTTGCTAAGCCAAGACTCGACTCAATCTTAAGCTAATGAAAGAAAATAACAAAAACATAAAATAAACATAAAATAAAACGGGATGGTAGTCCGTATGTTTTTTCTACTTTTCTTTTTCTCATTTTTTTTTTGTATTTTTCTTGATTTTTTTCGATTTTTTTTTTTTTTTTTTTTTTTTTTTTTTTTTTTTTTTTTTTTTTTTTTTGCATACACTTTTGCCCTACCATCCAAAATAATACATCATAGGGGCGTTGCATTCCCCTTACACTTCAACTTTTACATAACTTTACAAATAACTATTCTAATGACTCGAATTAGGATAATTAAAACACTTGGAGTACTTTTAAAACATTTAGCACATATGGGGGTAATAAATGATGTTCTTCCCCATTACTCCATTATACTAGTACTTTACCCATGAGTCCCAATCGTCCCAAAACAATATGTACAAGGATATGACTCGACTTAGCAACCATGTAATCAACTAGATAATTAACTTGGGTCTTAAACAAATGTTGTAACAATAATGCACTAAAGATGAGTGCATACAAGGTAGGCTAAGGCGATTTGGGTGTACATTTTAGTGGGGTGTAACAAATTCTTCCTTTAAGTAAAATGCTTAAAGGTCGAAACGAAAAGTTAGGCTCTGAGGGGTGTACTAGGGGTATCGTGTACTAAAAATGAGTACAACGCAAAGGGTGTGGGAGAATTACTTGACCAATGTAGCCAATGTAATTATAACAAAAACACAGGTGTAAAATAATGGGTTAATCCTAATGCCTCTTATCATGTAGTAAATCTAACTACACGAATGTAGTCTCACTTGTGGCCTCGGAATGGTCCTAACGCAAGTTCTAGAATCTAAGTGCTACTGGTACACACATCATAGCATAAATGCTTTTCCTACCAATTCTAGGGGCGAACCTCACATATTTGGGGGTGGAAAATTTTTTAGTGGTACGGTTTTGTGCTAGTCATATAACTCCTATCCGTGAGACGCTCATTAAGATCAAAGTTTCACTCCTATATGTTGTAAAAAAATTTAAATTTGGCCCTAAAATTACCCTAACAGGCATTTATCTCAGTTTTATTACACATCTACCATTAAACAAACAAAAATCAAGCGCAATTGTATTCTCTAAAAATCGTATTTTTACCCCCCCCCCCCTTACACTTAAGATGAACATTGTCCCCAATGTTCAAATAACAAGATGTAAAAGTATAAAGTAAAAGAATGAAATCAAATACTCCCCTGATTCGTTTGGTGGATAATGAAATAACACGGTTACATCTTCTTCCAAGAGAAGCTCCATGACTGATGCATCGCCAAAAGCTTGATCAAAAATATTTCCTTGTCCAAAATAACCTGTTAAACCTGAGAAAACAAACACGAAAACCTGCATAACATCGGCGGGATAAACTCTATATATAAGGATATAATGCTTGTGGAATGATAACTTTGCAGATTCCTGGAGATTATAAGTTATAGATTTAATAAAAACTTTTTATGAAAACAACACCTTCAAAAATTTTCAGAAGATTAAACCTGACGCCGTCAGGTTGTAAAGCCTGACGCCGTCAGAAATGATCTGACAGAATTCTCATGTTACGTTTCCGGAAAAATTTTGGAAAAACCTACACCTTACTTCCTGGAATTCCTGCAAAACATCATTATGACTCGATACAAGCATTTGACTCAAACAAATACTAATATGTATGTTCATTTATGATTATTACGACTCATGTTCATTTGTGTTCTAACAAACCGATTTGGATTTCCCTTACACTTAACTTTTGAAAAATACCTTTATATGTAGTTAAGACGAAGTTAAAAACAAAATAAAGCATTTTCACAAATTAGTTTTGAACATGAATTAATAATAATAAAAATTAAACATACATACGGAAGCAAATAAAATCAAACAAACAATTAAATAAACACACAAAGCAAATAAAGCTTGGGTTGCCTCCCAAGAAGCGCTTTTCTTTATTAACGAGTCTTGTAGCTAGACTCAAAGTCACGGGGTCTACGTTTTTCTGTTTTGCTTCTCAATTGCCCCTTTAATCATCCTAACAACCTCCATATCAACTTTGTATTTAGGTCCTAGGTTCAAGCAATCTTTATAATAAAGGCTTCTCTTATTCCAAACATAGTCCATGCCTTTTTCTTTATCCTCATCATTGATGTCCTCAATCGCACCAATGTTGTCCTTGTCAAATCGAGGCACAAAACGAAATTCATTTACCTGATAAGGCATCCTATATGTGATCATATCCATGTGATTAGAAAACTGAATCGTGCCTCTCAAACGATCATACTTTAAATTGGATGCTTCAATAAATGGCTTACCTAACACCACGCGAGATAGGCGGCAGTCAACAACACTTGCCAAATCTTCTAAGATCATGAAGTTGGTGACAAAGGTAAAATTCCCAACAAGGATATGCATGTCCTTAATCCTTCCGACGAAGTTGCAAACTCCGCCTGGGCACTTGGGGTCTATCTTAGGCTCAAGTGGTGTGTTCATGATCTGGCTATAAAGGCCTGAGGACATCACGTTGGTTGGGGATTCACAGTCAATGTAAGCATGCTCAACGTATTGGTACCCAATCATACATGGTATCTTCACATTCCCGGGATCACCTCTCTTAATCTTTGGGTCAATTCTAACAAAAGGTGGTCGAGGGTTATCAACTAGGTTGTTATAGTGAGCAATTTCCTCCTTAGTGGGGTATTCATTGAAATAATCATCCAACCTAGGATCTACCTTCACTTCATCAATTTTCTCAGTCAACTTCTCAACCGTAAGATTATTACGTTCTAAGTAATTATCCGAGTATATGGCGGTCTCTAAGTTGTTCAAGGCATAATCAAGCTCTATATCAATCATTCTATTGAGCTCTCTGAGCTCACTAATCTCATTCTCAAGTTGGCTACGCAACAAAGCTACTTCGCCAGGTGTAAGGGGTGGATTCGCATTTTCCATAATGGCAAACTGAATAGTCAATGAAAATCTTATACAAACAAAAGCACGAAGAAAATAGATAGACTAAAGAAAACCTAGAAAAATAAAATAAAAATCTCACTAGAAAGGAATCTAGTGAGTAGACCTATAAAATAAAAATACAACCTAAACAATAACTATTCCCCGGCAGCGGCGCCAAAAACTTGATGCGTGGTTTTGCAACCTTACAACAGGTTTTACCTCTCGAGGGATCTCAAGAGGCTTACAACCCCACCAGGCAGTGTACCTGACCGATGTAGTATAGTGTAGTGGTAAGTACGGGGGATTGATCGTTCTCCACAGGGAATAGTGTTCGTTAGGTATGAAAAATTACTCTAATAGGTCTAAGGGCGAGAGAAGATTCTTTTTATGTTTTTATATTTTTTTATGAAAGCAAGTAAAATCTCGGGTTTGAAAGAGTGGGCGGAATTAGTTGCTAGTCAACTAACCCAAATTACTACGAATGCAAATAAAATAAAGTAACAAAAATGAAAATGTTGGTGAAAACTTATGTGGAGGGAAATGTGTTTACTTAGATTTCCTTACTCCCTAACTATCTTGTACCGGTTGATTAGTGTGTATTAGTTGCGTGGATGACGGGTGTATTCCTTAATACCATTCGTGGGGTGGCGTACGTACTTCCCCAACTCTACAAGCTCCTACTTCACTCCTATGTCGAGCCGGCTAGGAAGCTCCTAACATGGGATCACTAGAATTCGCTTGTGCATTAAATACAACCATAAAAACCTTTAGTACGCGTTGGTTCATGTTTCTTAAGACGTTCAAGCAAGTTACCGAATAGGAAGTTAGCCAGTTTTCTTAAGCCTAACATAGATGAACAATCATCCAATACAACTAACAACACACTAATAACCAATAATCAATAGCTAGGTTTCATTAGATCTAAGCAAACACAAGATAAATCTAGCCTAACATGTTAAACAAAAGACAAGAATAAGATAGCATCAAACAACACATAGACATATTGAATGATTAATTGATAACTTATCTTCAATGTAACATGGAAGATCTCAAGGCAAAAAGCCTTGAAAGAGCTGCCAAATTCGTCCTAGGGTTTTCACACACAAAGTTCCCCAATAAGTTCCACACTAATGACAAAGAATTGCAAAACTATATATAGATTTTTAGATCTGACGGCGTCACGTTATGGAGTGTGACGCCGTCACCTCGCCGCTTTTAGGGTTCTCGGATGACCTTCTTGACGCCGTCCCTCTTTAGCTCTCCAAAATCCGTTCTGGCCTATCAAGGCTTGACGCCCTCAGACTATGAACGTGACGCCGTCCCTCTTTGAATTATAACGTGACGACCTTGATCAAATTAAAGGGTGACGCCGTCAGAATTTCCATGCAATTTCTCTGGCTTATCATGAGTAAATTTCACATCCACCACTATTGCCAAGCCATGACGCCGTCCAGGGTTAGTCCTGACACCGTCAAAGGTAACTTTCAGCCGATTTTTGAGACTTTGCCGTTTTCTTCACTTTTATGCTCCAAAAACGTCCAAAATGCTTCCTTTTCCAGATTTCTTCTCAAAAGTACCTAAAATGACAAAAGGAACGATTTAGGGCGATATTTGATCAAATAAATACGATTTAGGGCTTAAATGACCCCTTAAAAGCGGTACACTTTTCGCTTCATCAATGGCTTCTAAGGGTTACAATGGGATAGAAGTACCACTGTTTTCAACTATGCTTGTTCAAGAAGAAACTGTTCAGGGTGAAGGATCAACAATCCCAGTTGAGTCCCAACACACACCCACAATTGTTTCAACAACCTCACCACCTATCATTTCATAAACATATAGGAGAAGAATCAGAAAGGAGTTTGTGGTTCCTCAGCCCATATCTTCTACTCAGACTATTGTAGCAGATGAGGCTGTCTCTAACAGAATGGTGAGGGCTGCCACTACTGTCTCTGGCTTAGAAGCTGGACAGGCCAGTGGTAAGATTCTTAAGACCTAAACCATGGAAACATCACATGGGTCAAGTTCTCATGAACATGCTTTAGGTGATGGATACCCCAGCAAACAAGAAACTATGTGGTACATGCCCCATGATTCACCTCTCCCAAGAGTTAACACACTTGGAAGTGATGAGGGCAGTGTGACACTTAATACTTTAATTTCTATATGTACACAATTGTCAAATAGGGTCACTAGTTTGGAAAATGAACTAAAGCAGACCAAACAGGTTTATGGAGTGGCTTTGACTAAATTGATCAAGAAGGTGAAGAAGCTGGAGAAAGCAACAAAGTCCAACAAAGCCAAAAGAAAGACAAGGATGGTGCTTTCTGATGATGGAGATGCTATAAAGGATTCTTCCAAACTGGTGAGGAATACATAAGGCATTGATGCAGATCCTAATGTAACATTGGAACAAGATGCAGAAGTTCAGGGGAGGTTTGATCAAGATATGGGTTTTGGAGAAGGATTTGATGCTGCTGAGACTGGGTTAGTAGTTGACAAAGTGGTTGATGTTGTTGATACTGCTGAAGCATATGCTAGTACTGTTGAAGCATCAATTAGTACTGCCAGTGCTACAGATAAGGGAAAGGGCATCATGCAAGAAGATGAGCAACCAAAGAAAATCAGCAAAATAGTTCAAGCTCAGATAAGCTTTGATGAGAAAATAGCTCAAAGGGTACATGATGAAGAACAGGCCAAATTGGAAGAAGAACAAAAGATTGCAAGATTTCTGGTGGAGCAAAAGCTTGCAAGTGAAGAAGAAGAGAGACTAGCACAGGAAATAGCAGATGAGCTTTTAGCTCAGAAAATTTATGAACATGAAAGGGAAACTATTAATGAAGAAGAAAGAGAGGATACTCTTAATGATCTGCTTGAAGTAATTAGAAAAACTCATAGTGCAAAGAAGGCTGTTGCAAGAAGGAATAAGCCTCCAACTCAAGCATAAATGATGAAGTATATGAAGGAATATCTGAAGAATCAAGATCATTGGACTGCTAATCAACTGAAAGGCAGATCCTATGAAGAAATTGAAGTTCTATATAGCAAGGCTTACCATAAGGTTCAAGCCTTTATTGCAATGGATACTGAAGAAGAAAGTAGAAGGGTTAAGAGAGCAGGTATATCTATGGAATTTGAGGTAGTTAAGAAACAGAAATCAGATGTGTCAGAGCAAGAGCAAGAGGAAGAGCAAACTGCTGAAGAACAAGAAGAAGAATTGAGTTAAGAAGATTTACAACAGATGATGATCATAGTCCCAGATGAAGGAATGAATGTAGAAGCCCTATAGACCAAATATCTCATCATTGATTGGGAAGTTCAAGATGATGGAAGGATAAAAAGTTGGAAGATCATCAGGGTTGGTAATCACATTGAAGTGTATCAACACTTTGATGACATGATCAAATCATTTTATAGAGAAGCTGTGGAGTTTAGTCAAAGAGAAATTCACTTCATCAGAACCACAGGATAACAAAGAAAGAATGCTATGGGTAGAGTTGAAGAGAATCTTTGAGCCAGATGCAGATGATAGATGGTGGAAATTTCAGTCAGGTGGTCATAATTTGACATGGAGATTGTATGACTCATGTGCAGTTCACCATGTATCTACAAGGGCTGGAACAAATATATACATGCTTGTGGAGAAAGACTATCCATTGTCAAGGGTTATACTTGCTTTGATGTTGTCTGCAAAGCTATTAGTGGATGAGCAGACTGAAATGGCAAATGAACTCCTAAGGAAGATCTTCATGTAGGCTAAAAGAAGATGAAGTGTTTGGAAGAATCCTCTCATGGTCAAAGATTTAATTCAAGAAACTTGATGATTTTGTGGTAAATCACAAGTTTAGGGGAGGATTGTTGAGAATTACAAGTCTACACACTTTGTACTGCTCAAGATATTTAGTACTGCCAAGTCAAACAATTGGTACTGCTGAAGATTACAACTGCCAGTACTATCCAAGTTAGTACTGCTAGAAGAAAGTTAAAACTGTCAGTCTAACTTGATACTGCTGATGAAGATTGGTACTACCAAAAAGATAAAGACGAGTAAAGAGATATGTATAGAAAATATTCAGTGTATATCTTATATAGTTAGAAAGATATGTATATTCTATATGTTTAGAAGATTTGTAGTTATCTTGTAAAGGACTCCTTAGACTATAAAAGGAGGTCCTAGGTTATGATGATAGATGTATGTTTTTGATATAGTTTCAAGGTTGTAAACCCTAGTACTACACAGAATACTCGTATTATTATTCTAATAATATTGAAGCGTTTTGGTTATATTTTTCTTAATACATTTTACTGTTCTATAAGTTTACTATTACATTAATATTCTTCTAAATGTTGAAGAGTACATTCCACATACTCTTTAGCATTCTCCAAGTTTCTAACAAGATCAGTAAGATCGTGTATTTGGGATCAACAGTTTTGTTTACGTATTCGATAATTAGAATGAAACAAAAGAAAAATATCTTTTTGATTTCGTGCATAAGACACTTGTACCATTGGCTTTAGAAAGTAGTACCCTAGAATCATAATATCATAAGTAAACCAAAATTTGAATTTATGCATTAGAACCTTGTAACATTTTCTTAATATCTTGTATTTTAGAGTTTTGTATAATTAAATAAATTTTAGAAAGATGCATTAAGGAGTTGTACATGTGCAAGAAAGTCTTGTACATTGATAAAAACTATATATATACATATTAATTAGGATTTGTGATATCGTCATAGATTTGTAAGGGAAAATAATGTAAAGTTAGGTTTTCATGCTTTAAAGACTTGCACAATTGCTTTGAGGTGTTGTACTTTAGGGTTTATGATTTAAATACATAAAATCATAAATATAATAAATTAGTGTTTCGTGAAAACTATAATAAATAGCAAATGTTTAGTTTGAACATTAAGTAATCGTAAAGTGGTAAATAACGTTGAAAAGTTTTATACTTGATATATAAGGAATGTTTATTTGAAATAAACATTAAGGTGTTTGTTCCGGTCCGCGTGTGTGAGCACGTTAATTAAGGTTGTGAGTTACGTCATATTAGTTGTGAGTTAGGTCATATTAGTTGGTTGTTGTAATCAGGCAAACTAATAACGTTTAATCTTTAAAAAAATGGAAAATGGATAAGTATTCTTTCGTTAGAATATTATATTAGTTCAATACAAAGTGAAATTTACCGATGGTTACAAAATCCAAATCTTCTATGATCATGTCAATCAATCCACAAGGCAAACCATTGACCAAGCGCCCAGTGGTAAGCTACGTGACAAGAATACGGAAGAATCATGGGGAATAATAGAAGATCTTGCTCTCTATGACAATGAATGTTTGAATGACCCCCGCGAGTTGAGCAAAACGATCAAGGTAATATCCTTTCCTTCAAATAACTCAAGAATACGTGACCGTAGGATCATGGAACATGAAGACCAAATCAAGTTTCTTCTGAAATCTTACGAAGCTCCTAAACTAACACATCAAGTGAACAAAATCATTTCTTCATATGAATTATGTAGTGGTCCCCATGACACTCGTGATTGCATGGAACTCCCCGAACAAGCTTTTGCGGATTATGCATCCTCGCGTACCGATGAAGCGGGAGATAAGTGGTTCACTTTTAAACCCGAGCAAAACACCCTTGGTGATTCATAAAACCCATCTTGGGAAAATCACCCAAATTTTAGGTGGAAACAAAACCAAAATTCTTCTCAAAACAAATTTTCAAATCCACCTAATCGTTTCCAACCAAACGGTTCACCCTCGAACCGTACCTTTAGCAATAATCCTTCCAACAATTCCAATAATCTTGAAGGGTTAGTGTCTAGTTTTATGTCAGCTCAAGTAGCTCGTTTGTCAAAGTTTGATGCTGATTTCAAGAAACAACAAAGCGAGATGACAAATAAAATTGACAACATGTTGAATGTTCTCAATGATCGAGTATTGGGAGCACTCCCAAGTGACACCGTCAAGAACCCGAAACTAAATGTTAACTCCATCTCATCAGTTTCGTCTCCTAGTTCTTGTCCTCAATTCTACTCGGTCAATGCAATAAACATGTGTTTCAAACAAACTCAAATTTTTCAAAATGACCAAGAAGATAATACACTAACTAATGTGTCGGTCAACCAAGTGATTGAAACACCACCTAAACAAGAACCTAACTCGACCCTTGATGATGAATTCAAAGATCTTTATCTTGAACGTCCGGTTCTTGATGTCTTAACTAATGCTCCCTACTACAATTCCCTTTTGGAAAAATATGAGAAAGTTAAGTTGGGTAAGAATGGTTTCGCTTTTGTCCAAAAACAAGTTACCTGAGAAGTTAGATGATCCGGGCATATTTGTTTTACCTTGTAGGATTGGGAATTCCAAGGCCTATGATACCTTAGCCGACTTAGGATCATGCATCAATATAATTCCGTTATCCCTTTATAGGAACCTCAACTTAGGTAGACTTGAAACAATTGAATTGATTATAGGATTGGCGGATGGAAGTCTTGCTTATCCGGTTGGGTTACTAAAAGACATGGTTGTGCATATAGATAGATTGACTATTTTGGCGGATTTTCATGTCTTAGATATTTTGCGTGATCGTAAGTGCCCATTGCTTGTTGGAAGAGGATTTTCGGCAATAGCTAGTGCGATAATAGATTGTAAGATGTACAAAATAGCGGTAGGAGAAGCATAAACTAGGTCAATTTATGATTTCCATAAGCATGCATATGACAATGATGGGGAAGTTATGCCCGATTCGTTAGTTAGGGATAGGAAACAACCTAGATATGGCCCCCGAATAGGTGAAGACTTTATAGGACCTCAATGCCCATTTTTCTTAGAAAATTACTTTGTGAAGAATGCATCTTACATGGAACAAAAATTTGCTAGGGAAACCAAAATTGACCCATTTTAGGACCCTCTAGTATTTAGGAAGATGATTGAGTTCCTTGGAGTTCTACCAATTAACATTAAGATGAACAAATGGGGTAGGGAGGATCCTAAGAGTAAATAGAGTTGGGATAAGCCACCAAAAGATGGAGATGGTTTGTGGCATATTAGGATGGAATTAATAGATCCTGATGGTGAGAGGTTTGAAAAGTCATACAAAAGGAAGCCTACTAAGAGAATCTTAAAGGACAAATTTGATCCAAAGGATGTCCTTAGTGAGGAACTTGCTATTACGTAATAAGCCATGACTTTGAATCTAGCTACAAGACTCGTAAATAAAGAGAAGCGCTTCTTGGGAGGCAACCCAAGCTTTTTGTTTGTTTGTTTGATTTTTATTTTTGTTTGTGTTATATATATGTCTTATCATCGTTGCTTAATCTTTCATGTTTCGAATATAATTTCTGAAAATGCTTTATTTTGTTTTTAACTTCGTCTTAATCGCATATAATGGTATTTTACAAAATGATAAGTGTAGGAAAGATCATATTTGTTTAAAAGAACAAATTACAACATGAAAGTTAACAATTGATGATTAGTATATATTTATGTGTTTTTTTGAGTCAAATGCTTGTATCGAGTCATAATGAATGTTTTGCAAAATTTCCTGGTTTTAATACTCAGATTTTTTCAAAAATTTTCTAGAAACAAAATGCGAAAATACTGTCAGGTCAATCCTGACGGCGTCAGGCACTGTAGCAACAGAGTTTTCCAGAATTTTTTTCTTTTCTTCTGGAACTTAATATTTGAAAATTCCAATAATTTTTAAATTTCCAGGAATCTGTAAACATTTATTTTGAAAGCATTATATCTTATTCGCTTTCTATGATTTAGTTTTTATATATATAGTGTTTACCGCCGATTTTATGCGAGGTTTCGTGTTTGTTTTCTTAGTGAATTACAGGTTATATTGGACAAGAAGATAAAAGATGAAGTATGATGAGCGTTATTTGAAGTTTATTTTCTTGGAGGAGGATTTAACCTTGTATCACGTCGCCCATGCCGAGCAAATCAGTGGAGTACTAGTTTCTTTTATCTATTTTATTTTTTCCTTTGAAGAACATTGGGGACAATGTTAAATTTAAGTGTAGGGAGGGTAAAATGGGATACCTTAGAAACTATAACTCCCTTGATATTTGTTTTGATTTCTAGTAAATGTGTAATAAACTAAAGGAGCTACCCGTTTGGGTGATTTTAGCACAAAATTTAAAATTTTTTACAACATATAAGAGTGGAAATTCAGTTTTAATAAGCGTCTTATGGATAGGAATTATATAGCTAGCACAAAAACCCTTCCACTTAAAAATTTCCACCCAAAAAATGTGAGGTTCGCCTTTAGATCTTTAGGAAAAAACATTCACCTCTAATGCTTATGAGTGTACCAGTAGTATCTAGATTCTAGAACTTGCGTTTGTGATGCATCCCGAGATCGCTAGTGAGACTACATTCGTGTAGTTAGGATTAACTAAATGATAAGAGGCGTTAGGATAACCCTTGTTTTAAAACTGTTTTATAATTATGTTGGCTTCATTGGTTAAGTAATTTTCCCACACCCTTGCGATGTACTCATTTTTAGTACACGATACCCCTAGTACACCCCTTAGGAAAAAAAATCGAAAAAAAATTGAAAAAGAAAAAAAAAATAAAAAAAAATTGATAAAAAGAAAAAAAATAAGAAAAAGAAAAGAGAAAAAAATATACGGACTACCATCCAGTCTTTTATTTTTGTTTAAGTCAAGAAAGTGTCATGAAAAATAAAAAAAAAAAGTTAATAGTTAGTGAGTCGAGTGGAGTTTTGGCTTAGAAACGCCTCATTGTACATGTAATTGACTAAGATAATTGACTTGCCACCAGTAAGATTCAATTCATCCAACAAAACCATGTTTTTCCATACCCTTTCACCTAACGTTACAACCCTTTAAAAGACTACTTTGATAGTTTATCCTAGGTGCTTACGCTAAAGTGGTGAAGGTTTGATCCGTTCTCAAGCCTATGATAATCTATGTGCTATGACTGGTAGAGAGTGTTTTATTTTCCCGTTTCCATATGTTACATAACTTTATACATGCAAGAGATGTGAGAATCCAAACACTTTATGTGAGGTGCTAGTATATAATTTCCGTGCATATTACGACTAATGTGGAACGATTGTATGTTGTATTTACGTGTGTATTAATGTTAAATGACCCCTAACTTGTAAATTGATTAGGATAACAACATATTTGCTTGAGGACAAGCAAATCACAAGTGTTGGGATATTTGATAAGGATTTATTTCGTACCTTTTTAAGGGGTCATTTAAGGCCAAAATCATATTTATATAATCAAATATTGCCCTAATCGTTTCTTTTTGCATTTTAGGTACTGGGGACGAAGAATTTGGAAATCGACATGTTTTGGGCTTAAACCGACAAGAAAAGAGAAGAAAATGACCAAGTCTCAAATCTGTCAGGAAAGGGACCCTGACGGCGTCACACTTTACCAAGTGACGCTTTCACTTGCTACTGAAGATTGAATTTTGGTGGAAAATTAACAAGTGATGCCCCAAAAGAATTTGAAGACTCTATAACCTGACGGTGTCAGGTGTATTTGAAGACCAAAGTCACGTACAAAGTTAACAAGAGACGGCCCAGATGATTTACTAAGGGACGACGTCAGGACATTCATGATGGCGTTAGAGATCCTAAGTGATGCCTTCATAAAGGTGACTTGCACAAGACGAAACCCTAGTGACGCGGAGCTAATGGCGTCACAACTTAAAGGGTGACGCCGTAACAAGTGTAAACTTATATATACTTTCGCATGTTTTTCATAATTCGTGTAACATCTTGGAGTAGGGTTTTAAGAACGATTTTCTCAGCTATTGTAGGTGATAGGATCTAAATACACGGCTTGTGTTGAAGATACTTTGAGTTAATGTTAACTAGCACGCGGAATTTACTAGCTAACACTTAGAAGATTTTGTGTTTGGTAATGAATGTGATTGTATGAATGTAACAGTAAAGGTAAGAACACAATGTTTAACCAAACGATTAGCTTCAATATATTACGAGTGATCTACAGTTTCGACAACCTTGAAGCTCTTACAATAATACGTATGACTGATCTATAAAAACCCTAACCAAGGATCTCCTTTTATAAAACAAGGAGTCCTATACAAGTAAAACTATTATACGTATCAATCTATCTTAATAAGATATACATTACATCTTTTCTATATATATCTTTACGCGTCTTTCATCTTCTGTCTTCATCTTATAATCAGTACTAACTTCTTGAGGTAGCAGTACTAATTGACTTAGTACTGTTAGTACATTCTTCATCAGTTGTAACATTATGCTTGACAGTACTAACTTCATACTTGGCAGTACTAACTGTTGGTTTAATTCCCAACAATCCTCCCCTAAACTTATGATTTCTCTACAATTCATAAGTTTCTGGAATTAAACTCCAACTTTGATGATGGGGTGGATTCTTTCAAACACTTATCTTCAATCTTGAATCACTTCAGAACCATAACAGTAAGCACTCCAACATCAATAATCTTTGAATTTTGAACTGATATCCTCCCCTGAATCACATATCCAACTTTGACACCCCCAAATTATCGCAGCGGAACGATAATGTCATTGGGATGCTACTTCAGGGCACAAAGTACAAGATATAAAGAACGACCTCTAAATGAGACGTTTTGAAAAGTTACCATTCGAATAGATAAGGTCATTGTTTACAAGCAAAAGATCCCAAAGTAGAATAGTACATAAGTTTTTAAAGTATATCGAATGGTAAATGATAAAAGCAAAAGTCTTCATAAAAACGTGCCCTAAGACTCTCTGCTCCAAGCATCTGCTATCACCTTACTAACCTGAGATAAACATGCTAAAAGTGTCAACACAAAGGTTGGTGAGTTCATAGAGTTTGTTATGAATAAGTTGAAAAGCGTTTAGAGAAAGTTTCCACTGCATAGGCATTGTAAATCCACTCAGTTCCAAGCCCCGTCCATAAGAGACTTGCAACCTGTGTGTTTACAACCCAATGCTAACATAGTATGAGTAAGACATGTAAGTATACGATATGCGTTCTATATCACTAATAGACCTTATGCTGCTCACTAGGAGACTTATCAATGCTGCTCACGAGGAGACTTATCAATGCTGCTCACAAGGAGACTTATCAATGCTGCTCACAAGGAGACTTATCAATGCTGCTCACGAGGAGACTTATCTACGGCTACCCCAAGTGTTTGATACTTAGGTCCGCGAAATGCTTTCAAGAGTAACGCAAATAAGTTTAACACAATCGTGTATGTACGCAAATAGTTTAAGCATGTATCTCCCCCAAAGAGATTAAAACAAGTATTAAAGAATAAGAGTGGGGCTATGAAACTCACCTGATATGATAGCACAATAACCACTAAGGATATGATGAAAATGAGGCTCGGTCTCAAACTGCGACCTATGATGAATGATATGATCTAATATAAGTAACTGAAATGCTTCTACTCATGCATCTACGTATGTTAACGATACCACTCGTTGGTTTTGAAAATAATGTTTATCGTCGAAAACTACATTTTTGACATCTCGGCAAGTCATATACTATATTTCGTGTAAAAATGTTGAAACGTTACTCCACGATCCCTATTTGGTGTTTTATTGTCAAATAAAATAGTTTTGTCGCAAAATATTACTTTTACAACTGGTGAAAATATGACCGAACGGCCTCGCAAAGCTAGTCGTAAAATATTGTACGTTAAGAGTTAGGAATAGAACTTGACGTTTTTGAAATCCTTGTAACATGATCTCTCAGCCGTCTCTTTTGAGTTTTGATCATACACGTCCCGATCATAAAGATAATCGGCTTTGAATATGGCGCCTTGCAAAACAATTTCCCATACTTAGGAACATTTTCTTGAAATAATGGTTTTTGGCGATATTAGGAAATTCATAACTTACTCGTTATAAGTTGAATCAACAAGCGGTCGATTGATTTGGAAAATAGGCCGGGAATACTTCGTTTCACTTCAAGGAGTTGATGGCTCAAACCATCTCGCTCAACGGGAAAATAGCTCGAAAGATGGTGCCTCGCAAAACTGTTTATACTTAGAAAATATTGAGATTATTGTAAAGCTGTCAAAATGAGTTTTGTTTGTCGGATTTTCAGAAATTCATATCTTGGTCGTTATAAGTCGGTTTTTAACGTTCTTTATATCCACGCGATCGTCATAACATGAACTAACATATTCTCACTGGCTCGGCTCATCTAGACTACGGCTAACGCCTCGCTCTGTCCCCTGAAGTTCGGCCAGCAGCCCACAATTTTCAGAAAATAATAGTTTTACGTAGTTAACTTTAAAACATCGTATCTCCTTCGTTATAACTCGGTTTTTAGTGATTCAAGCGACCACGTTTTCGTGTTTGAGAGTACTTTCTATTTATAAAAGCTAAAATAAAGCCATGGTTACTGATTTTTCCAAGGTTTACATTTCTGGACAGCGGGTATATATATATGTTAAAAACTCGTTTTCTTGGTTCGCGGCTTGATCAAATGACTACAACACAACTCCACAAGTACACACATCCTACCATACACCTTCTTAGGGTGTCATGGGTCCTAAACATCACTAAAAATAGTGGGTTTCGCGGGGATGATAATAAAACATGCCGATCTAATGTTTGAGATAGTTATTGTGAAAAAATAGAACAAGTGGTATGTTTACATATCATACGTGCATGTTTTACTTCTAGAGCATAAAATACATCAAGTAAATATATGAAAGGTTAAGAAAGATCATGAAAAGCTTACTAGTAGTTTGAAGAGGTTTAAGTAACTAGGTTTCTAAATACTCCTTGGTTTTTATTTCAAAACCTAAAATAGAAGTATACTAAGGTTGTCAAAATCACTTGTTCTTGAAAATTTTGGTCTTCTTTCCTTGTTCTCCTTTGTTGCCGTGGGATAGAGAGAAAAAGAGAGAGGTTTTGGTGTTCTTGTCTTAGAAAATAAATGTGTAATGAAAGATATGTAGTTTTAATTAAGTTAGTAATATTAAAGAAGCATTAATGAGTTTTAACTTATAAGGTAAACCACATGGCAATAAGGGGGCGGCAAAATGGTGGAATGAAGTAGTTTTGTGGTATTTTTTTTTCTAGTTAGATATTTTAGTGTAAGCTTAGTTAGTTTAGTGCATAATTTCGGCGTTATCGGGTACCGGGTTAACTGAAAATAAAACGTGACGAATAAAAATAAAATTCGACAAAGTTGTAAAAACTCATAAAATCATGTTACTGATAAAAATCGGGTGTTAAAATAGTGATCGTGATGAGATATCGCAAACCGATGGAGTTATAAGCTCTTAACGTAAAATATAGCAAAAGGTTTCAAAACACCGGGTAAATTAATAATATAATTTTTATATCATTAAAAATAGCATGAAAGTATTTTAGGATCATAGTCAGGAGTATTTGAGTATAATATTAGTAGTAATGACTGAGTGGTATTGTTTAATGAACATACGTAAATTGAAATGATGAAATCCCGTGCATAGTAAAGACTCGAAAATGCGAATTGTGACAGTCTCCACCCGTTAAGGAATTCAGTCCCTGAATTCAGCTCGTTCGTTCCACCTACATACTTTCTCGTGGTCGGATTTGATGGGGGTAAACTTTCCCATCCTCGAGCGTAGCCCTCAAAAGACCTCTAGGTAACCGATTTTTACTTAATCCCACAACTCATCAAACAAGAACTGTCATGGGATTAGGCTAAATCGGTTTGAGGTTGTCGATTCAAATTCAATCTCACAACTTATCAAACAAGAACTGTCATGAGATTAAGCTGAATCGGCTCGGGTAACAACTTGACTCTTAGCTTGATTTCGCAACTCATCAAACAAGAACTGTCACTAAATCAAGCTAGGAAACAAGTTGTCTGAAATAATGGATTCAACATCCTGAAATGAGGTCTTTTGAAAGATTGGCTCGATTTTGGAATTGCTTACACCAATCAAATCAATATAACTAAGGTCAATAACATTTGGTATGAATTTAGCAGGGCAGAGCTATATCCTACTGGAATCGGACAATATGATAGAATGCTTAATCGTCTAGGGAAAACATACCCGTTACGCGTTGCGGGCTGCCTCGGTACCCAAATAGAATGCTCGACCCCTTGGTGGACTAATATTGATTTCTGGCTGTGGGTTGTTTCCCTCAATTGCTAAAGCTAGAGTCGGGTTACCTTGTATTTGTCTTGGTGCCCTATTCAACCTAGGACAAGCCTGCCGGAGGTGATCCGGGCTGTTACACTCGTAACATGTCTTTTGGTTATTCCTCATGTTGCCCAGATTCACTGGCGCTTTACACTGATTTGTAAAATGACCCCACTGATTGCAATTTGCACACACGCGGCAGGGCGCAGACTTCTGATGATGATAAGCACATTTCGTACACTTAGGATGTGGTCCTTCATACCCTTTCTGACCAGAACTAGTTGCCGCAAAGGTTCTTGTCTTTTTGTTGTCAACCACCGTGCCCATTTTCTTTTCCGACTCACTCGGTCCCTTCCTTTTATCACTGCCTTTCAAAGTCCCATTCCTAACCATCTCATCTGTGAGGGCTCCAGCCTTCAATATTGCACTCTGGATTGTGGGAGGCTCAGTTGCCTTTAAAGTTCCTCGAATTTCAGGAACAAGGCCATAGATGTACCTTTCGATCCTCTTAGATTCAGGGGTAACCAGATGAGGTACTAGTTTCGCTAACTCATGGAATCGGTCCGTATAGACTGCGTGGCCAGCTCCTATCATAGAATGATGCCAAAGTTCATTCTCCAGTTTTTGCATCTCATTGCCCGGACAATACTCCTCTTTCAGTAGTGCCGTAAAGTCGTCCCATGTCATACCTACGGCTGCTTCCCTACCCCTGGCTTGAATCTGTGTGTTCCACCAAGTCAATGCCTTTCCCAACAGCAAGCATGAAGAATACTTCACCCTCTGATGTGCGGCACAATTACTGATGTCGATCACCGACTCCATCTTCTCTACCCATCGTGTATATGCCAAGGCGCCTCCAGTACCATCAAACTCTATTGGTTTACATGCCGTAAACTCCTTATACGTGCATCCAGTTGCACGCGTGGCAGTCTCATTCACACCTACCCCATTGGTGTCGTCATTTCCGCTTCCGTGGTTTCCCGAGTTGTTGATATGATTGCTAACTTGAGTGACAATAGTGGGAAGCAAGCTTTGAAGTTGCTGAGCGATGATGGCGGCAAAATCAGGATTTCCGCCATCGTTGTTGTCATTGTTGTCAATGCCGCGACCACCTCCTCTACCTCCACGTCCACCAGTCCTTCCACCCCTTGGTGTTGCGCCTCCTCGGCCAGAGCTACGAGTCACTCTCCTTGGTGGCATGATTTTCTGCGAGGAAGGACATTTAGTGAACGTCAGAGATGAGGGAAAACCGTTGATTATCCAAAGTCTATACTTAACATCCTCATGCATAATACCACGCCACCAGTTGTTTCCTAAGTTGTGCCAACACCGATCTACGTAAGCATAGTCACATGTACACGTGGGTCGTGAAGCACTTATAATTATGTTGGCCACCACAATTATAAATGTTTCCTTTCACAGGTGTACATATCACCAGGCACACATATCTCAGTCGTAGACATTGCTTAAGTGGGTATCTAGGGAATGTCGCACTCGGTATATATAAGCTTCTCTTAGGTGCTAAAGTCACTGTAAGGTTTAGTCTCTAAAAAGTATCTTCAAGAGAACTCCCATCCTCCGCGAATCATCAAATCTCTGCAGCTAAATAATAACCTTTATTTAACTCAATCTCATGTCTCATCAAACAAGAACTGTCACAAGATTGAGTTAAATAACCAGTTATTATTGAGCTCCACATTTCTGATGACTCGACTAGAGTTTGGGACTTCCCCATCAGTACCATAAGATATCTAATAGCGTAGGTCTAGGCGAAAAGTCATCAGCAAGCGTACGTGTATGAAAAATGCAAGGCGATAGGGAGGAGAGTCTAATTGTATGTAGTTATAGTCTAGGCTCTAAAAGCTACCTAGTTCTCTATAACCAATTCTCTGATACCAATCTGTAACACCCCCAAATTATCGCAGCGGAACGATAATGTCATTGGGATGCTACTTCAGGGCACAAAGTACAAGATATAAAGAACGACCTCTAAATGAGACGTTTTGAAAAGTTACCATTCGAATAGATAAGGTCATTGTTTACAAGCAAAAGATCCCAAAGTAGAATAGTACATAAGTTTTTAAAGTATATCGAATGGTAAATGATAAAAGCAAAAGTCTTCATAAAAACGTGCCCTAAGACTCTCTGCTCCAAGCATCTGCTATCACCTTACTAACCTGAGATAAACATGCTAAAAGTGTCAACACAAAGGTTGGTGAGTTCATAGAGTTTGTTATGAATAAGTTGAAAAGCGTTTAGAGAAAGTTTCCACTGCATAGGCATTGTAAATCCACTCAGTTCCAAGCCCCGTCCATAAGAGACTTGCAACCTGTGTGTTTACAACCCAATGCTAACATAGTATGAGTAAGACATGTAAGTATACGATATGCGTTCTATATCACTAATAGACCTTATGCTGCTCACTAGGAGACTTATCAATGCTGCTCACGAGGAGACTTATCAATGCTGCTCACAAGGAGACTTATCAATGCTGCTCACGAGGAGACTTATCAATGCTGCTCACGAGGAGACTTATCTACGGCTACCCCAAGTGTTTGATACTTAGGTCCGCGAAATGCTTTCAAGAGTAACGCAAATAAGTTTAACACAATCGTGTATGTACGCAAATAGTTTAAGCATGTATCTCCCCCAAAGAGATTAAAACAAGTATTAAAGAATAAGAGTGGGGCTATGAAACTCACCTGATATGATAGCACAATAACCACTAAGGATATGATGAAAATGAGGCTCGGTCTCAAACTGCGACCTATGATGAATGATATGATCTAATATAAGTAACCGAAATGCTTCTACTCATGCATCTACGTATGTTAACGATACCACTCGTTGGTTTTGAAAATAATGTTTATCGTCGAAAACTACATTTTTGACATCTCGGCAAGTCATATACTATATTTCGTGTAAAAATGTTGAAACGTTACTCCACGATCCCTATTTGGTGTTTTATTGTCAAATAAAATAGTTTTGTCGCAAAATATTACTTTTACAACTGGTGAAAATATGACCGAACGGCCTCGCAAAGCTAGTCGTAAAATATTGTACGTTAAGAGTTAGGAATAGAACTTGACGTTTTTGAAATCCTTGTAACATGATCTCTCAGCCGTCTCTTTTGAGTTTTGATCATACACGTCCCGATCATAAAGATAATCGGCTTTGAATATGGCGCCTTGCAAAACAATTTCCCATACTTAGGAACATTTTCTTGAAATAATGGTTTTTGGCGATATTAGGAAATTCATAACTTACTCGTTATAAGTTGAATCAACAAGCGGTCGATTGATTTGGAAAATAGGCCGGGAATACTTCGTTTCACTTCAAGGAGTTGATGGCTCAAACCATCTCGCTCAACGGGAAAATAGCTCGAAAGATGGTGCCTCGCAAAACTGTTTATACTTAGAAAATATTGAGATTATTGTAAAGCTGTCAAAATGAGTTTTGTTTGTCGGATTTTCAGAAATTCATATCTTGGTCGTTATAAGTCGGTTTTTAACGTTCTTTATATCCACGCGATCGTCATAACATGAACTAACATATTCTCACTGGCTCGGCTCATCTAGACTACGGCTAACGCCTCGCTCTGTCCCCTGAAGTTCGGCCAGCAGCCCACAATTTTCAGAAAATAATAGTTTTACGTAGTTAACTTTAAAACATCGTATCTCCTTCGTTATAACTCGGTTTTTAGTGATTCAAGCGACCACGTTTTCGTGTTTGAGAGTACTTTCTATTTATAAAAGCTAAAATAAAGCCATGGTTACTGATTTTTCCAAGGTTTACATTTCTGGACAGCGGGTATATATATATGTTAAAAACTCGTTTTCTTGGTTCGCGGCTTGATCAAATGACTACAACACAACTCCACAAGTACACACATCCTACCATACACCTTCTTAGGGTGTCATGGGTCCTAAACATCACTAAAAATAGTGGGTTTCGCGGGATGATAATAAAACATGCCGATCTAATGTTTGAGATAGTTATTGTGAAAAATAGAACAAGTGGTATGTTTACATATCATACGTGCATGTTTTACTTCTAGAGCATAAAATACATCAAGTAAATATATGAAAGGTTAAGAAAGATCATGAAAAGCTTACTAGTAGTTTGAAGAGGTTTAAGTAACTAGGTTTCTAAATACTCCTTGGTTTTTATTTCAAAACCTAAAATAGAAGTATACTAAGGTTGTCAAAATCACTTGTTCTTGAAAATTTTGGTCTTCTTTCCTTGTTCTCCTTTGTTGCCGTGGGATAGAGAGAAAAAGAGAGAGGTTTTGGTGTTCTTGTCTTAGAAAATAAATGTGTAATGAAAGATATGTAGTTTTAATTAAGTTAGTAATATTAAAGAAGCATTAATGAGTTTTAACTTATAAGGTAAACCACATGGCAATAAGGGGGGCGGCAAAATGGTGGAATGAAGTGGTTTTGTGGTATTTTTTTTTCTAGTTAGATATTTTAGTGTAAGCTTAGTTAGTTTAGTGCATAATTTCGGCGTTATCGGGTACCGGGTTAACTGAAAATAAAACGTGACGAATAAAAATAAAATTCGACAAAGTTGTAAAAACTCATAAAATCATGTTACTGATAAAAATCGGGTGTTAAAATAGTGATCGTGATGAGATATCGCAAACCGATGGAGTTATAAGCTCTTAACGTAAAATATAGCAAAAGGTTTCAAAACACCGGGTAAATTAATAATATAATTTTTATATCATTAAAAATAGCATGAAAGTATTTTAGGATCATAGTCAGGAGTATTTGAGTATAATATTAGTAGTAATGACTGAGTGGTATTGTTTAATGAACATACGTAAATTGAAATGATGAAATCCCGTGCATAGTAAAGACTCGAAAATGCGAATTGTGACACCAACTTTGACATCAACTGAACAAACTTGAATTCCTCCCCTGTTTGGAAGAATCTTCACCATCACTTTAGCTTGAACATATGACATTTGAGCTCAGCTTCCAATATGACAATCTGTACAAGTTTTCATCAATTCATAGTAGTTTCAAGCTGCTCTCAACACTTCCAGATGTGTAACCTTCTGAGAGAGGTGAATCATAGAGCATAAACTTAGTTTTAAACCAAGTTTGAAAGAGCAGGACAAACTAGTTGGAACTAGCAGTACAAACTATTTAGCAAATTTTTCAGAGATCAGGATAAACTCAATGTGGACTTAAAAACAATTTTGCCCACTTATAGTTTTTAGTAAACTATCAGCTATCAACGGATTTGATATGTCTTTACCAATAGCCGTTTGCTTTGGACTAGCCAACTCTTCACAGTTAGATATGGTGAGTTGATAACCAAATAGTTTTTTGTAAACTATCAACCATGAACGGATTTGAGTAGTCTTTACCAGAAACCGTTTGATCTGGACTAGTTGGTTCTTATGTGGATTAGACATGGTGAACCAATTACCATTTGTTGTGTGACAAGATCTCACACTTGGCATTCCAAATCACTAGACTTTCCAAAGCACAATCCATCTCAAAATGCTTTCTTAACCTGTAAATGTTAGTCCAAAACCAAATAAAACACAATACAAAGTATTTCCTTTTTGACAATTATCAAGAAGTAGTAACAACTTAGATAAGTAGTACCAAAAATTATTCAAGCAGTACAAACTATACGCAGCAGTTTCATCAGACACACCTAGCAGTACAAAATCCTTTTTATTACAAAAACACTTAGACATCGAATTTTCAAGGATTAAGCATTCCAATACCTGTTACCTAGTACTGAAACCTTGTTACATCAAAACCTTTAGTTAGTAAGTCAGTAAAGTTGTCATCAGTATGAATTTTGACAACCTGAACTAACTTCTTTTCATTACAATCTCTTATAAAATGATGTCAAATCTCAATATGTTTAATTTTTTAATGTTGAACTGGATTTTTAACAATACACATTGTACTGCTATTGTCTATGAAAATTATTGTATTCAAAGAATTATACCCATAATCAAGCAATTGATTTTAACGCCAAAGAACTTAAGCACAACAACTTGAAGCAGCCACATATTCAGCTTCTGTGGTAGAAGTGGCCACCATAGTTTAGTTTTTGCACTGCCATGAGATTAATCTGCATCCCAAAAACTTACAACCACTAGTTGTAGATTTTCTATCTATACTAGCTCCAGCATAATCAGAATCTAAGTAAGCCACCAGATCAAATGCAGACTCTTTAGGATACCACAAACCTAAATTAGGTTGACCTTTAAGGTATCTAAAGATTCTCTTCACTACAGTCAGATGAGACACCTTGGGATTAACTTGGAATCTTGCACAAGCACATACTGCAAACATAATATCAGGCCTGGATGATGTGAGATACATCAAAGAATCAATCATAGATCTATACATGTGCACATCCACAGCATCACCACTTTGATCTTTCAATAGTAAACGTGTCTCCTTATCAATAGGTGTACTTGCAGCTTTAACATCTTTAAATTGGAACTTCCTCAAAATTTCAGCTACATATTTATCTTGAGAGATAAATATTCCATCTGATTTATGCTTCACTTGGAGTCCCAAAAAGAAAGTAAGCTCACCCATAGAGCTCATCTGAAACTGATCTTTCATAAGCTTTTCAAACTCTTTACACATATCCTTCTTGGTAGAACCAAAAATGATATCATCTACCTATACTTGTACCAATAGTATATCACCCTTGTTCTTCTTGATAAAAAGAGTCTGATCAATCTTTCCCCTATGGAACCCATTTTTCAAAAGATATTTAGCTAGAGTTCCATACCAAGCTCTTGGAGCTTGATGCAATCCATAAAGAGCTTTTACCACTTTATACACTTTGTCAAGATGATCTGGGTCTATGAAACCTGGAGGTTGAGACACATATACCTCCTCATCAATTGTACCATATAAAAAGGCACTCTTCACATCCATCTGATATACCATAAAACCCATAAATGAAGCATAAGCTAGAAAGAGCCTTATAGCTTCAATCCTGGCAACAGGAGCAAAAGCCTCCTCATAATATATCCCTTCTTCCTGAGTATAGCCTTGAGCTATAAATCTAGCTTTGTTCTTTATCACTATACCCCTTTCATCCTTCTTGTTCCTGAATACCCACTTAGTACCAATAACCTTCATTACCTTTGGAAAATCAAACAGAACCTAGACTTTTTAAATCTTGAATTGAAGCAGTTCTTCTTGCATTGCTTCAACCCAACTTGAGTCCTCCAATGCCTTTAGCACATTCTTTGGTTCAATCTATGATAGGAAGCATACAAACAAACACTCATTCTCATCCTCATGGTGCTTTTCTTCATACACAACACTTAGAAACCCATGATGATCTGGATCTTGTATTTGTTTTCTGGTCTTCAATCCAGATTGCACATCTCCAATCACATTTGTAAGTGGATGATTCTTGTTAATTGTTTTATGGGGAGTAGGAAGAACCTCATAATTTACTGGCATGTTGTGTAGCTCCACCTCTTCATCAGAAAGACTACCAGTATCAATTGTTGGTTCAGCAGTATGAAGATTTGAACCATCAGTACCTTTTTTTGGCTCAGCAGTACTAACTCCATTTGTACTGCTCTCAGGAATATCTGTTTCTTTATCTTCCAGTCTACTAATTTCACTATTATTCTTCTTTTTATCATCATCCTTGGAAGAAGAAACATTCATTGGACTATCTTCCAAGATTGGAATCAAAATATACTCTTCATCATCTTCTTCTGAACATGCATCATGGTTAGTATTTGTACCTGTAACAGGCACATAATTCATAGAATCTGAAATCATATAAGATCAAACAACCAATCTGGACCAGAACCTGCAACATTTTGCATATTCTCTTGAAATTCTATGTGCAGATTCTCTTCTACATGCCTAGTGTTCTTATTATACACCTTAAATGCCTTGCTATGCAAAGAATAACCAACAAAGAAACCCTCATCAGATTTCCCATCAAACTTTTCTAGTTGGTCTTTGGTATTAAGTATAGTGACATGGCAACCAAAAGGTCTCATGAAGCTTAAGGTAGGGGTTCTACCTCTAAAAAGTTCATAATCAGTTTTGTTATGAGGTTGCACAACTAGAACCCTATTCTGAACATAACAAGCAGTATTAACTGCTTTAGCCCAAAATGAAACTGGTAGCTTAGAGTCTGCCAACATTGTCCTAGCAGCCTCTATTAAAGTCCTATTCTTTCTCTCAGCTACTCCATTTTGTTGTGGGGTCCTAGCTACACTGAATTCTCTCCTAATACCATTTTCTTTGCAAAATTCATCCATAACCCTATTCTTGAATTCTGTTCCATTATCACATCTGATTATTTTGACTTTCTTATCAGCTAGGTTTTCTACCTCAACTATAAATGACTTAAGGATCTCATTAGTCTCATCCTTAGTCCTCAAAAAGAAAACCCAAGTAAACCTAGAATAATCATCAGTAATAACCAAACAATATCTTTTATAATTCAAGCTATTCAAAGAAGTTGGACTAAACAAGTCCATATATAGCATGTATAAAGCTTAATTGTTAGAGTTATGCATCATTGGCTTACAAGAAGCTCTGTGTTGCTTACCCTTAAGGCAAGAAACACAGGTTTGGTCATTTTGAAAAGTCTTGTTAGGTAAACCTCTTACCAAACCATTTTTAGCAATTTTGTTAATGGTTTTAAAATTTACATGACCAAGCCTTCTGTGCCACAACATTGACTCCTCCAATGTGGCTTTTGCAACAAGGCAAGTAAGACCTTCTTTGGGAACAAGTTTATTCATCTCAACACTGTATGTGTTACCCTTTCTGTGGATTTTAAGCAATACTTGATTTTCATCAGGTAGCTTGAAATCAGGAGAAAGAATAAGACAATCAGTATCAGTGAATAAAACCTTGTTTTGTTTATCACAAATTTGTGATACACTAAAAAGGTTGTACTTTAGCTCTGGTACAAAATACACATTTTCAAAGTCAAGATTACCAGTTTTAATTACACCTTTACCAGTAATCTTACCACCAACTCCACCTCCAAAGATGACTAGTCCACCATCCAGAGCCACAAAGTCTGAAAGGTATGACATGTTACCAGTCATGTGCCTTGAACATCCACTATCTGAGTATCCTATATCTTCTCCATCATTTGTTGGATGTTCCTGCACACAAAATAAGGGGGTTAGTTTCTTTTGGGGACCCAAGCCATATCTGACTTGGATCTGCCTCGTGCATCAATATAATTATATCTATTGAAAGTCATTGATGCACCATTGGATTTGGTAGGTTTCCAAACCCAACGTGCTGAGGCCTTCACAGCATTGCCCCATTGACCTTTAACACTCATATGCCTAGCAGTAGGAATTGCTGGCCTAGCAGTACAAACTGCTGGCCTAGCAGTTGGAACTGCTGGTTTAACTTTAGGCACCCAATTTTGATTACTCAAAGATGTTTTCTTATAAAAGGGCCTTTTAACTGTTTGTGCATGATTTGAAAATGGTTTTGCACTTGAAACAGTTTGTTTGTTATTGAACCACTTGTTTTGTCTAGCAGTAGAAACTTGTTTAAGGCCAGACTTTAACATAACTTCTCTAGGTGTCATTTTATGGATCACATTAGGGTTAGACAATCTAGTTGGATTGTTTTGTCTTGCCCTAGCATCAGTATTCCCATACACCCTTGAATTCCCAAAAACCCTCTTTTTCCATGGGTTTGAATTACAATAAGCAGCCAAATGGTCAAAGTTACCAGATACAAAACACACTTTGTTTTGCATAACAAACTCTTCACCTAGTTGTTGAGATTTCAAGTTGTTCCAGTTCCTTTTATTGCCCCTAGGAACTGATGATCTATGTGTAGACCTATACATCTCAGCATAAATAACATTTTTCCTACCAGGCTTTATGTTTTCATTCTTAACCACTTTAGGAACATGTTTTTCTTCTACCTTAACAACATCAGGTTTAGCCACTACCTGATCATCCTCATCCTCAGATGTCCAATCCTCTATAGTTGGAGCATCTGAGTCCCTACCAAAGGACATCTTATCCTCAGAAAGTGATTTCTCACTAGCACTCACAAAAGAATCCTCAGCCTTAATAAATTTAATAGGACTCTCATTGATTTTTGGACCATATCCAAGAAACTCAATACCTTTAAACTCTTTTAAACCAGTATGAGCTAAGTCTATTCTTGGAGGTACAAACATTCCTCTATTTGGGGGTGCAACTGACTTATATCCTAAACCAGACTTTGCTTTATTAAGTACTTGACTCTCTATTATTTTCTAAACTCCTTTAGATGTATGCTCAAGAGTGTCAACACTTAAGTGTATATTTTCTTTTTCTTTCTTAAGCTTCTCTAGTTCATATACAAGCCCACTCATTTTATCATCTCTCAGTTACAAGTCTCTCTTTAGAACAACTATATCATCGTTAAAGTTTGATTCATTCTTTTTATAAAAATCAAGTTGTTCTTCCAAAACAGCTAGTCCCCTTTTATGGTTTGATAGACTAAAATTTACTTGATTAAATTCTACTCTAAGATCAGCATACTGTTTCTTAAGAGTTTCATAATCTTTTAAAGCATGACAAAAATTTGAACACTTTTGAACCTCATGTACCTTTGAGTCTGAGAAGGCCATCAATCCCAAGTTGGTTGGTTCCTCCTCCTCTTCCATGAAGCTCCAATCAAAACCTGCTCCATCAACAGCTACCATTGCTTTGGAAGAAGTATCTTCCACATTCACTGTTCTTCTATTTCCCTGCTGACCTCTATACCCTTTAGCCTTGGAATCTTGTTGTCTTGGGCTTCTACACTCTCTGGCAAAGTGTCCCATCTTGTGACAATTATAACACTCCACCTTGGACTTGTCATATCCAGCAACATCCCCTCCATTGAGTGTAAGCTTCTTGCCAGTTCTTTGAAAATATCTCTTAGCCCTAATACTCAACAAAGCCATCTGCCACTTCAAGTCCATGGCATCCAAGTCATCTTCATCAATCTAAAGAAGGTCTTCATTGTAGATTTGAGACCCATTGGATTGCTCAGATACAAAGGCATATATAGTCTGATCACTCAAGTTAGCAGTACTAGTTTTTACACTAGCAGTACTAACTGTAGGGCTAGCAGTACCAACTGCTTCAACATCTTCAGGACTACTATTACTGGAAGATGATAAGAATGCTATGTTTCCTAAACTAGTACTGGTGTTTCCTCCTTTCTTCACCTTTTGTTCAAGAATCTTAAGATTGTCGTACAATTCATTGAGAGTCATCTTCTCCAACTCAGGCTTGTTGCTCCAGATGACTACATAGGTGTTCTACACAACAGGTAGACTATTTAGAAACTTCATATTCAGATCTTCTTGTGGAATCACAATTTTCAGAACAGTAAGTTGGCTAACTCTGCTTGAGTAGGGTTCTTTGTGCTTTCTTGGTGGCTTCATTACCACCAAATCTCTCCACAACTGCTTCAAAAAGGGTTTTAGCAGTCTCATAGTGGCTAAAGTTTAACACTTGGTCTTTGGAAAACTAGAAGGGGGGTTGAATAGTTTTACGCCTTTTTAATTTTATTATGAAAACTTTGTTTACTTTTAAAAACTTAGATTCGAATTTATGTGAACTCAAATCTTGAACAATATGAACAAATATAAGTAAATCTAAATAAACAATGCAAGTAAAGTAATGAAATGAAAAGAAAGATAGAGATGGAAAGATCTAACCGCGAGACAAAATATTTATAGTGGTTCGGCTACAAGGACACCTTCCTTGCCCTACTCCACTCCTCGAGCTCCTAACTCGAGAGTTTTCTTCACTATGTCAACAAACTCCCTTATGGCGGAGAAAACCTTACACAACTTTTGCTTACACCGGTTTAACGACACAAAGCTAGATGTCGGGTTCTAATCGTAGCTAGAACCAATCTCCCAACTTCTACACAACTTATTCACAACGGCTTCACGACTTCTTCACAACTTCTTCACGATTTCTTCACAACTTCTTCACAACTTTTTTACACCGGCTTCACAACGTAGCACTACTTATGTATTCTTCTACTTCTTTATATCTTCACTACTTACACACCTTAACTTCTTCACAACTTCACTACTTATACACTAATCTAGCCTAAGCAATTATGCTCACACCTATCTAACAAATATACACAACTTATACAAAAATGAATTAATGATTATACAAACAACTTAGGTACCAAGATGATACTAAGCTGCAATACTTCTTCTCTAGATGTTGAAGGAGTATTCTTCTTTTGCACTTGAATGGTAGAGCTTAGATCACTTGGAAACCAACGCTTAAGAATATATGATCAAAGGATTTAGAAAGGAATTGGAAGAATAAGAAGATATTTAGAACATAAGGTTTGGGGGTGCAAAAGGTGAGGAAAAATTCCAGGGAAAGTTCAGTATTTATACGCAAAACTGGACAGCAGGAGGAGCGGGGCGGTCCCCTTAAACAGGGGGGCAGTCCCCTTAACATTAAGGGGGCCGCCTAGTATATTTAAGGGGGCCGCCCATCTGTACCATTGCCCAATTTTGTCTTTTTGTGGGGAAGGTTTTTCTGGAACATTTTTGCCATTTTTGGTTGAAAATTTGAATTCATAAATTTATAATGGATTAAACCATTTTATTTATTACCAAAAATATTTTTCTAAAAGATATAAAATGTTTGTGTCATTTTAAAAAAAATCAAGTGATTAAGAAAATGTTCCTTTGATCATATAATGCATTAAGCATTTGTTTATTCATACCTTAAGTGATTGAGTTGTTAAAATAGATATTTACAACTAAATACTTGTTTATGTCATAATCTTTCGTTTAATGATTTTACATTTTGTGATTATTAAAACGTAGAGATATCGAAAGATGTCAATAATGTTTTTAGGCATTATTTCTGTCAACAATCTCCCCCTTTTTGATGATTACAAAATCTGAACTCATTAAATCTAAAAGATTAATTTTTAGACAAGTATTTAGTGAGTTTATATCTACTTCTCCCCCTTTTTGTAGAATCAAAAAGGTTATGCCGACAAGTTTTAGATATGAAATTTGTTGGGACGAGAACTCCCCCTTGATGTGTGCTCCCCCTCGTTTGAGGGCATCAAAGAATCGAGATATGGAATACTTGCAAGAAAAATATTAGAAGCACAAGCATATATAGCAAAATATGGAATATAAGAACAACAATCATGGCAAACAACAATTATGGCAAACAAATATTAAGAATACATAGCAAGACATTCATTAATTTAAAGGTCCTAAATTGCCAAAGAGAGCTTTCGGACTTGCTTGCGACACGAAAGCTTTGAAAATGAGAAGCATAAGCATATAGTATGCTTAGATGGTTGATGGTAGAGTGTTTGGGATGGAATTGGTTGAGTGAGGGTAAGAATGTTGGATTAATAGAGGTATATTTTTGGAGGTAGATAGTTTGGAGCGGAGTGGGTTGATTAAGGGTTAGAGTGTTGTGCTAGTGGAGGTGTTGTACTAGAGTTTGGAGTGGAGGTACGACAAGGACAATAGTTGACATGATTATCAACTTGATTCAAGTTGTGGGGGTAAGGTAAGCAATTTGAGTAGAGTGAGGATGGAGGATTGAGGTTGGCCCTTGTTGTGTTGTACGAGGTGTATAGCAAGGAGATCACAAAGGTCATGGATTTAGTTTATATCTTCACGGAACCTTTCCTTTTCCGTGAGAATGTGGATTTGATCATTTGGTGGAAGTGGATGAAATTGAGGTGTGTGGTTTGAGGTAAAGTTGGATGTTTGACCAATATGATGAGGGTTTTGAAAGGTTTCATTGAGATTAGTTTGAGGTTGATATATGTAGTTTGGAACGAAGGTCGAGGTTGAGTTTATTTTGTGATGAAGGAGGGCTAGAAGGGAGTTGATCCAATCTTGCGTTGAGCAAGGTGTAAGGCAAGAAGAGCACAAAGCTCATGGGATTCTTTAAGTTCTTCAATGAACTTCAAGTGTTTGGAAGAAGGTTATGATGGTGGAGTATGGTTGTTATTTGGGATGGATGTTTGGATATGCAACATAGAAGAAGCATGTGAGTTGGTGGGAGATGGTGGTGATACTCTTGGTGGAGGAGACATTTGTGAGCTTAAGTAATCATGAGTGGATGAGGATGGAGATATGGAAGAAGAGGATATTCCAAGAGTGGTGAGTGTTTTGGATGGTTCATTGGTATGTTGAATAAGATGAGAGGTGTTGTGAATGAGATTGGGATTTTTTTTTTAGGGTTGATCATGCTCTTCATATGAATCATATGGGTGAGATGAAGGTGTATTTTCGGGAGTAAAGATGGATGGTTGGTTATTATGATGAGGTTTGTGAAAGGGTTCATTGGAATGAGCTTAAGGATTGGGAGTATAATTGAGAACAAATGTGGCTGGAGGTGTTGGTTTTTTAGCCACATCATTTGTTGTGATGGACTTATTTCGGGGGTTTTGTTTTCTTCTCCAAACGGGTTTTTTGATCATCCTTGCTAACTTTGAGAATTTTGGCTTTGGTTTAATGGGAGATGGCATGATGAGATAATGGAAGATTATGAGGAATGGTAGTGTTTATAGTGTAGGATTTAGGGGATTAAGGAATGGATGAAATTTGTTGGATGGATTGGAAGTGAATTTTGGGAAGTGTAGGATGAAATGGGCTAAAAAGTAGAAAAGGAGACAACACTTTCGACCATCAGATGGCCGGTCCCCTTAAACATTAAGGGGGCCGCCTTATGATTAAAGGGGGCTGCCCATCTTTAGGTTCCCAGATTACTGGAAATGGGTTTTTGGCAGAAAATTGTAGAAAGGGTTGTGTTTTTGGGTTTAATTTCAAGCAAGTCCAACTCTTTGAGGCAATTAAGCATGTAATAGATATCTATGCAAAATATGTTAATTAAAGAGATTAAGCAAACAAGTAATTTCATCTAGCATGTAAACTTACTCATCAAGCAAGTAATTTATATGGACTAGGAAACTATAAACTACACCAAGTATTTTCTAAATTATATCTAAGTGGGAAGATTAATGAGCTATTAGATGGATCCTAATGTGTGCCTATGTTCAATAAATGGGAACTTAAGATAGCATGGACTTCTAGACTTGTTACAAACAAAATCTTAACAGACAAACCATGGTTCGCTTGATTTAAATTAGTTCACTTATAAATGTCATGTACATAAATATAGATGACAAATATGAGATCACCATGCATGATTTAAAGAAATATTTTTAGCATTATTCAACAATGTTTGAAAGTGGGTTTTTATGTAGACGAGAAAGGCAACTATCCGCCGCGTTGCGGGCGTGCCTGTTTTTTGGCGGAGGCAATTTTGCACAAATAAAGTAGAATATTTAGGCGTTGTATGGATATAATAATTCATTTATGTAGGACTAGCCTTTTAAACGTTCAACAACAGCCAGTGCCTGTTATTCGGCCAACACTTAGGGCCGTCGTTTCACATCGTTGACAATTGATCCTTTTTTTTAGACAATTTTTTTAATAAAACGGGTTAGAATGGGCGCTATGAAAACAACTTTAAACCTTAGAGTAGTTACATACCTGTGCAATCTGAAATGAATTCGTTGTAACAATTGTAAGGAACATCTATCACACTAACATTGCTTGGTACCTTAAGGCCTAAACAAAATTGAAATAGCTGAATGAATCTTAAACGTGACATTTTTGTTCCGACGAATAGTACCTTGAAAAAAGAAGTGAGGACCTCTTAGTCTTCTTGGCACATTCTACTTGTAATGTATCAAAAAGTTACATTTAGGTACACAGATTTCTAAATCACAAATTTCATATTGTCCATCACTTGGAAGCATGTCAATTATAAAAGCTATACCCCCACATATACTTAGGGAGGTATTGTCTCCTTAAATCAGATAAAATAAATAAGAGTTTGGTTTTCAATAATAGTACAATTTAGAGAAGTCATTTTAGTTCATGGGCTTTTATTAGTGTCTTTGCTTTCCTTTTCTTTTGTTGTATTGAACTTCATCTTCACCAGTACCTATCATACACATAGGAACTTATATAAATGTATATAAACTAACCTGTAGTTTGGTTGCACAAACAGATAAAGCAAAGATATTTATTTCAATATTTAATTAGATGCGGCAATTCTGAATCAAGGAGCTAAAAATGGCCTGTTGTAAGCTGTTTTTTTTTATTTGATAAAACATGACTTCAATTGACCCGTTTATAAGTTAATTTGTTAAGACGGCGACCTCTATATAGTTTTTAAAAAAAAAACTTAGGACTTGTAAACATACTGGATCATAGGCTACCATCACGAAACTTGAGTAACGATCCGGTGAAGGCTGCAACCACAGTTCTGGTAAACGAAGAACAGTACAAATGCAACCATCATTGTATCCTGCAAAAGCAACACATAATTGAAGCGTAAGATACATAATTCTTGCTAGACTGCTATTGACTACATGTATCATCTAATATGCAATTGCGCTAAATAAAGAGTACGACGACAATTACCATCTTTCTTGTACCCAATTTTCAAGACTTCCTGATCTTTGGCACTAAATAAAGAGTACGACGAAAATAAAAAAATATGTGACTTCTCTAAGAACTGTTATCTCTTTTGCTAGTGCAGTACATTTGAATATCATATATAAATAATATAAACTTTTTTCCATAATCCATATTTATATCATAAAAAGCATTAGTTGATACAAATTTACTTACACTTGGTTTTGTTTCTTGTATTCATGTCCAACTTCATGAACGTTCACCATCACTTCCACTTCATGATGAAGCCAACACTGCAATGAATTCTCATTGCTCTACAATAAAATTCTTGACTTTATAAAAGTACAAAGATGTCTGATGATAAAAAAAAATTATTAGTCTCAATATTTACCTGTACATTGGATCCGTTCCCATTGCTAGTCACTGTGTTGTCACGGTTTGACTTGCGGGTCTCAAGCAATTCTTTGAGCTTCTTGGCCGCCATTGCAGCCTCTCCTGTGTTTCTTTGAAGAACCTAAAAGAAAATTTCAACATATAGATCAGTCATTGAAACTTTATGAGGTCAGATAAAAGTAAATACTAAATATTTAGAATATGAATCTCTATGAGAATTCTTTCATCCACGGACATGTTACAGAAAGTAAATACGAAACCATTCTTATTAGTCATTTAAGTGACTCTGGGAGAATGGATACAAATGGTGAGGATAGCTATTTACACATTTATAACACCACAAATAGCGTATGTAATGACTATTGCTAAAAAAATTTAGTTTAAAGCCAGAAACCCATAAAAAGAATAAACGTCAATAATAAAGTAAAGTATACCTTGTTACAATTTTTTGTTCCATCTTTTTCAGAGTCACAAACAAACGCGGTTTTTTTTTCCTCGTCGATTCTTCGTTGCATCCTAGGAATTTGGTTCTGAAATTTACATGGCTGGAAATTGTTAATGAAGCAGTGTATCTCTGAAAGTCAGGAAAACAAAATTTTTTAGTCAGAAAAAGTTACATCGCTTTAAAGTACACACGTTTAATTCACCCAAAAAAAAATAAAGGCTTTAGATAGAATGTACCTGCAAGACATGTTTGATTTCGTATGGTTCATGTTCATGTTTGCAACAATACATCGAAACAAAACCGGAAGATATCTAGCAAACGTCTGAAGGTGGAGGTGCTAGCAAACACAGCTGATATTTTCGCATGCTCGTGTGCTTCTGATGTCGGTTAGGCTCAGATACGTACATGCACAGTCGACATTAAATACACGACTTGGACGCGTGTCAAAAAAATCTGAATGTACGAAGTTATCATCATTGCCTTAGTAAAATGGCTGCAAGATTAAACAGTTTATAAGTATATATAGTGGTAATCTGATTCAGGAAACAATTAGGCATATAGAAATAATCTGATTGACAAAATGATTAAGCCCAGACCTGCAAATGGGGAAAAGGCTACAAAAACAACTGAAGTTGACAGCGGCTGCGAAACAAATCCAGTTGGTTAGTTAAAGTTTATGCTATGTCCTCCGGGACGTCGCGGTAACAATCTTCATCTTCCGTTAATGTCCTGCATTCTTCCATAATTAAGTGTCCATTACATTTCCATAAATCATGCTACGAAATGAACACAATGTTGGAAACTAAAAAAACTGATCAATAGAAAAACTTTCAATGAGTAAAACCTATGTTGTTCATTGTCCTCATTATCAAGACCATATTGCGTGGTTTTGTAACCTTACAACAGGTTTTACCTCTCGAGGGATATCAAGAGGCTTACAACCCCACCAGGCAGTGTACCTGACCGATGTAGTATAGTGTAGTGGTAAGTACGGGGGATTGATCGTTCTCCACAGGGAATAGTGTTCGTTAGGTGTGAAAGGCTACTCTAATTAGGTCTAAGGGTTGAGGAAGATTCTTTTTTATGTTTTTATAATTTTATGAAAGCAAGTAAAATCTCGGGTTTGAAGGAGTGGGCGGAATTAGTTGCTAGTCAACTAACCCAAATTACTACGAATGCAATAAAATAAAATAACTGAAAATAAAATGTGGTGAGAAACTTATGTGTAGAGAAATGTGTTTACTTAGATTTCCTTACTCCCTAACTATCTTTTACCGGTTAATTAGTGTGTATTAGTTGCGTGGATGACGGGTGTATTCCTTAATACCATTCGTGGGGTGGCGTACTTACTTCCGCAACTCTACAAGCTCCTACTTCACTCCTATGTCGAGCCGGCTAGGAAGCTCCTAACATGGGATCACTAGAATTCGCTTGTGCATTAAATACAACCATAAAAACCTTTAGTACGCATTTGGTTCATGTTTCTTAAGACGTTCAAGCAAGTTACCGAATAGGAAGTTAGCCAGTTTTCTTAAGCCTAACATAGATAAACAATCATCCAATACAACTAATAACACACTAATAACCAATAATCAATAGCTAGGTTTCATTAGATCTAAGCAAACACAAGATAAATTTAGCTTAACATGTTAAACAAAAGACAAGAATAAGATAGAATCAAACAACACATAGACATATTGAATGATTAATTGATAACTTATCTTTCAATGAAACATGGAAGATCTCAAGGCAAAAAGCCCTGAGAAAGTAGCTAAAATCGTCTTAGGGTTTTATCCCAAAATTCCACACACTAAGCTCTCCTTAATGACAAAAAATTAGAAAACTATATATAGACTTTTGGATCTGACGGCGTCACCTTATGGAGTGTGACGCCGTCACCTCGCCGCTTTTAGGGTTCTCGGATGACCATCTTGACGCCGTCCCTCTTTAGCTCTTCAAAAATCCATTCTGGCTTATCAAGGCTTGACGCCGTCTAACCTTAAACGTGACGCCGTCCCCTTATGATTTAAGCCGTGACGCCCTTGATCAAGTTAAAGCGTGACGCCGTCAGAATTCACATGCTATTTTCACTGGCCCGTCATGAGTAAATTTCACGTCCAACTTTTCTTGCCAAGGCATGACGCCGTCTGGGGTTAAATGTGACGCCGTCAAAGGTGACTTTCAGCCGATTCTTGAGACTTTGCCGTTTTCTTCACTTTTATGCTCCAAAAACGTCCAAAATGCCTCCTTTTCCAGATTTCTCCTCAAAAGTACCTAAAATGACAAAAGGAACGATTTAGGGCGATATTTGATCAAATAAATACGATTTAGGGCTTAAATGACCCCTTAAAAGCGGTACACTTTTCGCTTCATCAAATACCCTTACACTTGAGATTTGCTTGTCCTCAAGCAAATGTGCTTTTATTCTAATTAAAATACAAGTTAGGGGTCATTTAATGCAAACATAAAAGTAATTACAACAAATATTCGTTCCACTTTAATCATAATAAGCACGGAGATTACAAACTAGCACCTCACAAGTAGTGTTTAGATACTCACATCTCTCAAGTGTCATCAAAATAAATCTCATAAATGAAAACGGATAATATCTCTCACTACCTGTCATAGCAAATAGATTACCATAGGCTTGGGAAAGGATCGAAAACCTCCTCCACTAGGCGTAAGCAACAAAGATAAAACTATCAAAGAGGGCTTTTACATGGGTTATAACGTTAGGTGTAGGGAAAAGGAAAACACGGTTTTGTTGGATAAAGGATATTTTACTGGTGGCGAGTTAAAAATCTTGATCAATTACATGTACTATACAATGTTGCTAAGCCAAGACTAGACTCGATCTTAAGCTAGAAACGAAATAACAAAATAACAAAAACATAAAACAAACATAAAATGAAACGGGATGGTAGTCCGTATGTTTTTTCTATTTTTCATTTTCTCATTTTTTTTGTATTTTTCTTGATTTTTTTTTTTTTTTTTTTTTTTTTTTTTTTTTTTGCATACACTTTTACCCTACCATCCAAAATAATACATCATAGGGGCGTTGCATTCCCCTTACACTTGAATTTTTACATAACTTTACAAATACTAATCTAATGACTCGAATTAAGATAATTGAAAAACTTGGAGTACTTTTAAAACATTTAGCACATATGGGGGTAATGAATGATGTTCTTCCCCATTACTCCATTACACTAGTACTTTACCCATGAGTCCCAATCGTCCCAAAACAATATGTACAAGGATATGACTCGACTTAGCAACCATGTAATCAACTAGATAATTAACTTGGGTTTAAACAAATGTTGTAACAATAATGCACTAAAAATAAGTGCATACAAGGTAGGCTAAGGCGATTTGGGTGTACATTTAAGTGGGGTGTAAACAAATTCTTCCTTTAAGTAAAATGCTTAAAGGTCGAAACGAAAAGATAGGCTCTGAGGGGTGTACTAGGGGTATCGTGTACTAAAAATGAGTACAACGCAAAGGGTGTGGGAGAATTACTTGACCAATGTAGCCAATGTAATTATAACAAAAACACAGGTGTAAAACAATGGGTTAATCCTAATGCCTCTTATCATGTAGTAAATCTAACTACACGAATGTAGTCTCACTTGTGGCCTTGGAATGGTCCTAACGCAAGTTCTAGAATCTAAGTGCTACTGGTACACACATCATAGCATAAATGCTTTTCCTACCAATTCTAGGGGCGAACCTCACATATTTGGGGTGGAAAATTTTTTAGTGGTACGGTTTTTGTGCTAGTCATATAACTCCTATCCATGAGACGCTCATTAAGACCAAAGTTTCACTCCTATATGTTGTAAAAAAAATTTAAAATTTGGCACTAAAATTACCTTAACAAGTATTTCTCTCAGTTTTATTACACATCTACTATTAAACAAACAAAAATCAAGCGCAATTGTATTCTCTAAAATCGTACTTTTACCCTCCCCTTACACTTAAGATGAACATTGTCCCCAATGTTCAAATAACAAGATGTAAAAGCAAAAAGTAAAAGAATGAAATCAAATACTCCCCTGATTCGCTCGGTGGATAATGAAATTACACGGTTAAATCTTCCTCCAAAGAGAATGTTGAAGCTCCATGACTAATGCATCGCCATAAGCTTGATTCAAAACATTTCCTTGTCCAAAATAACCTGATAAACCTGAGAAAACAAACACGAAAACCTGCGTAACATCGGCGGGAAAAATCTATATATAAGGATATAATGCTTGTGGAATGATAATTTTGCAGATTCCTGGAGATTATAAGTTGGAGATTTTAGTAAAAACTTTTTATGAAAACAAAACTTTCAAAAATTTCTGGAAATTAAATCTGACGCCGTCAGGTTATAAACCTTGACGCCGTCAGAAATGACCTGACAAAAATTTTCATTTTAAGTTTCCGGAAAATTTCTGGAAAAACCTTTACCTTACTTCCTGGAAATCCTGCAAAACATCATTATGACTCGATACAAGCATTTGACTCAAACAAATACTAATATGTATGCTAATTTATTATTATTACGATTCATGTTCATATGTGTTCTAATAAACCGATTTAGATTTCCCTTACACTTATCTTTTGCAAAATACCTTTATATGTAGTTAAGACGAAGTTAAAAACAAAATAAAGCATTTTTACAAATTAGTTTTGAACATGAATCAATAGTAATAAAAATTAAACACACATACGGAAACAAATAAAATCAAACAAACAAATAAATAAACAAACACAAAGCAAATAAAATAACAATCAAATGAGGCTAGCATGCGATAAATAAAATCAATGTAACAAATGTTTTAAGGCAAACAGATGCCTTCCCTAAATTATTACAGACCATATTGTTTCAACACATACAACAAAATATCAAATTGTTCAATCATCAAAACATTAAATCACAACATCACTGGTGAGGGGGTCCTTGGCGATAGTCATAGCCAGGAGGAAGATGCCCGTAGTACCCGTATGGAGGGTAATCCTGCTCACGACCCAGGAAAGGGTCAATCTGCAGATGCGGGTCCAACTGATCACGTGTGGATAGATGCTGCATCTGACGAACCGTGTGATCATACATCCAGTCGAACCTCTCGTCCGCCCTGGTCCTCCAAGCATCAACCTGGCCCATCCAGGTCCCCTGGTGAGCCTGCCAGTCCCCCCTGCTCATATGCCGGTAGTAATCAGCTGTACCGGCCTCATACCCCTCATGCTGCTGCTGCTGGGGCTCCTCCTCCTCCTCATCATCCTCATCATCATCATCCTCAGCTCCAACTGGGTGATACCACATAAAGGACCCGTCATGCATCTCCATAATCACCTCCATCTGCTTCAGGGACCTCTCCTTCACCGTCCTGCATTTATCACCACTCAAATACCTCATGACCTCGGGCCTGAGGACTCCATAAGACTGGGCCAGTCGGGTGATGAACATCCCACCATAGATCCTGTCTCCTTCCCTCTCCCCAACTCCACCATGGATAAAGCTAGCAACCCAAAACGGGATGTTGCAGTAAACATCATTAGAGTAGATGGTGTACAGGTAGAAGAGATCAGAAGCTGTGACACGGTGGTGAGAGCTGTGACGCCCTGTCAAGCTGTAGGTGAGGCAACGATGAGTCAACCGAACCCTAGGATCCCTGATTTGGGATGCTACAGTGGTCGAGGTATACACCCCATCCCCAATAGTCTGCCAGAAAATAGAGCATCTAAAATCATTCTTCATCGACTCCCCATGCAACAACCTCTGCATGAACCCTGCCTGAATGGTATCATGCTGATCATATAACCCAAGTCTCCACCCAAACTCAGTAACAGAACACGTCCTTAGCTCACCCCCCAGCCTGAAATAGATCGTGGTACCGCCCACATCGGTCCTTGCCTCAGCCATGTCAAAATGAAAGGTGGCAAAGAACTCCCGTACCAACTCCTCATATACCGGCTCCTGAATCTTAAACAGTCTTTCCCACTGGGGGCCGGTAAACCCATCCGTCTGAAAACTTTGGAGAAAAGTCTGCTCAAGACCTACTCTCCTCAGAAAGCCCCAGTCAACCACTGCTCCATTCTCGACCTTGTGTAGTAACAATTATGCGTATTTGCTTGTAGCAGCATCGTTGTCAAAGACACCCCAACTGAGGACCGTATCCCCAAAGTTTTCTTGTTGAGATCGGGAAGAACTTCCTCGGCTGGGTCTTTGACGCTTACTCATTATCTGGAACAAAGCAGGAGGAATACAAGTGTTAATATGTGAATTAAAGATTTGGTGGCGCATCAGACAGGTCTGACGCCGTCACGCTTTGATAGGTGACGCCGTCAGATTCGACCAGTGTTCAAATCCATAATTACGAGGGAAAAATCAATATTCAAACTTCAGGCTCAATAACCACACATCACTTTTTGCAGAAAAATGGGTGATTGGATCACAGGTTATGGTTCAAATTCGTGGCCACCCTATTAATGAATTAACCCATTTGATTGCTAATAATCACATGCTTTTAATCATTGCTAAAATAACACTAATTAAAAGACATTATGAGTTCTAAGCATGAATCAACCCTAGGGTATCATGAGTAGAGGGTTTTCGAAATTGACAAATCCTATGAGTAATTGAAACGAAAAGAATGAATAAAAATTACTTACCACGTGGAAATTGATGACGAAAGTCGGTGAATTTGATCCTGGAAATTCGAAGGTGGGGTTGGAGAGGATATGGTTTGTGGGGTTTGTGATGAAAGTGATGGAATTAAAGTTATTATTGCTGTGCAGACGGGGTGACGGCGTCACGTTCAAATTCTGACGCCGTCAGATTAGCGTATTTTGCTACTTTGTGCCAGTTTACAAATGAGCCCCTCGTACTTTAAGAGAGCAGCTAGTCAGGATCAATAATCCTGATAGCTAGTCTCGTTAACAAGTTCCTCCTGGGTCAAATGTTTTGTTACTGTCACGGGGTGTAGTAAAATGTTGAAAAGGGTTGGTTGACGTCTTATTCGGGTCCCAATTTCCATCAAGGCGAGTATTCAGGGAGTGAGAGGAACTTTTCCAGGGGGTTTTCGAAATGATGGTGTGTTTTAATTGAGTTCTTCTTACACCTGGCTTAAAGCCAAAAGATCGTTTCCTAGCTTCATGAAAGTTAGGGAGCGTGACAACCATGCTCCCCACGAAAATGCTACGATCTTGAGAATTCTTTTTCTCGCGAGAGGATCCAAATAGATAAGAGGGCTTTAAAAGTGAAGGCTCGGGGAGAGGGGTTTCATCATCCCATTCGTTGTATGGTTCATTAGGGACCGGGAGTTCAAAGATCTTCTCGATCTTTTTGTGTGCGGCTTCTTTCTTAATTTTCTCTTTTATTCTCGAGATGAATTTTTCTGCTAGTTCCATGAACATATCTTGGGTGTTTTTCAAGTGAGTTTCTAATTCCTTGATACGTCTCTCTTGGTTGTTCACGAAAGTTAGCATTATCCCTTCAAATTCATCTTGTCGTGAGAATTGGTGAAACGTATGTTTACCAATTGTGTTCACGCACTCATCGGGATTTTTATCAGCCGTAGGTATCTCAGCTTTCATTAAGCTCTCAACCTGCCTTTTTATGTTTGCGAACAGCTGTTCTTGGGTTGCACCCATGCAATTTAAAATCCCTTCTTCCGAGAATGTTGAGTCATCCCATTCTTCTTCTTCGTACTGTGCTAAGTCCTCAATGACTTCCCAGCACTTATCGACACTGAGCCTGCTCAATCTCCCATTGGCGGCGTAATCTATGGCTCTTCTAGTTTGATGATTGACACCATCATAGAAGATTTGGATTTGTAGCCAAGGATCCATGCCATGGTGAGGGACCTTTCGGAGTAAGTCCTTGAATCGAGTCCATGCCTCATAGAGAGTTTCGCCTTGACGTTGTTGGAACATCAAGATATCATTCCTTAGCTTGGTAGTTCTTCCCGGTGGGAAAAACTGAGCAAGGAAACGAGTGGTGAGATCATCCCAAGAGGTGATGGATCCTGCGGGTTGACGTTCTAGCCACTGACTAGCTTGGTCCCGCAAAGAGAATTGGAAGAGACGCAATCGGGTCGTCTCTCGAGTGGCAACATCAAGGTCTATAGAATCAACGATTTTAAGAAAGTCCTTGAGATGTTGATTAGGATCTTCAGAACGAAGTCCATGGAATGCGCATCCGCTTTGCACCAACCGGATGGTGTCGGATCGCAAGGGTGTGATATTGGCTCCTTGAGTGAGCTCAATGGTGTTTCGATAGCCATGGTGGCTAGGACGGGAATACTCTCCTAAAGTACGGGCTCTAGGAGGTGGTGGTGGTTGTTGTGGTGGTGGGTTGTGGGGGTTAAGGATATTACCATCTTCCATGATGTCGGATGGTATGGTTACGAACAAAGACACGAAGAAAATAGATAGACTAAAGAAATCCTAGAAGAATAAAATAAAAATCTCACTAGAAAGGAATCTAGTGAGTAGACCTAATAGAAATAAAAATTCAACCTAAACAATAACTATTCCCCGGCAGCGGCGCCAAAAACTTGATTGCGTGGTTTTGTAACCTTACAACAGGTTTTCCCCCTCTCGAGGGATATCAAGAGCTTAAAACCCCACCGCATTCCTGACCGATGTAGATAGTTTTGGGGGTAAGTTACGGGGAATGATTCTCTCCACAGGGAATATGTTCGTTATTGTAAAGGCTACTCAAATTAGGTCAAAGGGGTTAGGAAATTCTTTTTTATGTTTTTTAAAATTTTATAAGCAAGTAAATCCCCCGGGTTTTTAAAGGGATGGCGGAATTAGTTCTAGTCACTAACCCAATTAACACAAAATGCAATAAAAAAAATAACGAAAAAAAAATTGGGGTAGAAACTTTTTTAAAAAGTTTTTACTTAGTTTCCTTACTCCCTAACTATTTTTCCCCGTAATTAGTTGTAAAAATTTGCGTGGAAACGGGTGTTTTCCAAAATACCAAATTTCTTGGGGGCGTACTATTTCCCCTCACAAGCTCCTACTTCCCCAATTCGGCCGGGCTAAAAAGCTCCTAACATGGAACACTAGAATTCCTTGTCATTAAAAATACAACCAAAAAAACCTTTTAGACGCATTTTTTCATGTTTAAAACGTTCAAGCAAGTTACCAAAAAGGGAAGTTAGCCCAGGTTTTCTTAACCAAACCTAATAAACAATCATCCAATACAACTAATCACACAATAACCATAATCAAAGCTGGGTTTATTAGTCTAAGCAAACACAAGAAAATTTAGTTTTAACATTTAAACAAAAAACAAGAAAAGAAGAATAAAACAACACAAACATATTGAATGATTAATTGAAACTTACTTTCAATGAAACAGGGGAAGATCTCAAGGCAAAAAGCCCGAAAAAGTAGCTAAAACGTCTTAGGGTTTATCCCAAAAAATTCACACACTAACCCCCAATGACAAAAATAAAAACATATATAGTTTTTGGATCGACGGCGCACCTTAGGGATGTGACGGGGTCCCCCCTTTTTCCCCCTTTTTAAAGGTTCTGGGATGACCTCTGACCCCGTCCCCTTTACTCTTCAAAAATCCTTCGCTTATCAAGGGCTTGACCCGTCAAACCCTAAACTGCGCCGTCCCCTTAGTTTTTAAAGCCGTGACGCCCTTATAAAGTTAAAGCGTGACCCGCAAAATTTCACAGCTATTTTTCACTGGCCCCATGAGTAAATTTCACGTCCAACTTTCTTGCCAAGGCTTTGACGCCGTCGGGGGTTAAATGTGCGCCGTCAAAGGGACTTCACCGATTCTTGAGACTTGGGGCCGTTTTTTTCACTTTTATGCCCCCAAAAACGTCCAAAAATCCTCCTTTTTTTCCCAAATTTCTCCCCAAAATACCCAAAATGACAAAAGGGAAAGATTAGGGGCATATTGATAAATAAATACATTTAGGGGTTTTAAAAGACCCCCTTAAAAGCGGTACACTTTTTCGCTTCATCAATACCCTTACACTTTGGGTTTTCTTTTCCCCCCAAGCAAAGTGCTTTATTCTAATTAAAATACAAATTAGGGGGGCATTTTTTCAAACATAAAAGTAATTTTCAACAAATATTCTTCCACTTTAATCATAATAAGCACGGAGATTAAAACTACACCTCACAAGTAGTTTTAGATCTCACATCTCCAAGTGGTCACAAAAAAATCCTAATGAAAAAGATAATATCCTCACTAAACCGTCATAGCAAATAATTACCATAGCTTGGGGAAAAGGGTCGAAAACCTCCTCCACTAGCGTAAGCAACAAAGATAAAAATCAAAGAGGGCTTTTACATGGGTTTAACGTTAGGTGTAGGGGGGGGGGGAAAAAGGGAAAACACCCCGGTTTTTTTGGGTAAAGGATATTTTATGGGGGCGAGTTAAAAATCTTGATCAATTACATGTACTATACAATGTTGCTAACCAAAACTAGACTCGATCTTTAACTAAAACAAATAACAAAATAACAAAAACATAAAACAAACAAAAAATTAAACGGGATGGGAGTCCGTATGTTTTTTTCTATTTTTCATTTTCTCATTTTTTTTGTATTTTTCTTGATTTTTTTTTTTTTTTTTTTTTTTTTTTTTTTTTTTTGCATACACTTTTACCCTACCATCCAAAATAATACATCATAGGGGCGTTGCATTCCCCTTACACTTGAATTTTTTACATAACTTTACAAATACTAATCTAATGACTCGAATTAAGATAATTGAAAAACTTGGAGTACTTTTAAAACATTTAGCACATATGGGGGTAATGAATGATGTTTTTTCCCCATTACTCCATTACACTAGTACTTTACCCATGAGTCCCAATCGTCCCAAAACAATATGTACAAGGATATGACTCGACTTAGCAACCATGTAATCAACTAGATAATTAACTTGGGTTAAAACAAATGTTGTAACAATAATGCACTAAAAATAAGTGCATACAAGGTAGGCTAAGGCGATTTGGGTGTACATTTAAGTGGGGTGTAAACAAATCTTCCTTTAAGTAAAATGCTTAAAGGTCGAAACGAAAAGATAGGCTCTGAGGGGTGTACTAGGGGTATCGTGTACTAAAAATGAGTACAACGCAAAGGGTGTGGGAGAATTACTTGACCAATGTAGCCAATGTAATTATAACAAAAACACAGGTGTAAAACAATGGGTTAATCCTAATGCCTCTTATCATGTAGTAAATCTAACTACACGAATGTAGTCTCACTTGTGGCCTTGGAATGGTCCTAACGCAAGTTCTAGAATCTAAGTGCTACTGGTACACACATCATAGCATAAATGCTTTTCCTACCAATTCTAGGGGCGAACCTCACATATTTGGGGGTGGAAAATTTTTTAGTGGTACGGTTTTTTGTGCTAGTCATATAACTCCTATCCATGAGACGCTCATTAAGACCAAAGTTTCACTCCTATATGTTGTAAAAAAAAATTTAAAATTTGGCACTAAAATTACCTTAACAAGTATTTTCTCTCAGTTTTATTACACATCTACATTAAACAAACAAAAATCAAGCGCAATTGTATTCTCTAAAATCGTACTTTTACCTCCCCTTACACTTAAGATGAACATTGTCCCCAATGTTCAAATAACAAGATGTAAAAGCAAAAAGTAAAAGAATGAAATCAAATACTCCCCTGATTCGCTCGGTGGATAATGAAATTACACGGTTAAATCTTCCTCCAAAGAGAATGTTGAAGCTCCATGACTAATGCATCGCCATAAGCTTGATTCAAAACATTTCCTTGTCCAAAATAACCTGATAAACCTGAGAAAACAAACACGAAAACCTGCGTAACATCGGCGGGAAAAATCTATATATAAGGATATAATGCTTGTGGAATGATAATTTTGCAGATTCCTGGAGATTATAAGTTGGAGATTTTAGTAAAAACTTTTTATGAAAACAAAACTTTCAAAAATTTCTGGAAATTAAATCTGACGCCGTCAGGTTATAAACCTTGACGCCGTCAGAAATGACCTGACAAAAATTTTCATTTTAAGTTTCCGGAAAATTTCTGGAAAAACCTTTACCTTACTTCCTGGAAATCCTGCAAAACATCATTATGACTCGATACAAGCATTTGACTCAAACAAATACTAATATGTATGCTAATTTATTATTATTACGATTCATGTTCATATGTGTTCTAATAAACCGATTTAGATTTCCCTTACACTTATCTTTTGCAAAATACCTTTATATGTAGTTAAGACGAAGTTAAAAACAAAATAAAGCATTTTTACAAATTAGTTTTGAACATGAATCAATAGTAATAAAAATTAAACACACATACGGAAACAAATAAAATCAAACAAACAAATAAATAAACAAACACAAAGCAAATAAAATAACAATCAAATGAGGCTAGCATGCGATAAATAAAATCAATGTAACAAATGTTTTAAGGCAAACAGATGCCTTCCCTAAATTATTACAGACCATATTGTTTCAACACATACAACAAAATATCAAATTGTTCAATCATCAAAACATTAAATCACAACATCACTGGTGAGGGGGTCCTTGGCGATAGTCATAGCCAGGAGGAAGATGCCCGTAGTACCCGTATGGAGGGTAATCCTGCTCACGACCCAGGAAAGGGTCAATCTGCAGATGCGGGTCCAACTGATCACGTGTGGATAGATGCTGCATCTGACGAACCGTGTGATCATACATCCAGTCGAACCTCTCGTCCGCCCTGGTCCTCCAAGCATCAACCTGGCCCATCCAGGTCCCCTGGTGAGCCTGCCAGTCCCCCCTGCTCATATGCCGGTAGTAATCAGCTGTACCGCCTCATACCCCTCATGCTGCTGCTGCTGGGGCTCCTCCTCCTCCTCATCATCCTCATCATCATCATCCTCAGCTCCAACTGGGTGATACCACATAAAGGACCCGTCATGCATCTCCATAATCACCTCCATCTGCTTCAGGACCTCTCCTTCACCGTCCTGCATTTATCACCACTCAAATACCTCATGACCTCGGGCCTGAGGACTCCATAAGACTGGGCCAGTCGGGTGATGAACATCCCACCATAGATCCTGTCTCCTTCCCTCTCCCCAACTCCACCATGCATAAAGCTAGCAACCCAAAACGGGATGTTGCAGTAAACATCATTAGAGTAGATGGTGTACAGGTAGAAGAGATCAGAAGCTGTGACACGGTGGTGAGAGCTGTGACGCCCTGTCAAGCTGTAGGTGAGGCAACGATGAGTCAACCGAACCCTAGGATCCCTGATTTGGGATGCTACAGTGGTCGAGGTATACACCCCATCCCCAATAGTCTGCCAGAAAATAGAGCATCTAAAATCATTCTTCATCGACTCCCCATGCAACAACCTCTGCATGAACCCTGCCTGAATGGTATCATGCTGATCATATAACCCAAGTCTCCACCCAAACTCAGTAACAGAACACGTCCTTAGCTCACCCCCCAGCCTGAAATAGATCGTGGTACCGCCCACATCGGTCCTTGCCTCAGCCATGTCAAAATGAAAGGTGGCAAAGAACTCCCGTACCAACTCCTCATATACCGGCTCCTGAATCTTAAACAGTCTTTCCCACTGGGGGCCGGTAAACCCATCCGTCTGAAAACTTTGGAGAAAAGTCTGCTCAAGACCTACTCTCCTCAGAAAGCCCCAGTCAACCACTGCTCCATTCTCGACCTTGTGTAGTAACAATTATGCGTATTTGCTTGTAGCAGCATCGTTGTCAAAGACACCCCAACTGAGGACCGTATCCCCAAAGTTTTCTTGTTGAGATCGGGAAGAACTTCCTCGGCTGGGTCTTTGACGCTTACTCATTATCTGGAACAAAGCAGGAGGAATACAAGTGTTAATATGTGAATTAAAGATTTGGTGGCGCATCAGACAGGTCTGACGCCGTCACGCTTTGATAGGTGACGCCGTCAGATTCGACCAGTGTTCAAATCCATAATTACGAGGGAAAAATCAATATTCAAACTTCAGGCTCAATAACCACACATCACTTTTTGCAGAAAAATGGGTGATTGGATCACAGGTTATGGTTCAAATTCGTGGCCACCCTATTAATGAATTAACCCATTTGATTGCTAATAATCACATGCTTTTAATCATTGCTAAAATAACACTAATTAAAAGACATTATGAGTTCTAAGCATGAATCAACCCTAGGGTATCATGAGTAGAGGGTTTTCGAAATTGACAAATCCTATGAGTAATTGAAACGAAAAGAATGAATAAAAATTACTTACCACGTGGAAATTGATGACGAAAGTCGGTGAATTTGATCCTGGAAATTCGAAGGTGGGGTTGGAGAGGATATGGTTTGTGGGGTTTGTGATGAAAGTGATGGAATTAAAGTTATTATTGCTGTGCAGACGGGGTGACGGCGTCACGTTCAAATTCTGACGCCGTCAGATTAGCGTATTTTGCTACTTTGTGCCAGTTTACAAATGAGCCCCTCGTACTTTAAGAGAGCAGCTAGTCAGGATCAATAATCCTGATAGCTAGTCTCGTTAACAAGTTCCTCCTGGGTCAAATGTTTTGTTACTGTCACGGGGTGTAGTAAAATGTTGAAAAGGGTTGGTTGACGTCTTATTCGGGTCCCAATTTCCATCAAGGCGAGTATTCAGGGAGTGAGAGGAACTTTTCCAGGGGGTTTTCGAAATGATGGTGTGTTTTAATTGAGTTCTTCTTACACCTGGCTTAAAGCCAAAAGATCGTTTCCTAGCTTCATGAAAGTTAGGGAGCGTGACAACCATGCTCCCCACGAAAATGCTACGATCTTGAGAATTCTTTTTCTCGCGAGAGGATCCAAATAGATAAGAGGGCTTTAAAAGTGAAGGCTCGGGGAGAGGGGTTTCATCATCCCATTCGTTGTATGGTTCATTAGGGACCGGGAGTTCAAAGATCTTCTCGATCTTTTTGTGTGCGGCTTCTTTCTTAATTTTCTCTTTTATTCTCGAGATGAATTTTTCTGCTAGTTCCATGAACATATCTTGGGTGTTTTTCAAGTGAGTTTCTAATTCCTTGATACGTCTCTCTTGGTTGTTCACGAAAGTTAGCATTATCCCTTCAAATTCATCTTGTCGTGAGAATTGGTGAAACGTATGTTTACCAATTGTGTTCACGCACTCATCGGGATTTTTATCAGCCGTAGGTATCTCAGCTTTCATTAAGCTCTCAACCTGCCTTTTTATGTTTGCGAACAGCTGTTCTTGGGTTGCACCCATGCAATTTAAAATCCCTTCTTCCGAGAATGTTGAGTCATCCCATTCTTCTTCTTCGTACTGTGCTAAGTCCTCAATGACTTCCCAGCACTTATCGACACTGAGCCTGCTCAATCTCCCATTGGCGGCGTAATCTATGGCTCTTCTAGTTTGATGATTGACACCATCATAGAAGATTTGGATTTGTAGCCAAGGATCCATGCCATGGTGAGGGACCTTTCGGAGTAAGTCCTTGAATCGAGTCCATGCCTCATAGAGAGTTTCGCCTTGACGTTGTTGGAACATCAAGATATCATTCCTTAGCTTGGTAGTTCTTCCCGGTGGGAAAAACTGAGCAAGGAAACGAGTGGTGAGATCATCCCAAGAGGTGATGGATCCTGCGGGTTGACGTTCTAGCCACTGACTAGCTTGGTCCCGCAAAGAGAATTGGAAGAGACGCAATCGGGTCGTCTCTCGAGTGGCAACATCAAGGTCTATAGAATCAACGATTTTAAGAAAGTCCTTGAGATGTTGATTAGGATCTTCAGAACGAAGTCCATGGAATGCGCATCCGCTTTGCACCAACCGGATGGTGTCGGATCGCAAGGGTGTGATATTGGCTCCTTGAGTGAGCTCAATGGTGTTTCGATAGCCATGGTGGCTAGGACGGGAATACTCTCCTAAAGTACGGGCTCTAGGAGGTGGTGGTGGTTGTTGTGGTGGTGGGTTGTGGGGGTTAAGGATATTACCATCTTCCATGATGTCGGATGGTATGGTTACGAACAAAGACACGAAGAAAATAGATAGACTAAAGAAATCCTAGAAGAATAAAATAAAAATCTCACTAGAAAGGAATCTAGTGAGTAGACCTAATAGAAATAAAAATTCAACCTAAACAATAACTATTCCCCGGCAGCGGCGCCAAAAACTTGATTGCGTGGTTTTGTAACCTTACAACAGGTTTTACCTCTCGAGGGATCTCAAGAGGCTTACAACCCCACCAGGCAGTGTACCTGACCGATGTAGTATAGTGTAGTGGTAAGTACGGGGGATTGATCGTTCTCCACAGGGAATAGTGTTCGTTAGGTGTGAAAGGCTACTCTAATTAGGTCTAAGGGTTGAGGAAGATTCTTTTTTATGTTTTTATAATTTTATGAAAGCAAGTAAAATCTCGGGTTTGAAGGAGTGGGCGGAATTAGTTGCTAGTCAACTAACCCAAATTACTACGAATGCAATAAAATAAAATAACTGAAAATAAAATGTGGTGAGAAACTTATGTGTAGAGAAATGTGTTTACTTAGATTTCCTTACTCCCTAACTATCTTTTACCGGTTAATTAGTGTGTATTAGTTGCGTGGATGACGGGTGTATTCCTTAATACCATTCGTGGGGTGGCGTACTTACTTCCCCAACTCTACAAGCTCCTACTTCACTCCTATGTCGAGCCGGCTAGAAAGCTCCTAACATGGGATCACTAGAATTCGCTTGTGCATTAAATACAACCATAAAAACCTTTAGTACGCATTTGGTTCATGTTTCTTAAGACGTTCAAGCAAGTTACCGAATAGGAAGTTAGCCAGTTTTCTTAAGCCTAACATAGATAAACAATCATCCAATACAACTAATAACACACTAATAACCAATAATCAATAGCTAGGTTTCATTAGATCTAAGCAAACACAAGATAAATTTAGCCTAACATGTTAAACAAAAGACAAGAATAAGATAGAATCAAACAACACATAGACATATTGAATGATTAATTGATAACTTATCTTTCAATGAAACATGGAAGATCTCAAGGCAAAAAGCCCTGAGAAAGTAGCTAAAATCGTCTTAGGGTTTTATCCCAAAATTCCACACACTAAGCTCTCCTTAATGACAAAAAATTAGAAAACTATATATAGACTTTTGGATCTGACGGCGTCACCTTATGGAGTGTGACGCCGTCACCTCGCCGCTTTTAGGGTTCCCGGATGACCATCTTGACGCCGTCCCTCTTTAGCTCTTCAAAAATCCATTCTGGCTTATCAAGGCTTGACGCCGTCTAACCTTAAACGTGACGCCGTCCCCTTATGATTTAAGCCGTGACGCCCTTGATCAAGTTAAAGCGTGACGCCGTCAGAATTCACATGCTATTTTCACTGGCCCGTCATGAGTAAATTTCACGTCCAACTTTTCTTGCCAAGGCATGACGCCGTCTGGGGTTAAATGTGACGCCGTCAAAGGTGACTTTCAGCCGATTCTTGAGACTTTGCCGTTTTCTTCACTTTTATGCTCCAGAAACGTCCAAAATGCCTCCTTTTCCAGATTTCTCCTCAAAAGTACCTAAAATGACAAAAGGAACGATTTAGGGCGATATTTGATCAAATAAATACGATTTAGGGCTTAAATGACCCCTTAAAAGCGGTACACTTTTCGCTTCATCAAGTAAAACCTATGTTGTTCATTTTCCTCATTATCAAGACCATATTTCATTTGTGCTAAAAAAAGTTTGGAATACAGATTTTTTCTAATATAGAGCATGACTCGGTGACTTAGTGAATATAGCTTTATATTACATACATGCTCTATTAGCCCCGCCTGATCATGGGTATGCTACACGGTTCAGGTCAAGATGAACCAAAGATATGTTGTAATATTTTGTCCTGGAAACCATTTTGCTCGCATTGAGATATATTGTTAATTTAATATCTATCCATAAGTATGCAGTATATTCAAACCAATGTATTGTAAATTTCATTAAAAGTATACTTGATATAAGAACCTATTATTTGACGACAATAATACATCCTCTTTGTGTAAGCCGTCCTAAGTAAACAATGTTGTTATCCCTAATGCCCCTAATGGCAACAAATGACTTCTACATTTAACGCTTACTGTCCGTGAACATCCTTGAGCAAGGCTATATTCATGTTACCTGAGTAGGAAAGCGGGATTCGCTTTGATTTTTCTTGTCCTCCCAAGCAATTGGATCAATGTTTGTACCACCAAAACTTGCAGCCTGCATAATGAACAACTTAATTTTGTTCAGCAAATAGCACTTAATATGTCTTTAAACACTGATCATGTTTAAGAAAAATTATAAATACCTCAAAGACTCCATGAAGTTGGTGAGTGGAATAACTGTACAGGAAAAGGGGTAAAGCAGGGGTGATTTGCCTCGCTGAGTCGCGATAACGTGGTGGTAAACCTGCAATATTAATCGATTATGTTAAGACCAGTTCACTAACTTATGGTCAATTCGACTTGTTAGTTCAAAAGCACTACAGGAATAGTTACACAGGCCACGCCATCAAGTATTAACCAGATGCATAAATTATTTAAGAGCATCACTAATACATTAGTCGCATCGTCAGATTCTCAAGCATATTAGACATGTTACAAAACTACGCAGTACTACTAAAAGAGTTATCCAAATATACACACTAGTTAGGTATATGCATTGTATGATTTTATAAACACATGATCAATTGAATGACTGATCATCTTCTACCCCATTTTTTTTTTTTTAATTTAACATGTTACAAAACATTTAACTAACATAAAACTTTGACACAAATATAGTAAGCATTCAGTAACTTACCAAAGAATTGCCTCTTGAGATTCTCTTCCATGGTATCATTGTTACAAACAAATATGAACGTATAGATATTGGCTGTACATGAGATGTTAACAATAGTTCAAAAAGGAAATTTTCTTGCAATATACAGAAGAAGAGAATATGAAAGGAACTCACGTGCTGATTATGGTGTTCTCCTATGAGTTTAAACTTGAACTCATCAACGGTTCTTGGCCTTCCAGCCATTCTGTTCCAGTAAGTTGGTCTTCAGCACCTGCGAAAAAACCGTACTCAATTAGAAGTCGTGAAGTGATTTTTGTAAGCTCCCACCTATCTTGCCAACTCTAATAAAAAAGCAAATTTCACATAGCATAATTCAAAAAAAATTATAATCCTAAAAAAGCTTTAAAATATGAAAATGTCCAAACAACACATGAAATATATATAATCTAACGAATTCACTGACCGATAATTGCACTTTCCAAACGATTATACTCTACCTTCATCGTATCCGAATTGCAAAGAAGATTCATAATTTCTACAAAATCCACATAACAACGGTTCTTTACCAATCCAGCTTCCCTGTTCACTTTCATCGTATATAGAAACCGAAAAGTTGGGTCAGATTTATTCGTGCCCTGGTGCACGTGCGAAGGTTGCTGACCCGAGCGTTCCTTGCACTCTGCCATCCACACACACAGTGCAGCAAGAGATCATATTTGAGCAATCATGACAGTACAAAACATTAGCCTCAGATCGGGATACACATATGTATCTGAAGCCGGCAAACTACAGTGGCTGCAACCCGCAGGTTGCCTCACCAAGGTACTTGTTGATACAAAAGTTGGGCGTTCCTTGATTCCGTACCAATCAGATCTTAATGCTTGAGACCTGCGCACTAAGAAAACAAAAAGACACCGTTAGGCTTATCGTGGGATTGTCTCCCACGATTATCCTCCGGCGTGAGAGTAAGTAATCGATTTAGGGTTTGTAGAAGAGTTAGGGTTTTGTAAGTCGTACCTTTAATGAGAGTCGAAGGACTCTTTATATACACACGAAACCCTAGTTGGTTTCGTGTCCTTTACTCCTCAGCATATCCCGCATAGGGCGGTTATATGATATATATCCATAAATAAGGGATATCTATATCAAAACCATAAATAGCTTTGGGTTTGGGCCATCGTGAGCCCAAACCGCTATTGTGATAGCCCATTCGTAATGGGTTTGAGTCCATTCGTGATGGACCTGAGTATGGGTCGGGTTCGTGACCCGAATACAGACTATACGTCATCATGTCCACCCAGTCTAGTGTGCGCAATGCGTGATTGCGGGTACTAGACTAACAACTTAAAAAAAAACATATTCCTCGATGCGTAGCGGGGAAGTTTTAAGTATTTCCCGCCAAAAAGTAGCGAGTTAACCTAGTCCAAGTATCTTCTTCGAAAATCGTGTGTGGTGGGTGAAAAAGTGCTTTACCTTTTGAGTTCCCAACCGTCCGATTAGAGCAAGTGGGGTACACATGTCGTACATCCACGAATATGTGTACCCTATATAAAGTGAAGCCGTCATTTCTCTGTGGCTACCACAGTAAAAATCATCACATTCCACCATTGTTAGACCTTCGAGTAGCAGTCAAAAATCATCAGAAGTTAAGGTAAATAGCGCATGTGCTTCTTAATTCTTTAAATTCGAATAATGGTTCTGCAGTTGTTTGAGATTCACTCCGATTTATCTGAGGACGATCTTCGTCAATTCGCCTCTGATTATTAAATCCCTGGCTTTTTGCACCCGGTTGTTCCGGTTGCTAATGCGTCAATCGCGAACTTCCCTCAAGGGAAGGTGGGGGTTTACACACGTTTCTTCGAATTTGCGAACCAACGTGCGCCCATTTCTCTATTTTTATGCGATATTCTCAATCACTATCGCCTTCATATTTCTCAGCTGCACTGCATAGGTGCAGCAAAAATAACTAATTTCAAAGTAAATTGTCGCCTTTTGGGGATTGAACCCACAGTCCATCTATTCCGCGCGTTCTACCACACAACGTGGTCGAATGGATGGGTATCTTTTGCTAAGCGCGCCGGGACATTGCAATGCTATACGGATAAATTAGATGCGCTGAGGGTTTGGAGGGAAAAGTTCTTTTGGGTAGATAGTGCCTTCTTTCCATGGGTTTTCGAGTTTTATACCAAAGAATCATTGCCGAAGGATGAGCGCCCAGACCCCAGGTTGTATAACGAGGCTGATGCGGACACGATAAATACTAATCGCATTCTGATACAAGCGTATCCAGAAGAGTTTTTGGTGCACATGGGCATCAGTCGTAACTACTTCGGTAGTCCAGAAGAGGTGCCAACTTTTTTGGATGAAAATAGCCGGGGTGGGTGCTCGTCCTTCCTTCCTTTTCGATTATTATTTGTAAGCGCTCCTCCCTTTGTAAATTATCTAACTTAGTTTTGTGTTTGTTTGTTGCTTGTTGCGCAGAAATGGACCTATTTAGCGTTGTTCGCTTGGAGAAGCCAAAAAAGTGATTGTAGGGGTGCGCCCTTTGAGGGATGGCGAAGAGCCGATTCTACAGGCTACTGCAGGGCGCACAATGGTCATTACGCAGGAAGAGCCAGAGGAGACAGGTGAGACAGGGGAGGTCCTCCCAGGTGTCACTATGGCTACACCTCTGCGTAGCGTTCCCGCTTCTGGGTCGCAGATCCCTGTGGAGGTATTACACATAGACTCGTCGGGGAGTGCCATGGATGAGTCTGAGGAAGAGGAGGAGGAGAGCCAAAGGTTAAAGCGCAAGAGATCATCTGGTGATGATGGCGCAAGTACTTCAAGTAAGCGCCCTGCTATTTCTGTCAGGCAATCATCTGAGGAGGGTGCATCGCAGAAGGATGCTTCTGGAACTCCTCCCTTCAAGTAAATACTGAAACTTCTGTCTTTAGACTGTTATTACGTGTTGATATTGTTGTCATTTGTTGACTTTTTGTTACTTGCGCGCAGTTTGGAGGCTGTTATTGATGAGGGTGCGCAAGTTGAGAATTCGCCACCCAAGGCTGGTTCTGGTGAGTTTATGCCCAAGAGTCCAGTGGGTGAGGAAAATTCTGCTGAAGATGCGCCAACAGGTCGTCTTATAGAGGAGTTGGCTTCGTTGGTTGAGCGGCTACAGACTCAATATAGTGGTGAGGGTAGCTTGGTTGCGCAGAAGGACAAAGAAATTGACATTCTGAGGGCGCAATTGGCTGAAGCGCAGGCTGAAGTGAGGGCTTCTGATGTGTACGCCCAGAAAGTTGCTGATGAGAAGATGTTGCTCATGGCTGAACTGACTCAGGAGCGCAATGGAGCAAGAGAATACAAGGCCTCCTGCCTTTGGGCCCTGAGATATATGGAGCTGAACAAGGGCAAACTCGTCTCAAACATGGATGGTTTCCACAAGACTGTGGAGAGTTTGCTGGAGAACCAGGAGCGCAAACTGCGTAAGCTCAGCATCGAATATGATGAGGAGCTGTACCCTCATTTGGTGTCTACCATTGCTGAGCGCAGATGGCTCATTAGCCATGGGTTACGCCTTGCTGCCATGGGTACTTTGGAGTCCCGAGAGGTACGAGAGGCCTTTGGAGAGGTTGTGGAGTGCGCGCTTGCACGTGGCAAGGCGCAAGCTGTAGAGGAGCTCTCTGAGAGCGGACTGCTGAAGGTGCCTGCCGCACAAGTGCCTAATTACAATGCTAATGCTTTTGATGAGCTTGTTGTGGCTATGGAGAAGATGAAGTTGCTGGATCTTCCTCATATCGCTCAACTTGAGCGCGACCAGGATTACCCCATAAGTGTAATCATGGAGGGGTTGACCTTGGCCAAGCATTCAGCAGAGGGCGCAGAGGAAGAGGCTGACTATTTCCTCAAGCCGGACGTGTCACAGCTGCAGGTACCTATTTTTGTCCATCCTCGCAACGTCCAGGATCCATTTGCCCTTGAGACAGAAATCCCCTTGAAGCAATCCTTAGAGGCTCATGCTATGAGGTTGGCGAAGAAGCAGGGCGTGAAGGGGAAGTCCATCCTTTGCGGTGTTGGTGCTGCGCATCTCCCCAGGTCTGATGGGGTCCCTGTCAGCGTACCGACAGTGTCGCTCCAAGGTGGTGTTAGCAGTTCTAGGCTCAAGCGTACTCGTAGCCTTTAGATTTTTTGTCTTGGTAGCTTTTTGTAATAGATTAACATTTTTGATGCATGTTAAGTCTATCCTCTTTTGTATGAATTCGTGATTCATAATAAAGTATTGGTTTGAAAATGCAATTGTACGCATATTGTATTGTGATTATAATGTTTGTACTTAGTTATTTTTGTCTTTGCGTAGAAGACGTCTAAGAATCAAAACCGTTTGTATAAACACATTCGAAAAAAGATTACAAGAATCTATAATCACCTATATCATAATCGTGTATGAGGTTCATGACTTAATGGTGTATAACATAAGCGTGTATGAAATTTATGACATAGTCGTGTATGGCATAATCGTGTATAACATAATTGTATATGAAATGCACAAGTTGTTGTGTATCCATCGTGGGATGCACAAGTGTATGGATTGCAGCGTACTGCAAATACCATGTTAAGGGGATAATTGTCTTAACTCCTAATTTGTTAAACGCGCACAGTATGCAAAGTTGCGCACCCGTCGTGAGATGCGCATCGAACTTACTCCAACGTCTTGAGAGTAAGGTGTTTAACAAGGATTCGTGATCCGATGTTGATGGGTTTGCAACCCTCTTACTCAACGAGTCATTTATTATGTTTACTCATCCTTTTACCATCGTGGGTTTTTAATTAGTGCATGCACGCCATGTAGGCAAAAGATAATGTAACAAACGATATTGAGACATAGATTATATGTAAGCAATAAAGTAAAGTGTGTCACGGAGTTAGCTAGAAACCGCAACATTTTATTAATACTTGCAAGTTTTTGTAAAAAGATAAAAACATTTGTCTAAATGAAACAAAAAATGTAAATACACGGATATTTATTTGGCACTTACTAAAGTGCATAGGTGTCCATGCATTGGGTCGTAACCTTTCCTAAAGATAGCATCTCTTGAGATTGCAGATATTCCATGTGCTTTGTAGCTCACGGCCTTCCATGTCACGCAGCTTGTACGCGCCTTGTCCTAGTGCTTCAATGACCTCATAGGGTCCTTCCCACTTTGGTCCAAGTTTACCTGTGTCTTCTGCGTGGCTTGCGTCATTAGCGCGGTACACAAAGTCGCCAGGTCTGAATGAGGTGCTTCGAACTTTAGCATCGTAGTATCCCTTCATCTTTGACTTGGTTTTTGCCTCTCGTATGGCTGCGCGTTCGCGCCTTTCCTCCAGCAGGTCCAAATCTATCCGTCGTTCGTCGTCATTGGCCGCGACATTAACTTCCGCGGTGCGGATAGTTGGCATCCCAATTTCAGTTGGTATAACAGCTTCTGTCCCGTAGACAAGGGAAAAAGGAGTATCTCCATTGCTAACTTTGATCATCGTGCGATGCGCCCATAAGACATGCGATAATTCGTCCACCCATCTTCCTTTGTGTTTGTCCAGGCGCGCTTTAATTCCTTCGCCTAGACTGCGATTTGCGCGCTCAACTAAACCATTGGTTTGTGGGTGTTTAACTGATGCGAAGTGTTGTGTGATATTTAACTCCGCGCACCAGTCCTTGAACGGGTTATCACGGAATTGTTTTCCGTTGTCCGAAACGATTTCCCCAGGTAATCCAAAGCGGCATACAATATTTTCCCAAACAAATCGTTTTACTTGGTTTCCTGTGATCGTCGCAACTGCTTTTGCCTCAATCCACTTAGTAAAGTAATCTATTGCCACAATAAGGAATTTCAGTCGTCCTGCTGCGACAGGGAAGGGACCCGCAATGTCAATGCCCCATTTATAGAATGGCCATGGAGAAGTAATAGGCGTTAGCTCTTGTTGTGGTTTGCGCGGGATGGGTCTATGAACTTGGAAGTTATTGCATTTCCTTATCACATCGCGCGCATCCCGGTGCATAGTAGGCCAGTAGTATCCTGAGCGCAATGCGCGTGCTACGACGGACCGTGGTCCTGAATGCATACTGCATGAACCAGCGTGGATCTCTCGGAGTACGTAATCTTCCTGAAGAGGTCCAACGCACCTAAGCCATGGTTGTAGGAATGAGCGACGATATAGGATACCATCTCTAAGTTCGAACCTCTGCGCCGTGCGCCGTATCTGTCGAGCGTCTTTTTGCTCTTCGGGCAATTTGCCCTTGCTTATAAAATCGATGATAGGGGTCATCCATGTAGGATCCTGTTCTTCTATCACCGTTGATATCTCCATCTCTGAGATGGACTTGTTCTTTAGAATCTCCACCAATACTTGTTTTGACAGGTGCGCAAAGCTTGTAGATGCAATCTTGCTCAGTGCATCTGCTTTTTTGTTTTCCCCTCTAGGAATTTGTTTGATGGTAAACCTATCAAAACTTTGAATTAGTGACTTTGTCTTTTCAAGGTATTGAACCATGTTGTCCTCTTTAGCCACATATTCTCCCAACACATGGTTGGCTACTAATCGAGAATCCACGTTTGCTTCTAGGTTACGTACACCCATTCGAGTTGCAATGCGCAATCCAGCGATTAGGGCCTCATATTCTGCCTCGTTGTTCATGGCTGTGAATTCAAAACGTAGTGCGTAAGTGAACTCCATTCCTTCTGGATTAGTGAGTATAAGGCCAGCACCCGACCCATTTACGCATGAAGATCCATCCGTGAATAAGGTCCATGGCTCTTGTAGTTCTACCTTGTTTGGTGGAGGTGCGGCATCGGTGTCTGGCTTTTCGATGATGAAATCTGCTAGTATTTGCTCCTTGACCGCAGTGCGTGGCCTATAGGAAATGTTATATTCACCTAGCAGCACAGTCCATTTTTGTAATCGCCCCGATGCGACAGGTTTAGAGATAACTTGTTTGATTGGTTGGTCTGTGATTACCGCTATTGGATGCGCTTAAAAGTATCTGCGCAATCTTTTGGCGGCGAACACTAATGCTAAGACCAACTTTTCCATTGGGCTGTAGTTAATCTCTGTCTTCTTGAGCGCTTTGCTTACGAAGTATACCGGTGTTTGTACAGAGTTCCTCTCTGTCAGTAGTACTGCGCTGACTGCTCCATGAGTCGCAGATAAGTAAACGATTAATTCCTCCCCCGATCGGGGTGCGGCAAGCTTAGGAAGCGCTGCTATATGTTGCTTAAGCTGGGTGAAAGCTTCTTCCGCTTCCACAGTCCAACGAAAGTCTCCCTTTTTAGTACACTTCTTGAGTGTTTTAAATAAAGAAAGTGACTTATCCGCTGATTTGGACAGGAATCTGTTCAAACCGGCTAGTTTCCTATTTAGAGACTGAACTTCTTTCAGCGTGCGTGGTGAAGGAAGTTGGATGACAGCCTCTGTTTTTTCCGGGCATGGCTTAATGCCATCTGGTTCTATCAGATATCCCAAGAACATGCCTTCTGTAGCACCGAAAGTGCACTTCTTGGGATTTAGCTTCATGTTGATCGCCCGTAGCGTTCTAAATGTTTCTTCTATATCGCGCACCACTTCATCTTCAGTATGGCTTTTTATGACAAGATCATCCACATAAACTTCTAAGTTGCGACCCACTTGCTTTTCAAATGCATTATCTACCAATCGCTGGTAGGTGGCGCCCGCATTCTTCAAGCCAAAAGGCATCTTTGTGTAACAGTAGACCCCTTGGCTTGTGTGGAAAGCTGTTTTCTCCTCGTCTTCCTTAGCCATTTGGATTTGGTGGTATCCCTTGTATGCGTCTAAGAAACATTTAAATGGATATCCACACAGAGATTCTACCTTCCAGTCTATCTCTGGCAGCGGATAGCAGTCCTGTGGACATGCTTTGTTGAGATCAGTGAAATCCACACACATCCGCCAACAGCCATCACCCTTCTTGACCATGACTGGATTAGAGAGCCAGTCGTGGTAATAGACTTCACGCATGATTCCTGCGTCCACAAGTTTATGTACTTCCTCCAGAATGGCTTTTGCGCACTCTAGAGCTTGGCCGCGCTTTTTCTGCCGCACTGGGGAATATCCTTGTCGGATTTTTAGCTTGTGTTCTGCGATCGAGCGTGGCACACCAGTCATGTGCTTTGGTTCCCAGGCAAAGATATCTAGATTCCTCTGTAAGAGTGCGCACACGGCCGCTCTGCCTTTGTCAGACAATGATCCTCCGATTGATACTTCTTGCTCTTGGTAATCGGAGTGAATTGCGACCTTCAAATTTGGAACTTTAGCTGCGCTCTGTTCTGGGACGTACGTCGTTTCACATGTAATCGTGTTACATTCTTCTGGTGGCGCAGCGTTGTTGTAAATGGTGACGATGCCGCCTTCTACTGGGAATTTGAGCATCCCATGCGCTGTGGATGGTACCGCGCGCAACGCCGAGATTCCTGACCTTCCAATAATGCCATTGTATGGCGAAGGAGATTTGATCACCATAAAGTTCATCCAGGCTGTCGTGGAGTGTTCCTTATTACCGACAGCGACTAGTAGGCGCAGTTGCCCCTTAGGCCATATCTTTTCTCCTGTAAAGCCAGTAAGCGCAGTCGTGGCTGGACTTAACTGTCTTTGTATCTCAGGATCAATCTCTTGAAGCAATGTTCATACATTATATCCGCTGATGCGCCCCCATCGACATACATGCGGTGGATGTCGTGACCCCCCGCATTTATTTCGATGGTAAGTGGTTCTGCCACTGCGTTGTCCGCAGTCAAGGTGGGGAAGGAGATTTCGCTTTCATGAGAGAATTTCTGGCTCACCTTTTGCCTAGTCTTTCACTGCCATGATTGTATCATGTAGATAGTATCAGCTTTTTCCTTAGGCGCTTCTTTCTTGCCTCCGGTTCTCTGCTTGTCTTTCCCCTCCTTAATATTTTTAACGAGGTGGTCCAATCTTCCTTCTTTAACTAGTTTCTCAATTAGTTGGCGTAATTGGACACACTCATTAGTGGTGTGGCCCTTCTGTGCGTGATATTCGCAGTATCCATTCCCTACGCGCCGATCTTCAGGGGTGCGCATAGGTGGGGGTCTTGGAAAGTTCGCACCTTCCGTCGCAAATATCTCCTTTGGAGTTTTTGTTAATGGGGTGTACTTGTCGTTTCCCCGTCCGCCCCCTTGGGTGCGATAACTTTTGTTGCGATTGCCACTCTGGTCATTGGATTGTCTCCTTGACTCTTCTTGTGGCCTATAGTTCGAGTATCCTTTTTTGCTATCCGCAGCGGCTGCTTCTCCTTGGACGAAGGACCTCGTGCGCTTCATGAGTTCGTCAAAGGTGTGGGGAACCCTATCGTTTAACTTTTTTATCAAGTCTGGGTTATTAATTGCGTTCATAAAACCCGATATTTTTACTATCTCTGGGCACGCTTTGACTTGCATGCATTCGTCCTTATAGCGCTCCATGAAAGCGCTTGTGGATTCCCCTTGTCGCTGTTTTACTCTAGCGAGCTCGACAGGGTTTTTGGCGCACTTCTTTCTTTGAGTAAAGTTTAAACGAAACGCCTTTCGCAACTCTTCAAACCCACCGATGCTTCTGCGTGGAAGCTTATTGAACCAATTGCGCACGTTCCCTACTAATGTAGAGTTAAACATATGGCACCACACAGGTTGTGGCCAATTTTCTATAGTAGCTGCTGACTCGAAAATTTTTAGGTGATCATCAGGGTCACCTGTCCCATCATATGTTTTGACATTAGCAGGCATGCGCCTTCTTTTATTTTCCAAAAAATCGCTGATGCGCCTAGTAAACGCATCAACCTTTTGACGACGCCAGGGAAGAGACATGTCTTCATCTTCCTGGTCGCGGTATTTTCCTCTTGATTTCCAGTGTCCAGTTTCTTTGTCCTCGTTGTCCGAGGAATCACTTGAGGATGGGCTTACTCTTTTGCGACGCTTGCATCGACTATCATCGGAATCTGAGCTTGCTCCTCTGTGGCGCTTGCGCCGGCTATCCTCGGAGTCAGAGCTTGAAGGACTTTCACTTGGGGAGCACCGTCGCCCAAGCCTATCTTGAATCCTGCGACTGCCAAGCCTAGCGTGGACATTGGCGCGCCGTTCCCCATCTTCATGCTCCTCCAGATGCTGAAAGTCGGCTGTTTCATCATCCACAACCTTCATTCCAATCCTGGTAAACACTGGGTGTTTGCGGCTATCCCTCTCGCATTTTTCCTTTCGGTAGCGCGGTGGGGATGCTTCATACTCAGGGTCGAAGTTGAGCCTGGCGTGCAGACTTTGGCTTGACCTCTTTTTTGCCTCCTCTCGCATGAGCGTAGCCAAGGCTTCGTAGTTTTGAGATACGAAGTCGCTTGGTGCTAGTTTAGGCGTAACTCCTTCTAGCGCAATGGAGTCTGTTTCCAAAACAAGATCCTTGTTTCGGATAGGCGCATTTGGTGGCTCAGTGAAGTTTACTTCTGGTATGGTGAGAGGAGTGCGCTGTAGGTCTACCGCGCTAGTACTTGTTGTAGTAGCATTGGTAGTCATAGTGAGCGGTTCTGTTGGAGTAAAGAGCAGATCTGAGTACGCTCCTAAGCTTCTAGGCGTGCTGGTTGTCCCAGAGGCCTGCTTAGAGGCCGCATCAGTTTGCTGTTTCTTCCCTAGTAAATCGTCATGCGTTTTCTTCGCATGCGGAGTTCGCTCCTTTCCGTGCTTCGTCATTCTAGTTCTTAGCAAAGCTCTTAGTGTAGGGTCCCACGGATGGCGCCACTTGTTGATACAAAAGTTGGGCGTTCCTTGATTCCGTACCAATCAGATCTTAATGCTTGAGACCTGCGCACTAAGAAAACAAAAAGACACCGTTAGGCTTATCGTGGGATTGTCTCCCACGATTATCCTCCGGCGTGAGAGTAAGTAATCGATTTAGGGTTTGTAGAAGAGTTAGGGTTTTGTAAGTCGTACCTTTAATGAGAGTCGAAGGACTCTTTATATACACACGAAACACTAGTTGGTTTCATGTCCTTTACTCCTCAGCATATCCCGCATAGGGCGGTTATATGATATATATCCATAAATAAGGGATATCTATATCAAAACCATAAATAGCTTTGGGTTTGGGCCATCGTGAGCCCAAACCGCTATTGTGATAGCCCATTCGTAATGGGTTTGAGTCCATTCGTGATGGACTTAAGTATGGGTCGGGTTCGTGACCCGAATACGGACTATACGTCATCAGTACCAACTTCTGGAAGGAACATGGTTCAGTTATGAAACTACAACCATCCATCATCATCGGTCATTTTTTTTATATATGGAAATGCAAACAGTAATTTATCATCATCGTTGATCACCCGACATGGCTGCAATCATATTCTCGGTGTGACTGCCTAGCAAAGATACGGGTGTTGCTAAGCCACGCATAGTAAATAGTTAGCCTCAGATCTGTAAATAGATTTTAGTTCACACAAACAGGAAGATTTTAACAGGGCTGCAAAAATAAAACCTGTTGCATAGTAATTCTTTATACTACACCGTCCGTTATTTGCCATGCCAACTTGTGTTAAAATCTTGAATGATTTATTTCGTTTTTTTCAAATTATAACAGTCATCATAGGCTTATAATATATGTACATACCATTATCACCTGAATGGATTAGGTACACACCAACGGCATATGTAGTATATGTCTTATGGTAGTGGAAAATTAGATCACCCAATGCCTTGGTTGTGCAAATGGAGGTTGCTGAGGCGATTGTGTATTGCACTCTACCATCCGTCCATGTTTTGCATCTAGCCAAATTCGGTCAGGTTAATTCATGGCCTACCCCCCGGCTGCAAACACGTTACCGCGATACCCTGCCATGATAGGGGCACATAAAGCTAATCCAAGATGACTAAAAGCACAACTTTGCTCTAGCGTTGTCAACCACCCGACTTGGCTGCAATCACATTGTCGGTGTGACTGCCTAGGCAAGTACAACGCAACATACTGGAACCTAAGTTCCTGTGTATACAAAATGACGAAGAACACCGATGAGAATAAATATATATTAAGGCACGGTCAGTACGATGCCGTTTAGGCACCATAAAAAAAACTGTCATTTCACAATTTCCGAATATATTGGGCCAACGTGTGTTGTGGCGAAAAAAGATAGTGTGGGCCAACTGTTTGTATCAATACTTTGTGGTTAGCCAAAATGTTGGCGTAACGACAGACCACAACCAATAGTTGAAAATTTGTCAAACGGGTCAAGGTAACACATATGAAAGCTTAGAACAAAGTAAGTAAGAAATGCTCACCAATATCTACAACGAACAAATAACCAAGCGCAGCCAACAACGAAAACAACAACAATCCTCACCACCGGAATCATCAATCAGTAGCCAATCGGCCACTAAATCCCATATAAAGAAAAGTGGCCTCAGATTTATTCGTGCGCTGGTGCACGCGTGAAGGTTGCTGAGGCGAGTGATTCTCGCACTCTGCCATCCGTCCACATAGTGCAGCAACACATCATATCCGACCAATCATCACAACCAAGTACAACGTAACATACAGGAACCTAAGTTCCTGTGCATAAAAAATGACGAAGAACACCGATGAGAATAAATATATATTAAGGCACGGTAAAACTAACTGTCATTTCACAATTGCCGAATATATTGGGCCAACGCGTATTGTGGCCAAAAAAGATAGTGTGGGCCAACTGTTTATATCAATACTTTGTAATTAGCCAAAATGTTGGCGTAACGACAGACCACAACCAATAGTTGAAAAATTGTCAAAAGGCTCAAGGTAACACATATGAAAGCTTAGAACAAAGTAAGTAAGAAATGCTCACCAATATCTACAACGAACAAATAACCAAGCGCAGCCAACAACGAAAACAACAACAATGGTCACCACCGGAATCATCAATCAGTAGCCAATCGGCCACTAAATCCCATATAAATCAAAAGGCCCAAACTTGCACACACCCAGCAAAAAGATAGATATTGATAGTTATCTACAGACGCAACAAATCACCAAACACCGTGTTTAGCAACCTCATATAAATCAAAAGCCCCAAACCTGCACACACACATAAAAAAGACAGATATGCACCCATCAAAAAGACACAAAGAAACCACTGTAACTTAAATAAAAAAAGGGCGAGAAGGACGTTTGTTACTTTGAAAATTAGAAGTTACCAAGAAACAATTAAAGATCCGTCAGCAATATCCACAACGAACAAATAACCAACCACAGCCAATAACGAAAACCCAAAAATTAGGGTTTTTAACGAATCATTTTAAATCATCAATCAGCATAAAATCGGCAACTAAACCCCATATAAATCAAATGCCCTAAAGCCAAACGGCCACTAAACCCTATATAAATGAAAAGCCCCAAAGTTGCAGGCATCAACCCAAAAATTAGGGTTTTCAACCAATCATTTAATTAACAACAATTCTTACCACCGGAATCATGAGTCAGAAGCCAATCGGCCACTAAACCCTGCATAAATCAAAAGGCCCAAACATGCAAACATCGATCCAAAAGATATTGGTGCGGCTCCAGAGATTTCTGAGAATGTTCCAGCGCTATCAAGGGCACCCTTTGTACTCATGAACCGGATTGGGCTAAGAAAGAATAAGAAAGAAACGGGTTAAGGTTTGGGGCAAAATGGGCTAAGGTTTGGGGCTAAATTTTGGCGGGAAAAAAGCTGATGAAACGGCACCGTTTCTGTTGTGGTTTAATATATATGATAATGTGAAAGTTATTTGAATAAAATAGATTGAGTTTTATTTTAAAATGTGTTTATGAAGAATGGTTAAAAAAAATTCCCAATCTTTGACTTTGATCGAAACAGAATTATGGACATAGATTAAGAAGAAAAATGAGATAGTAAAACATGTTAATAGAAAAGTGAAATAGTCATAAAAAAAATCTTTTTTTCAAAATGTGAAGTTTCTGTATATTTTTAAAGATACTGGATTTTTGACAACAAATACCATTAATCCTAGATTTTAAAAAATGGTTTTTAAAGATCTCATGCTCAAGGGAATTGGTTAAGGCTATTGTCACATGCTACCCTTTTCTACATATCCTATGGTCATAAGGAAGTGATGATGAAATTCTATATGTTTGATGCGAGAGTGTTTAATGGGGTATAACCTAACATCTATAGCTCCTTTGTTGTCGCACACTTATCTAACTTGATGCCATATTCTCGAGAGCTTGTTTCATCCATAGTTTTCTAACGCGATAAATCTAATCTTACTTCTATGTTAATGATTAATCCACTTAACTCATTTCACTTCATCACCATGAGTTTTCTAATAGTGGACATAGAAGATTTCCATTTTAAATTTGAGAAAGCTAAATGAGTTTGACAGAGAATACTTCATTTAATACTTAGGGGGCTAACTAAAGGGTTTCTAGTTTATTAAATCATAAAACAGATATAACTAAAAGGTAAATGCAATGCAACCTATCAAACTAAGCATATCCTAAGGCAATGATTAATAAGACTATATGTATGAATTAACTACTCATGAAATTTAAAAAGAGACGTACCTTATGTCCAGCTTTTCTTCAAATACTTCAAGGTGATATATTGACTTATAGAAGCCAATCATAGATGAGTTTCCGAATAATTCAATGAGTGACGATTTAGCCACTTGGTCCCCATTGTCTCATTTGTCCAAAATTGTTTAAACCAAACATGGTTTGCATTTGCATGTATGGTGAAAGTATTCCCCAAGGGTTGAAACTTGGTTGAAGTGAATAATTCCACATTGGGTGATTATTATTATTAGGAAAGTTTTGTCTACCTTGATTTCTTCTAGGTTGAGGGGTTTTAGACCGAGGATGAGGATTATTTGGTCTATTTGGAGGTGGAGTTTTAGATCTTAATTTCGGTTTAGAAAATCCGGTTTTGGCTTTTAATGATGGTTTACAAAAACTTTTTACTTCCTCATCACTCGCAATAGGTATTTTTCTATCTTTTATAAGTATATACTTAGGTTTTGACTCTAAAGGTTTTTGTTTACTAGATTGACATTCAAACTTTACATTTTTATTTTCACTAGTTGAAACATTATTTGAGTTGAATCCTAGACCGGTTTTATCTCCCGAAGTTCTTTGAACACTTATTATTTTCTTAAGTGAGTTACTACTATTTTTAAACTTGTCAAGTTTGGAAATTTCATCTTTAAGTTTTTCGTTTTCATTTTTGACCTCTAGACATGTTTTACATTCTATAACAACTTCTTTTCCTTTTTCTAAATGCTGTAGTTTAATTTTTAATTCGAGTACTTCATTTTCTAATCGATTATTAATATGTTTTAGTGATTTATTTTTAGCCATGACTTTTTGACCTAATTTGTATAACCTATTATATTCATTATCTAGGTCTTTTTCGTCTAATGATTTATTTTTGTCACTAAAGTATTCGGTTTCGGAAAGTACCTCATTTGATGTCTTTGCCATAAGACATTTTTCTTCGTTTGCTTTGTCCGCTTCGTCTTTGTCGCTATCACTCCATGCTCCACTAACAAGGGCGCTTTGGTAATCATAACCCGGTGGCTTTGGACATTCGCCAATGAGATGGTTTGGGCTTCCACATCTAAAGCACTTTCTTTTCCCGTAGTTATCATTCCTATTTCTTTGAAGCGATCTTCTTTCATCTCGTGGTTGTCTTGTGAATCTTCCTCGTCTCTTTAGAAATTTCTTGAACTCTCTTACGGCCATTGCATATTCTTCGTCATTACTTTCGGAGGTTGAGCTATCCTCTTCACTGGATACCTTCCTAGCTTTCAATGCAATTGACTTGCTTTGCTCTCTTTTTCCTTTGACCATCTCGGAGTCTTTCTTTATTATTGCTTCGTAGACTTTCAAGTTGCCGATCAACTCGTCAAGTTGAAGAGTTGACAAGTTCTTCGATTCTTCAATCGTCGTAACTTTAGCCCGCCATTTTGGATGAAGAGCCCTAAGAAATTTCCTAACAAAATTCTTACTAGAAAAACTCTCATCAAGTGCTTTTAAACTTGTGATGATAGTGTTAAACCTAGCAAAAGCATTATCTATTGATTCCTCTTCCGGAATCGTAAATTGTTCATATTGTTGAACAAGAAGATCTATTTTATTATCTTTGACTTGACTATTACCTTGGTGAGTTATTAGTAAGGAGTTCCAAATTTCTTTTGCGGTTTCACACATAAAGATCCTTTCGTATTCTTTACGTGGTAACGCATTATAAATAACCATTTTTGCCTCATTATTTTTAGCAAGTTTCCTTTTTAAATCATCACTTTGTTTTTCAAAAGGTACAATTTCATCTATTTTAGTTAAAGGATTATTTTGAATAGGGAAAAATCACCATAGGTAATAACATGCCAAAGATCAAGATCTTTTGATTTCACATAAGTTTCGAATCTATTTTTCCAATAAAGAAAACCATCACTTTCAAATAGCGGTGGTCTATGCATAGATTGCCCTTCTAAATATTTTTCCGATTCCATAGATCGATTCAAGTTTTAAAATACAATTTATTTTAAAAATCTTGTTTGACGTAGCTCTTGATACCAATTGTGGAAAACTAGAAGGGGGGGTTGAATAGTTTTACGCCTTTTTAATTTTATTATGAAAACTTTGTTTACTTTTAAAAACTTAGATTCGAATTTATGTAAACTCAACTCTTGAACAATATGAACAAATATAAGTAAATCTAAATAAACAATGCAAGTAAAGTAATGAAATGAAAAGAAAGATAGAGATGGAAAGATCTAATCGCGAGACAAAAGATTTATAGTGGTTCGGATACAAGGACACCTTCCTTGATCTACTCCACTCCCCGAGCACCTAACTCGAGAGTTTTCTTCACTACGTCAACAAGCTCCCTTATGGCGGAGAAAACATTACAAAACTTTTGCTTACACCGGTTTAACGACACAAAGCTAGATGTCGGGTTCTAATCGTAGCTAGAACCAATCTCACAACTTCTACACAACTTATTCACAGCGGCTTTACGACTTCTTCACAACTTCTTCACGACTTCTTCACAACTTCTTCACGACTTCTTCACAACTTCTTCACACCGGCTTCACAACTACTTCATAACCTAGCACTACTTATGTACTATTCTACTTCTTTATACCTTCACTACTTACACACCTTAACTTCTTCACAACATCACAACTTACACACTAATCTAGCCTAAGCAATTATTCTCACACCTATCTAACAAATATACACAACTTATACAAAAATGAATGAATGATTTTACAAACAAATTAGGTAGCAAGATGATACTAAGTTGCAATACTTCTTCTCTAGATGTTGAAGGAGTATTCTTCTTTTGCAATTGAATGGTAGAAGCTTGGATCACTTGGAAACCAATGCTTAAGAATATATGATCAAAGGATTTAGAAAGGATTTGGAAGGATAAGAAGAGATTTAGAACAGAATGTTTGGGGGTGCAAAAGGTGAGGAAAAATCCTAGAAAAAGTCCAGTATTTATAGGCAAAACTGGATAGCTAGAGGAGCGGGGCGGTCCCCTTAAATAGGGGGGCGGTCCCCTTAAAATTAAGGGGGCCGCCTAGTATATTTAAGGGGGCCGCCCATCTGTACCGTTGCCTAGTTTTGTCTTTTTGTGGGGAAGGTTTTTCTGGAACATTTTTGCAATTTTTGGTTGAAAATTTGAATTCATAAATTTATAATGGATTAAACCTTTTTATTTATTTCCAAAAATGTCTTTCTAAAAGATATAAAATGTTTGTGTCATTTTATAAAAAATCAAGTGATTAATAAAATGTTCCTTTGATCATATAATGCATTAAGCATTTGTTTATTCATACCTTAAGTGATTGAGTTATTAAAATAGATATTTACAGCTAAATACTTGTTTATGTCATAATCTTTCGTTTAATGATTTTACATTTTGTGATTATCAAAACGTAGAGATATCGAAAGATGTCAATAATGTTTTTAGGCATTATTTATGTCAACATGGTCATTAGGAATTGCCATGAGTAACAAATTCCTAGCATTTTGATCATTCTTCTTCTTTATTCTTTCGTCATTAGTAACAGGCTCAGTGTTAAGCTTTGTGGTCTTGGAACCATCAGCATGTGTTTCTTCAGAAGTAGTAGGTTTGAAGGAATCACCATTGATAATAATTGTAATACCCGAAATTCCAAAACATGCAAAATGACCAAATTGCTCCTGAAACCTTAAAAATTTATTTAAAGCTTACATGAAATGCCAAATAAATATCAAACCTTTGGTAATGAGCTATATATGAAATGAAATAATTTTGAGGCAACATTTTAAGGTTTTACAATGTACAAAAACACTTGTCACACCAAAAAATACTTTATGGGCCGAATTTAACAATTATGTAAAATTATTATTGTGTTAATTTAATTAAATCTAATAAAATGAAAGATAAGCACAAATAAATATGGAAATAATGCATAATTTTAGCTAATTAATCTCTTTAGCCATTGATAGCCGAAAATCATGCCATCCCTCCCCCTCCACTCGGTTCTTAATTTATTCTCCATTTATTTTTCCACCAAAAACCCTAAAATAACAAACCAAAAATTCTCTCTAGTCCATCCGATTTTTTGGAAGTCTTTAGGCAATTTTTTGGTGTTCATCAAGGTTTAAGGAGTCTGGGAAAAATAAGCTTTGGGTCGCAGAAAGCTTGGTTCGATCATGGGGATTTACTTGTGTCGATTATTCAATCCAAGAGGTACCAAATTACTACGCCTAATCCACATGTTCTAAATTCATTTTAGTATTTTTCTAATGTTATTTAGATCATATATGACTCATATAAATTGATAGAATCGATTCATACTAGCTTAAATGATCATACGGATTTTAGAGAATAAAAACACGAATAAAATACAAATCGGTTCATACGATTTTTTTGGGTCATGTACATAATTTTTCTGGGCTCTAATATAATCATATCACTCTGGAAAAATGTTTGTTTGATTTTTTGAAGCTTAGATCGATCGTGGTAATTTTTGTGTTCTATCGGGTTTAAAAGAAAAAGAAAAAAAATATAAAACCTAATCGAATGAAATTAGGTTTAGGGTTTTGTGGATGAATCTAGTGTAATTAATGAGTTTTAAGGATGTTTTGATGATTTGGTAATGATTGGGAAATTAGGGTTAGGGTTTGTGTATTTAAAAAGTATACCGATTGGAAAATAAAATTCAAAGGGTGTGTTTTGTAATTATTGAAACTTGTGGGGCATTTTTGTAAGGTTATTTAGATCTGGGGTAATGTATAAAAAAAATATAAAATGAGAGTCCTATGTGTAAATATTGCGAGTAGAAGATTTAATTGGTAATTATGTTGTCGAATTGAAAATTAATTAAATAGAGGGACTAAAAGTGTAAATTCTGGAAACTTAAGGTTATTCTGTGTAAATATTAATATAAAGGGTGTAATGTGTAATTTTGAATATTTAAGGGCTTAATATGTAATTATTAATAATTTGTGATTCGAATGATAGGTTTTGTAAATTCAAGGGATTAATTTTGTAAATTATGAAACTTGAAGGGTAAATCGTACCATATGTTAAATTAAGAGGTATATTCTGAAATTTTGTAAAAGTAAGGGCTTGATGTGTAAATATAAATATGGTAAGGGTTAAATTGTGATTTATGTAAATATAGGGTTTAATTTGTAATTTAATTAACTAAAGGGGTATAAATTGTAAATTGTTAAACCTAAAGGGTTAAAAGTCTAATTCTGGATAACTCATGATTTAAAATGAGTAACTTGTGATAGTTTCATTTTAAACCTTTAACTTTGGTATTTTTATATTTAAAACTCTAATTATGTAAACCTGCTAATTAAGGAAACCTGCTAAAAATAGAAAGTTGAAATATGGAAAGTTGCTATTTTTGGAAACTTACCTAAAAAGGAAAATTACTAAAAATGGAAAGCCGACTAAAATAAGTAATCTAAATTAAATAAGTTTTTAATAAGACAGTCGTGAATTCGTGTAGATTCGCCGAAGATGGAGTTTGCTTCCGACCTTTATATTTTCTGTTATGTTTTCACTTGCGGTATAAGGTACAGATATTCTGACCTTCTCACAGGTTTCTCATGAACTCTTTCTCTTTTATATCTTGTTCCCCTTGAACCTTGTTATGCTCCCTTGATTTGTGAACCTTGCTATGCTTCCCTGATAAATTGAACCTTGCTATATTCGTTTGATACTTGATATGATTCGTTCATCACCCTCTGACATGAATATTCAAACCCCTGAATACCTTGAAGGTTCATTTGATATTTTGAACTGGATGCTAAAACCTTTCTAAATTATATATGAAAATGTTTTGAGAAAAACTATTTTAAAACGATGTTGTTGAGCACGATGCGATACCACTTTTAAATGTAATTTGGCTATCTTTTGTGAAAAAACTAATTTTAAAGACTACTGTTATGAAAATCGTTAGTAAAGATTATTTTATGAGAATCATTTGATTAAGTTTACGAAACTACTTTTAAAGACTATCTTTATGAAAAAAAAACCGTTTTGAAAGATCACTTTTATGAAAAACTACTTTGAAAGATTATTTTTATGAAAACCATTATTAAAGGATTGCTTTAAATGAACTTTTGATAGAAACTTCTGAAATGAACTGTTGCTATGAAATTTTGATTATGACCCTTTGATATACTTAAAATGGAAACTTGATTTGACACATTGATATAAACCTTAATCTGATAAACTCTTATATGAACCTAATTGATTTTGAGCCTTTGATATTTACTTCTAGAATACTTGACATGAACCTTATGCTATGAACCTTGTTATATGACCCTCTGATTTTGACATGATATTTGACCATGACCCACGGTTTGATACCCGAGCCACCACTTGTTTCACTAGGCATGAGGGTTTCATGTCCTTGTCATTGATGCACCGATGAATTGACTCTAGGGTAGGAGAGTGATGACCTATCCCGTCCTTGATTTTATTGTTATGTAGAAGAAGAACCTGGTCTACTGGGGCGCATGGATTCATTCTAGATTTGATCTGTTTCTGTTATTGTTTATTGTTATATCTGGTGGCTGATGGTGTGTGCAATACACGTCTTTCACATATCTGGGAGCTAGCTACTCCATTTGGTTATATTTGAGATGATATGATTTGGTCTGTTTCTGGGCTCGTGGTGGATTACTGTCCCGTTATCCTTACCTTATAACCTTTTTTCTTTTCTCTTATTCTTATCCATTTATCATCCCTCGACTCTTATTATATCTGCATGACTTTTACATCTTTTACTTTTCACTTTCTCTACTGCTGCTTTGTTATCGGTATATCTGTTCACTGAGCTCTCGTAGCTCAGCCGCATTTCTTTTCCTGCGGCAGATTTTAGTAGGAAGCTGGGAATGAGTGGAGAGTACCTTGGACTTAGAAGATTGATAGCTATTCGGGATTAGAGATGATTAAAGTTATTATATCTTAGAATTTGTATTTATCGGAAGTTTCATTTGTAACCTTGTAGTTTTCAGTATTTCATTTGTAACCTTTGAATTCTTGTATTACTTTAAATGTATGCTTTGTTTGATCTGATATGAAACCATTATTGTGACATCTTTACCCTTGTCGGGTTGGGGTGTTACAATGATATCCCATAATGCATAGTCTTGCACCATGAAATATTGCTCAATTCTGAGCCGGCATAGATCGTATTCGTTTTGTTTTAGCATGGGGAGTTTGGAAAGGATTGAGGTTTGTGGTGTCTCCATGTCCATCTTTTTAGTTGCAAGAGAGTAAATACTTCTAGATCTTCTAATTCAAAGTATCAGAACCTGTCTCTGATACCACTTGATAGGATCTAAACACACGGCTTGTGTTGAAGATACTTTGAGTTAATGTTAACTAGCACGCAAAATTTACTAGCTAACACTTAGAAGATTTTGTGTTTGGTAATGAATGTGATTGTATGAATGTAACAGTAAAGGTAAGAACACAATGTTTAACCAAACGATTAGCTTCAATATATTACGAGTGATCTATAATATCACTAGGGTTCGACAACCTTGAAGCTCTTACAATAATACATATGACTGATCTATAAAAACCCTACCCAAGGATCTCCTTTTATAGAACAAGGAGTCCTATACAAGTAAAACTATTATACTAATCATTCTATCTGAATAAGATATACATTACATCTTTTCTATATATATCTTTACGTGTCTTTCATCTTCTGTCTTCATCTTATAATCAGTACTAACTTCTTGAGGTAGCAGTACTAATTGACTTAGTACTGTTAGTACATTCTTCATCAGTTGTAACATTATGCTTGACAGTACTAACTTCATACCTGGCAGTACTAACTGTTGGTTTAATTCCCAACAGTAAGGGTTTTACAGCCCTCCAAGCACATGTTTCATTGAAGATAAGTTATCCTTTTAATCATTCAATATGTCTATGTATTGTTTCATCTAATGAAACCTAGTTATTGAATATTAATTTGTCGTCTCTTGTTTAATTGATTGCCTCGCGTTAGGATCAGAAAATTGGCTAAGTTCTTATATGTATTAGCTTGAACGTCTTATAAAACATATCCATAGAGTGCACTATTGGTTTTTCTCGTTGTATTTATTGCGTGAATTGCGGCTTGTAGATCCTAGAAAACATAATAGACTTTATGGGTTTTAGGGGAGACTAATGTTCATAGAGTTGGGGACTTCGGCACCTCCCCATGACCAATATTAAGGAATACAATGCTTCAATTAAAACAAGGACGTGACAATTCAACAAATCTGTAGGAGATAACTAGGGAGTAAGGATATCTAAGTGAACACGCTTTTTCCTATCATAAGAGGTCACCAATTTACTTTTCTCGCATATTAGTTTAATTGTAGTTTTGGGTTAGTTAATTAGTAACTAATTTCGCCCACTCTTTAAAACCCGAGATTCTTTGTAACAACCGACAATTTTCCAAAACTTATTTTACTAGCCAAAGGGTTTATTTTTGAAATCCATTAGCTTTTAGACTTCTCTGAATTTGCTTGGGTTTGAAAAACCGTGGATATCTTGTTTAACGTGAGCGTTATTCCTTTATTGAGCCGTCACAACCTAAAATGCACGAAACAATTCGATTTATTAAATAAATTTAATCCGATAAAGTTATACGTGTTAATACTCGTTCTTATTGGAAAAATCATTCCAAATGCAATGGCGAAAACCCCGTGACTTAAAACGGATTTTTACTATGTCAAATGAGCCCCACAGTGTTACTTTTAAAAGATTTACAAAAGTTACAATTTCCACCCCACACCCTAATTACACCACTGCCCCTCCTCTTTACTTTAATTACAACTTCAGCCCCTCTAGGGTTTCACTATTCACATTCATATGCATCTCTCACCTCACTCACACATAACTCCGGCGCCGTCAAAAATTCCGGCCAAAATTCTGGCGAGCTATTTTACTTCCGTACGTGGTAGATCAAGACACAAGGTGGGTTTTAGGGTTAGTTTGAGTTCGTAAAGGGTTCGTTTGGTAGGGTTTGTCGTCACGCAGCCATACCACCACCGTCCTCCACCGCTCCTTTTTCCTGTCTTTTTCTTCCCTGCGTTTGGTAAGCGACTCACCACCACCACCACCCCTTTCTCTTGTAATTTTCGGATCTATTTATTTTTAAACGAATTCGTAGATGAAACAAATTAACAAAACATTTTTGATGATTAAAACTAGTAAAACTAATGAGTTAAGTTCTACCTTTTTAACACAAAACTCGCTCGACTCACCACTGAGTCATCTCGACTGGTCCAAGTCAACTCACGAGTTAAGTTGACTCGTGTTTATTTTGTTGTTTTCGAGCTTATAATTGTTCCATTGTGTGGATTTAATGTTGATTGCTTATTGTTTGCTTATTTAGTCGCGGGTCGGGTCAGAAACCGTATGGGTACGGGTCGACCCATTTGGGTCTCGGTATTTGCTTTTGGATTCATTTATTGGTTCTTTTGCTTTCTTTGGTTATGCGTTTAATTATTTTGGTATCGGTAGAGTTTTGAGTGTATATATATTCATTGTGTTGAAAAGTTTAGTCGATTGAATTGTCTTGTGACTGACTATGCGAATGTCGGGGCTATGTCGTTGTTTCGTACGATTTTAGGAAACCACAAGTGTGGCCATAGTTGAGTTTGTGGTTGCGCGTTGTTTGCTGATCCGACAATGAAAAACCACCAAGTGGTGTTGTTTGTTTCTGTTACAGTCAGGATACCGTAAGGGTGGTTATTTTGAGCTTAAACTTTAGCTTATTTGTTTTTATGGCTAGTTGTGGGTTGGAACAAAACTAATTTTTGGGTTAGCTTATTTTAAAGATTTTGGCTAAGTAAAATTTTGATAAACTCATAAGAGATAAATTGTTTTGTTGTGGTTCTGTGTTCTCGGTTCACCAGTAAAACCCAGGGGAGTGAAACTTTGTTACAATTGGTTTTATTATTGCAAATGTTAAAGGTAAATGTGATGAGTGTTGCGTCTGTTTTGGATGGATTGGACTCAACAGTCCATTAGTGTGCGTTTGTTTATTTAGCTCATGGGCCAAAGCCCAAGAACAATAATAAGAATGAGTTTAGTTTATTTTGTTAATTGGGTCAAAACATTTAAAATAGTGTGTGTTGAGTTTTATTTATAAGCCGTAATTGCTTATTACTCAATTGGTTTACTAAATTAATCTTTATCTTTGTTTTGTTTTCGTGATCGATGATGATTGGATGCTATTGGAGTATTACTGGGGTTTTGACACGGAATATTTGTATTTGAAAATCATTGAAATAATTTAGTTAATTTTGACATTGTTTGTAACCGTTATCGGATTTACGATATTAGCTCTAGGACTTATTGTATGATTTGATACAAGAGACGGAATAATATGTTGGACTCGATGAGAGCTTAACATATTAGGACCCGAACGGACACAAATTATCCGATAAGCCGAATACTAATAATTACACGAATGATAACGATATAAAACTTACAAAACTTGTTATAAAACTTGATTACAAATATTCACGTTAAATCGGGAATGTAATATAAACGGACACGTTATGCCAAAGTTTGTTAAACCTTACAACTTTTATAAACTTATAAACATATCAAAGATCTTATAGATTTATACAAAATGACCTTATTCAAATATATATACAAAGTTACATTTTGGGACACGGGGTAAACATCCAACTTATTTATCGACTTATCTTTAGTCTTATATTCATTCGATATCGTTTATTCATTCATTCTTGATTCTATTCATTTTGGTGTGAGTTACTGTTTGATTGTACATTTTACGACTTCTACACGAGAATGTTTTACTCTTTTTCTTCATTCTTTTCTTGTTGTTTAATTGTTATTCTCCGACTTTTATCGTCTTAGCGTGAGCTAAATATGCATTTATATATTATTTTTTTCTAAACACCATACGAGATACAAACAAGTACTTCTTTTCATCTTCATTGAAACTAAATCTTTTCAATCAACAACACGAGTATTCCACGAAGACTAAAATACCTTATATTCTGAAATATTTAAGAAACATACTATGAGATAACCATATACTTATTAGGTTGTGCTGATCCAGTACCGTTGTGCGTATACTATTGATAGTGTTTCATTTCTTGATGCTACTTGTGACATCTTGCATTGCTGCATACTGAGGTAAGTTCATAGCCCCACTCTTATTTATCTTAACTGTTTTGTAAACTACTTGGGGTGAGATACATGCTATTGTTTTTACTATGATCACAATTGCTTAAAAACTATTCTTTGAACTAGAAACTTTGCTGAACATCTGATATGCACTAAGTACCATCCTTGCCAAAAGCAAGTCCCTCGATCATGAACCATTAATCACTTGCAAGTGAGCGTGAATATAGGGATATAGGCCTATAGGAATTGACCCTCCCGCCTTGTTGACTATGTCCGGTCAACATATTGATGTACTATATTCGAGTTACCTAGGTATTTGGCAAAATACCTAGCTATGGGAACAATTATTATATTATGAAATCCGCGGTTACTGTCGACTTACGCCAGGGTTACTGGTGCTAGTTAACGTTTTCTGTGTCATGAGCTTAGTGCAGTGGTAATATCTTACTTTTGTAGGAGCTTGGCGAAGGGTATGACATGGTCATAGATGACTCTGAAAACTATTTGGGACCGCTTTAAATCCTTTTATGGACCTATATTTTCTGTACTATTTTTTTTTAAATAATGTAAATTGAATGTTTTCAATTATGAAATTTCTTCTAAAATGGCTTAAGTAAAACCGTTTCTTTGAACCTTGTGTTGTGTTAACTATTGAATAGCACCCCATGACATGTATGCTTCTGCTGATCCGATTTTAGAGTGTTACAGATGGTATCAAAGCCACTGGTTATAGAGAACTGGGTATTTTCGAAAACCTAGACTATAATATTTTTAAGAAAACTTAACCCTATGACCATCACGTACCTGCCTGCCAAGCCGATGCCTCGCTTGTGATTATACTTGATGATATATTTGATGATATGCTTGATGATATATTTTTCGTGATGTGTGCATTGCTATTTGATGGTTTATATTTCCCTTATTTTCACTATTCACTATAAGTATTTTCGTATACTTACGCAGATGCACCGAACCTGTCACAGAGTTACGCTATTTCCTTGTGTAACACATTATTTGATTTCGAGTTTGTACACTCGTCTTGATTTTTCAAAACGGCTTTCAAAAGTAAAGGACATACTGCTAGTGTAACTAAGCTTATTATTTCAAAATTCAATGAACCTCGGCTGGATGTAGACTGATCACCTATATTCAACTAGGAACAACGATTTTGCGATACAGAGAGTAGTTATAATAGAATTATATTCGAATTGGTTTTATACTTGATTTTGGGAATGGTAAAGATTTGCATATGTACACGAGTACCGAATATCACGAAGGTTTACCACTACACACGACGCACCGGCATCGCAACACTTCATGAATCGTAATACTCTTCGAATCGCCATACTTCTCCGCCAATATGGAAAGTTTTATACATCACCGTTTGATTATGTTCGCATCGAGTCGGGTTAGACCCGATCGGTCATCGTTTTAAATTCGAGCTGCTTATTTTAACCCGCTCGATATCGTAATAAGCACATTTGAGTTATTGGAGTGTTTGATTTTGGCTTTATTTGAATTGGGATTGCTTGATTTCGTGATTTTGAGTCTCGTTTGAATTCGTTTCTTTAGCCTCATTTTGTTTTTGGTTATGTTACGGTCACTGCTAACCCAAACCTTACACTCAATGGATGGACCGAGTTAGATCACTAGTCATCTAGGAACGACCCTCCCATAATACCTATAAGAAGGATCTCTTGATGAAAGTAAAGCAGCGAAATAATCAATGAATCTTTGACAAGACCTAGAAAACATACGATAGGTTGATTTGTGACCCATCAAAAGCCTTAGGAACTTATGTGGCAAACCGAACCACTATTTTTGGAAAATGTTGATGCAAATAATTTCTAAAAACTTTATTTCTATCTTTTGATAACTCCACGTTTTGATGATAACAAAATGTGAAAAAACTTTACGTCAAAATTAACGTAAACAAGCTTTTAGTCGAAATATTCCGTTTCTACGTAAATCACTCTAGGTATGAACAAACAAATTTACAACTTCATAAATGATCAAAGAAGTGAATTTGTGTTTCGAACTTCACATTTTTAATGTGACAAAACATTTTTTCAAAAATATACCTTACAAATTGTTTTTGAATTATAAAGAAATGTTTTAAATGAAAAAACAAGTTTAAAATTTATAACAGCTATTCCCCCCCCCCCCCCCTAAATCAGCTCCAATCTTCCCTAAATAAACATTCACCACCAAAAACAAAAAATGAAGCGTCTTTGTCTCGCACAGTACCACGGTACCACTAAATTTTGTGGTATCGTGTGGTATTTAGTGGTACCGTCCCACTATAAAGGATAGATTTTTCTTGCCTATAAATACCAGCCCACTTCACAGTTTTTGGGCATCCTTTTTCAAACCCAAATTTCTGAGTTTAAAACTCTTATCACATCTATTCTTCTTTGATAAATTAGTTAGTTTTATTTTGTTTAAAGAGTGATCCTATCATCCAACCAAGTGATCACCTTCATTCCTCTTCTAGTGCAAGAGAAGAACACAAAGTATCAAGAAGATACAAGGTGTTGTAGTCATAGTTTAGTGCACTTGTAACAATTGTTACATACTTGTTGTATCCTAGCATACACCAAGTTGATTTTATTTTGTGTAGTCTATGAGTGTGGATCATTGTGATCTTGTTGAGATCTTGGAGATCTCTTGTAGCTTGTGTGCTCGTGTGTTGATCAACTGGATCAAGGGTAGATTGGATAGATCGTGTGAAGTGTGTTGATTGTGTGATTTAGTAAGGACTGTGTGGATCATGGTAGATTGGTACTAGCTAAGATTAGTACTCAACATTTAGCTTAGTGTCAGAAATCATGATAACCGACGTTGTACGGTTTTCTCCGCCTGAAGGGAGCTTTGTTGACATATTGCTTAGAACTCTCGAATTGGGTACTTGGGGAGTGGAGTAGGGCGAAGAAGAGCTTCGTGACCGAAACACTATAAATCTCGTTGTTTCGGTTTGATCTTTCCATCTCTTTTCTTTATACTTATTGTTTATGTTAGATAGTATAGCTTAGTGTTCATATTGATGTTAATTGATTTCACAAAAGAATCGAATCAAAGTTTTTCACAAGTAAAATTTATAACTAACAAAAAACCGGTAACACTATTCAACCCCCCCCCCCCAGCTTCTTGTTTTCCACAATTGGTACCAGAGCCACGTCAGGTAAGATTTTAAAATAAATTGTATTTTAAAACTTGAATCGATCAATGGATTTCGACAAATATCAAGAAGGGCAATCTATGCAAATACCACTACTTTTTGAAACCGATTGTTTTATATATTGGAAAATAAGATTCGAAACATATGTGAAATCCAAAGACATTGATCTTTGGCATATTATTACCGAGGGTGACTTTCAACCGATTGAAAAGAATCCTGAAACAAAAAGGGATGAAATAGTTCCCTATAATAAACAAAGTGATAACCTTAAAAGAAAACTAGCCAAAAATGATGAGGCTAAAATGATGATTTACAATGCTTTTTCAAAAAAAGGAATTTGAAAGAATTTTTATGTGTAATACGGCAAAATAAATTTGGAAAACTTTGTTAGTCACTCATCAAGGTAATAATCAAGTCAAAGAAAACAAGATAGATCTTCTTGTGCAACAATATGAACAATTTTCCATTCCGGAAGATGAATCTATTGATAATGCCTTTGCTAGATTTAATACTATTATTACTAGTCTTAAAGCTCTTGATGAAGGTTATTCTAGCAAGAACTATGTTAGGAAGTTTCTTAGGGCTCTACATCACAAATTCAGAGCAAAGGTCACCGCCATTGAAGAGTCAAAGAACTTGGCGACATTATCACTTGATGAACTAATAGGAAACTTGAAAGTTCATGAAATGATAATTAAGAAAGACTCTGACATAGTCAATGGAAAAAGTGAGAGAGTTAGATCTCTATCATTGAAAGCCAAAAAGGAGTCTAGTGATGAGGAAAGTTTGGATTCTGATAGTGAAGACAAAGAGTATGCATTAGTGGTTAGAGATTTTATGAAGTTCTTTAGGAGAAGAGGTAGAATTGTTAGACAACCTCGTGATGAAAAGAAGTCTTTCCAAAAAAACAGAGATGAGAAGAAAGGAAAGAGTGATAGGAAATGCTTTAGATACGGAGATCCTAATCATCTTATCGGAGAATGTCCTAAACCACTGAGAACCAACAACCAAAGAGCTTTTGTAGGAGGCTCTTGGAGTGATAGCGGTGAAGAAGAAGAGAAGAAGCCCAACGACGAAACATGTCTTATGGCTCAAGCTTCAAATGAGGTACATTTCGACTCTTCTTACTATAGTGATGATAATTCATCAATAGATGAGAATATACTATATGATGAATATAATAAATTATGTGAAGTAAGTTCTAAAATCATAACTAGAAACAAAACACTAAAAAAAACTTTGCATAAACTCAAAGCGAAAATTTTAGAACCAAAAGACCAAGTCAAAAGACTTGAGAAAAGGAAAGAATGTGATGTTGGATGCGAATCATGTCAAAATCTTAGGTTAGAAAACGTTGAACTTAGGAAAAATGCGTTAAGGATCATTAAGTTTAAAAAGGAACAAAAACACTAGATGACATGTTAGATAATATTAGATATAGTGAGCATGTCGGTGCGGGTCTAGGTTTTAATCCAAATAAAGCTTCGACATGTAAAACAAACCAAGTAAAATTTTTCAAACCCCCAAGTTCTGTCGAAACAGTGGACGGTACCATTAAAGGTACAGACGGCACCACTAAAATTAGTGGTACCGTGGTACCGTCTGGTGCTGAAGATAGAACTGAGTCGAGTCTGAAAAATAACCTAAGTTCTAAACCAAGTCACATAGTAGTCAAAAATGTTAAAATACTATTGATAGTAAAAAGGAGGTCAAAAGTTTTTACAAACCCTTGTCAACCCCCGGGCTTGGCTTTGTAAAACCCGATACTAGATCAAAGACTCCTCCACCTAGAAAAATAAATGTTCCTAAACCTCGGTCAAGAACTCCTCAACCGAGAAGTAACTTTAGAAGACAAAGTTATCAGAGTAACTATCCCGTAACTTGGAATAACCTTCAACAACGAAGTTACTTGCCATGGGAAATTTGTCGTCCATTCCAACATCCTAACCAAATGCAACTAATGCATGGGATGTTTAATACTAAAAACTTTGGACCCATGAGAAATTGGTACCAAATGTTTGAATCTTTATCTTCTTCAATAGATATGCTTGGGAATAGACTTGGAGCCCGATGGATGGGTCAAGGATAGTGGATCCACTAATCATATGATGGGTAACCGAAGTCTATTCTCATTATACAAGGCTTACAATGGAGGTAATGTCACTTTCGGTAGCAAACTTAAGGGCAACATCATAGGCGAAGGTACGATTACTCAAGACTCCCTCACTATTAGAATTGTTGAGCATGTAGATAACTTAGGATTTAACTTGCTTAGTATTAGTCAAATGGTCGACAATAAGTGTAGAGTTATATTTTCTGAAGAGGGTAGTGAGATCACTAAGAATGGTAAGACCATAGGCAAACGAGTTAGGAAGAATGGCTTATTTGTTATGAAAATAGGGAATAAGCCTCAGGATAATATTTGCCTAGCAACCATACACGATAATTCCACTCTAGGCATATGAGACTAGGTCATGCACTATGTGTTTGATACAATCATTGGTGTATAAGGAACTAGTTAGAAACCTACCTAATATTAAGTTTGGTAAAAACTTTTGTGACGCTTGTAAAGTTGGAAAACAAGCTCTTTCTAGTCACAAAACTAAGAATATAGTCTCGACGTCTAGATACCTAGAACTCCTTCAAATGCACTTATTCTGTCCATCCACCGTACGGAGCTACGAAGGAAATTACTACACCTTAGTAATAGTAGATGACTACTCTAGGTATACTTGGACTAGATTTCTTAAGGATAAGACACAAGCTTTCGAGCAATTTGAAACCTTTAGGAAGAAGGTCCAAAATCAACTAGGCTGTAAAATAGTCTCAATTAGGACGGATCATGGTCAAGAATTTGATAATGAAGTGCAACTTGGAGTATATTGTGATGCTAATGGTATTACACATAATTTCTCGGCTCCACGCACACCACAATCAAATGGGGTAGTTGAGCGGAAAAATCGTACTCTACAAGAGATGAGTAGAACGATGTTGAATGAACAATCCATTCCGCAAAATTTTTGGTGTAACGCGGTAGACACATCAACTTACATACTTAATAGGATCTTGATTAGACTAATCTTAGGAAAAACACCATACGAAATCTTGAAAGGTAGAAAACCTACTATAGATTACTTTAGAGTGTTTGGAAGCAATTGCTTCATACTAAACACAAAATAGTAAAGCCTATGTTGTCCTAAACAAAGAAACAATGAAAGTCGAAGAATCACTCAACGTGACATTCGATGAAAGTCCTCCACCAACTAAGACATCACCCTTGGTGGATGATGACTTAGATGAGGAAGAAGCCATTAAGGTCAATGGCAAGAAAACCTTAGAAAATGACATTGAGGATGAAATAGTTGAGGTTGACGAAGTTGTCAACATTAAGGAATCCAAGAACCATCAAATTGAAAATGTCATAGGAAACCTAAACCAAAGAACCCTTAGGTCACAAGCACAAAAAAAAAAGTAATTTCTTTTGTTATATATCGACCGTTGCGATGCAAGAAGAGTTAAATTAATTCACCACAAACCAAGTTTCGGATCTAGTACCTCCACCTAAGAATCAAACAATCATAGGAACTAAGTGGGTGTTTAGAAACAAACTCGACGAAAATGGCGTCGTAACTAGGAATAAGGCAAGGTTGGTAGCACAAGGCTATAACCAACAAGAAGGAATAGATTACGATGAAACTTATGCACCCGTAGCTAGATTAGAGTCTATTAGGATACTCCTTGCCTATGCTTGCGCTTTAGACTTTAAACTATACCAAATGGACGTGAAAAGTGCATTCCTAAATGGTTATATCAACGAGGAGGTATACGTTGCACAACCTCCGGGATTCGTTGATTTCAAAAAACTGAATCATGTTTTAAACTCAATAAAGAACTCTATGGTCTTAAATAAGCTCCTAAAGCTTGGTACGATAGACTAAAAGCATTCTTGCTTAAACATGAATATACCATGGGAATGGTTGATAACACACTTTTCACGAAGAAAAGAAATTCACATCTCATCAATGTTCAAATATATGTCGACGACATTATATTCGGCTCAACTTGTCCAAAACTGTGCGATGATTTTTCAAAGATCATGCGTGACGAGTTTGAGATGAGCATGATGGGCGAATTAAATTTCGTCGTTGGTCTACAAATAAAACAAATGGAATATGGTATCTTCTTTAATCAATCTAAGTATATTAAAAAGATGCTTAAGAAATTTAGTTTAGAAGAGTCTAAGCCTATGAAAACTCCCATGTCCACGGAAATGAAACTCACGAAAGATGAAGAAGGTGAGTCTGTGGATAGCACTAAGTATATGGGTATGATAGGAAGTTTATTATACCTAACGGCAAGTAGGCCAGATATCATGTTTAGTGTTTGCCTTTGTGCTCGCTTCCAAGAGGATCTCAAAACCTCTTACCTTGAAGCGGTTAAGTGTATCTTCCAATACATTAAAGGCCCTATACATTTGGGATTGTTCTATCACAAGGGGACCGGTGTAGAAACTATTGTCTACGCCAACTCTGATCATGCGGGAGATTATGTAGATCGAAAAAGTACAAGTGTCATTTGTGCCTTTATGGGTTGTTGTCTAACTTCTTGGTTCTTTAAGAAACAAAACGGCTCTTGCTATCTCTACGACCAAAACCGAATACGTAAGCGCCAAAAAGGAATGTCAACAAGCACTATGGATGAAACAAGCTCTAATTGACTACGACATCCATCTTGACGACATCCCTATTATGTGCGATAACAAAGATGATATTGACTTGAGCAAAAACCCCATTCAACACTCTCATACTAAACACATCAAAATTCGTCACCACTTCCTTCGCGATAACGTCCAAAAAGGAAACATTTCTATTGAGAAAGTTCCCTCTCGAGATAATATCGCCGACATCTTGACCAAACCTCTCAAACGAGAATCCTTCAACTATCTTCGTCTAGGTCTAGGAATGATGGAACATATTCCGTAAATCTTACGACTATCTAAATATTTCACTGGAAATATTAAAGTCATCCCTCGTATCCTTCTAATGATTACTTACGTATTTCCTCGGAAATATTAAAGTAATCACTTATCATCTTGTCTAGTTTTTCTCGTTAAAAGAATTTATTAGGTATAAATTCTCTCCTCGTGTCAAAAAGTCTCACTAAATCAGCGAGACTTATTCGTCAAAAATCAAAATGGGACAAAAATTCATCCCAGCAGATCACGGCACCACTAAAGTGGCACGACACCATTAATTTTAATGGTACCGTGGATCTGATACATACCGTATTTCAGTCTACTATTCCCTCACTATTCACTTTTAAACTTTCGCAATTTCTACCATTGCCGTCAAAACCGAACCTCACAACCCAAAATTTAATTACACCCTTTCAAGATCAAATTCGAGGCATTAAATTTCAAGATTATCAACTACAACTACTTTTTCAACATAAATTGTAACAAGATGTATCACATGTTTGATTACGATCATGAATTGACAGCCGATTACATTCCCAAACCATCACTTGAACCAAACACTCCATCTTGTCACACACAAAGTTTTTGTAATCTTGAGTCTCTTTCATGAAAGACGAATTGTCGAGTCCAATTTTCTCAACTATGATCACATCAAAACCATGTTTCAAGAAATTAGATTTGATTGCTTGTTTCGAATTGATGACCTGATCTGTCCTTGATTTGTCCTTGAGTTCTATAGACAAGTTAAGCTCGTACATAAAGAGGATCAAACTTTGTCTCTTCAATTCTGGATACAAAACCAAGAAATCTATCTTACCCTTGACCAGTTTGCTCATGTTTTTGAACTTTGGAACCATGGACAATGTGCCTACACAGAAGGATGGTCACTCAAAACCCTCACTAGTCACCGACATGAGTATTGTCCATACAATACCCTCATACCCACTCCATGTGAGATTAAAGAACACATTCGTCTTCCTCAAAAAGTTCATGGCCTTCTTAAAGAAAACGCTCAAGTTGAGTTCCGTGAATCTCATGTTTATGACTTAGATCCACTAAAAATCTATGTTGATGAAGTTCGTCCAAATCTACTTAGATGGATAGAAGTCATTCGTGAAAATTTCTTTTGTCTTCCTCATAACCGTGAGCACCTCCCGACAAAGAGAATGTCTTTTGTCCAAATCTATGTTGTGCTCATATGTTGTATTGTCTTGTCACTGAACAACCCTACAATCTTGCCTACTTTATGGTAAAGAGAATTGTGAGTGTCAAGGGCCGACTAAATAAGGCGATACCCTATGGCATGTTGTTAACTCGCTTATACCATTTTGTCATGAACTTGTTTCCTCACCTCCAAAACAATCAATATCTTCTTGTCAATCCCACCATGGCTCCTCTAACTCAAAACACCTACACCTCGCTCTATTGGGAATGTACATCATCTCAAGGGAACCATGATGATAGCTCGGTATCTTGCTATGATGCCTCGTCTAGTGATGATGAATGAGTAATCATTAACACATACCAAACAACGTGGGTGGGCTCAAGTCAATAGAACTATTCTCATCTTCTTAGAATAGGATCTTCTATCTTATATTAGGATTTAACTATTGTAAATTATATTAGGGCTTAATACTCCTAACTATCTTATATACTTGACTTTTGTTTTATCACCTTGCATGATTTTAAATTATGTGACCCTTGGATGATAGCTTATTCTGACCTTTTTTGATTGCATGCTTATAGCTTATTTTAGATAGTTGCATGTTAATCTTTAATTGCTAGGAGTAGCTAAATATGGGATATATTTGGCAAATTAATCTTTAGTGGTTTGAGGCACTAACATTTCCTGCATATAGTCTCCCTAGAAAATTTTTATTAGCTGCCCAGAACTAGGCAGCATAGGAAAATTCGTGACTCCCAGGTTACGGTACCGTTAAATAGGCCATGGTACCCTTAAATTTAATGGTACCGTGTGGTATTTAGTGGTACCGTGCCCTTGTTTGATGAATTTTCATTGTTTCCTCTAGATTCCTGCATCCCTAACCTCAAACCTGCAATATTTTGCAAACTCTCATACACCCTAAGATTCCCTTGCTACACCATATGACACTTTCACCAACTTTAATTCAAATCCCACAACTCTTGCCTATTTAAAGCCCCACCATTGCAAGCATTTCTTGCATCTCATCTTCAACCTCCCATTACTTAATCACCATGTCTTCTACATAAGGATCAACCACCCATATCTCCAAGAAACCTAGGATCACCGTTAAACCACCATCCAAACCCCTCTTTGTTGATCTCACCAAGGATGATGAAGTCACAACACCGCCTTCCCAAAGAACTCCTAACTCACCATATCCACCAAATGCTCCTTCCAAAACATCTGTACTAGAATAACATCTTCATCATCTCCCTCTTTGAACACTATGCCATCATCCATGGATTACACACTCTCACCTATTACCCCATTGGATTATGCCATGCCAACCCTATCACTAACATACTTACCACCACCTCCATCTCCAATCATGGGACAACCTATCCAACCTCATCCGGTTGATATACATAGTGCAAATTGCCTATGTTGTCTTCACAACCGCAACCTCATCTTCTCTTTGAGAGATGAGTTACACTTCATGTTCTCCTATATTGAACATCTCTTGACACCGCCACCACCTCCAATCATGTCACCCTCTCCACCTCCCACTAGCCCATTTAACTAAACATATTGATGTTTAGTTTTCAAAAATAAATGGTTAGGATCCCTTTTTGACTAGCAGCAAATCTTAGGGCCTCTTAAGTCATTAAGATTTATGTGTGCTTTTTGTGGTTTATCTTCATGCTTGTATTGTAGCATACTTTATGTATGACATTTTCATTATGAATGCATGGTTGTGTCATCTTTTATAGTTTTTGGCTTCTTAGCCCTTTTCTTAATTTATGGTTGGATATTTGTCTTAGTTGCTACATGTTAGATATTGTATATGTGTCATCTAATCTTGTTTTGCAGCAAGTACCATTGCTCGATTCCTTAATGTCCTCCAAACAAGGGGGAGTATCCATCAAGGGGGAGCCTTTGCGATCTTTTTGCATCGACAAAAAGGGGGAGAAATGGGATATAAACTCATGCTAAAAACTTGTTAAAATTAATCTTTCACTTAAAATGAGTTTAAGTTTGGTAGTCATAAAAAAGGGGGAGATTGTTGATGCAAATAATGTCTAAAAACATTATTTCTATCTTTCGATAACTCCACGTTTTGATGATAACAAAATGTGAAAACACTTTAAGTCAAAATTAACGTAAACAACTTTTTAGTCGAAATATTCTGTTTCTACGTAAATCACTCTAGGTATGAACAAACAAATTTACAACTTGACAAATGATCAAAGAAGTGAATTTGTGTTTCAAACTTCACATTTTTAATGTGACCAAACATTTTTTCAAAAATATACTTCACAAATTATTTTTGAATTATAAAGATATATTTTAATTGGAAGAATAAATTTAAAATTTATAACAGCTATTTTTCCCCTCAAATCAGCTCCAAACTTCCCCAAATAAACTTTCACCACTAAAAACAAAAAATGGAGCGTCTTTGTCTGGCACGGTATCACTAAATTTAGTGGTACCGTCCCACTATAACGGCTAGATTTTTCTTGCCTATAAATACCAGCCCACATCACAATTTTTGGGCATCCTTTTTCACACACAACTTTCTGAGTTTAAAACACTTATCACATCTATTCTTCTTTGGTCATTTAGTTATTTTTCTTTTGTTTAAAGAGTGATCCTATCATCCAACCAAGTGATCACCTTCATTCTTCTACTAGTGCATGAGAATAACACAAAGTATCAAGAAGATACAAGGTGTTGTAGTCATAGTTTAGTGCACTTGTAACAATTGTTACATACTTGTTGTATCCTAGCATACACCAAGTTGATTTTCTTTTGTGTAATCTGTGAGTGTGGATCATTGTGATCAAGTGGATCAAGGGTAGATCGGGTAGATCGTGTAAAGCGTGTTGATTGTGTGATTTAGTAAGGATCGTGTGGATCGTGGTAGATTCGTACTAACTAAGATTAGTACTTGACATTTAGCTTAGTGTCGGAAATCGTGATAAGCGACGTTGTACGGTTTTCTCCGCCTGAAGGGAATTTTGTTGACATAATGTTTAGAACTCTCAAGTTGGGTACTCGGGGAGTGGAGTAGGGCGAAGAAAAGAGATTCATGACCGACCCACTATAAATCTCATTGTCTCGGTTTGATCTTTCCATCTCTTTTCTTTATACTTATTGTTTATGTTGGATAGTATAGCTTAGTGTTCATATTGGTGTTGATTGATTTCAAAAAAGAATCGAATCAAAGTTTTTCACAAGTGAAGTTCTATAACTAACGAAAAACCGGTAAAACTATTCAACCCCCGCCCCCCTTCTAGTTTTCTACAAAAAAGATACCTAACCCTTCACTTATCCCTCGGGAATACCAGATGCCTACCTTACTACTCCCTTTATAAAACAATGAACTGCGATACGTTATTTTACGGAATATATATACATAAATTGATACGATATTTTGAAAACATTATTTCAGGAAAACTATTTTTCGATACGTTATGCTGGGTATGCTTTTTCGACATACAATTTTAAATACTGTCTTGGACGGTCAGCACCAGTTTCATTATTTTAAAGAAGTATTATATTGATGTACTATTTTAAGAACTGTTTTGGATACACTATTGTGGGCACACTATTTTGAAATACACTATTTTGGACATATTATTTTGGAAACACTATTCAGGAATACTATTCGAAAGCCATTTTTGAAGACATTACTACTCTGGTATTACCCTAGGCCATTAGGTCACATATCACGTTTTCCCCTTCCCCTCAATTTGTGAGAAAGCTCGAGTACACCGCATTATAAGCCGATGAGTCGGACGACATCATTAGTTGCCTTAGGAAGTAACCCGTCAATTGAAATGGACACCTTAATGGTTTAGTCGTACGAATTGGACCTTGAAGACTGTAAAGGAGATAATAGTACTCATGAAAAAGTATTAACCTTAGGTGATAACTAGAGTTACCTGTATTAACCATGATAACGAGTTTGGCCCTAGTATTTGTGTTTCAAAGTTGATACTGGTTTAGATAATTCGAATTCTGTTGGTTAGGATTTTGTACACACCATGGATCATAAATCATTTACCTTGAAAAATCATTAACCATTTCACACCTTTACAATTTGACCATGGGCCCATAACCCACAGGTCGTCAACTATAGCACACTCAATAGCATTCGTTATCCTTTTTACACATCCTAAACATGTTTTAATTTTCAACATTTTTGTTTTAATAGTTGCCGCTGATGGGGCATATTAGCCGCGATATATATAGTTTCAAATCATTACCTTAACTTCGTATAAACTTATCTCATTCTCACATACATTCGTAACTTACCGCGTTTTTACTCTCATATTTTGACTCATCCCATTTTGGTTATTTACGCACTTAAGCAATATCATCCTATTTCAACTTTTACGAACCATCATACTTCAATTACATTCTATATTTTCGCTATTATTGAACATTTAATAATCAAAGTGTCAAATGCAACTATGATATTACTACATACTATAACATACTTATCATCATACTATTTCACTTTTAATTTGTTATCTTAACAATTATCTAATCAAGCTTTTCTATAAGTAACCAACCCACTTACTACATCATTTAACATTCCATTATTATTACCACTACACACACATTCACGCAAACCGTTTTCAATTATTTTACAGACCATTTTGCTGTCATCCTACAAAATGTTTTACTACTATATTCTAAACAAAAAACAAATAAATAAATAAATAAAAATAAAAATTGACCTTACCATTATTTTATAAACAATGAATTGATTTCTTAACATCATTCCACCAGTTATTTTATAAACCGATTTACTGTCTTACCAATATATCACAAACTGCGGTTTTACTACTATTTTATAAATAATGAATTGTTTTTCCTGCTGCTCTATAAATTGTTTTACAACTCGTTGTACGAGGTATACTATTATTAAATAATAAACCGATTCGCTACTTTATTACTTTTTCATAAACGAACGAACAATTTCACAAAATTTTTATAAAATATGTTGCAAATATTATACTAGTTTTACTACGGCCTTATGGACCATTTTACTCTCTTGAGAGCTGAAATTAGCCACTGTTTGAATTAAAGACAATAAAACTGTGTTACTATTACCTTACAAATTATTTAGCCATTACTTTCCAAAACTATTCTACTGTCACCCGATAGACCGTTTTACTACTACATCAATAAGTAAATTACAGCTTTGCTAACATTTTACAAATAACAAATGATTCTTTTATTACTCTATGAACTGTTTTACAAAATCATTTCACAAATTATTGTATAAACCAAGTTGTTGTCTTTCTAACATATCACAAATTTAACTACGGTTTTGTTACTGTTTTACAAATAACAAATCGTTCTCTATCACTCTATAAACTGTTCTACAAACTATTTTATAACGTATTTTACAATCATCATGTGACCATTTACCACCATGAAAAGTGTTTTCATTCTATTACTTCATAAACAGAATAACTAATATTTCCTTTTGAAAAGAGATCAAACCTTAGAAGTGGATCCCACACTTTCGCCGGAGACTATAGAAAATAACCTACCAAGCCTTGATACTGTTTCATCACTGAATAAGTTACCTCATGTGACAACTTGTATTTTTGGGTCATTATTTAAACTCGAACTTTTACTATTCATCTCCAAAAAATTTACTATCCATCCTCGTAGTTTCCACTATTCGTTATTTTACGTAAATAAAATAATAAACGCTTTCACACGATTTTCGTGCATGAACAATATCCCCGATACTCCCCACAATAGTTCCAACATATTTGTATACTCATTATAATTTTACAAAAATTCAAGTATTACTTTACCCGGTGTTTTAAATTCATTTAGTCTATATATTCTTAAATATATATATTTACGATAACTTAAGTATTTCCGAAACGATAATTATTTAAACACCCTATACTTATACAAAATACATTTTCATAATTTTTATGACTTCATTACACTTTATTTTGTTCCGCTAAAATTTATTTCTAGCTAATTTAATACCTAAAACAAACTATATACAATGAATTGTTAGATATTTTGAGAAAATGCATTAATGAGACCCATTTCCCTCATCCCTTCTTGCCAAATTTTCATCCATGCATTTAATGCTTGCTTTTATATATTTATTAAAACCATAGAATTTTTACTATAAATACAAACACACTAGCATTTCATTTCATCACTTACAAAATAAACTCAAAAACTCTCTCATCTTATTCATATGGATCGGCCTAAGGGCAAAAAGAAGAAAAGAAGTTCGATTTCAATAGTTCCAAGTATTGTTCGATCATTTACGGGTTATATATTAACTATATATCATTTTGGGGGAATCATTGGGGGTTATATTTTTCTTGTTCTTACTAAAAATCCTTCATTATCAAGTAAGTATAAAAATAATTTTTATACTTTCCATTATGTATTTTATAAAAAATTTATGTTAGTTTACGCATTTATTTAGTTTAAATCTTCATTTAAACTCATAAATTACATATATCACCTATGAACATGTTTGTATATTTTTATGATGAAATCAAGTTAGTATAAGTCATGCAAAATAGTTGGATACGAAAAATGAGTATAAACAAGCCTTGAAATATTTTATTTGGATTTATGAGATCTATGGTTATATATATGTTAATATAAAGTTATGGTTGTTTTACTAAATTTTAGTCATATATCCTAGATCTACATTTTTATTATGTCACTATGGTCATTTTGGAACTATCTTTATTATTAAGAAACTGGTGGATGAGTTTAGGTTAGATTTGAAGTTGATTTCAAGAAGTTTAGTATAGGAAAAATGGTTATTTAAAAAATATGCGCGGAAGCGCTGCCCCAATTTCTAACTTATTAGAAAATCAAGTTATTTTTACAAAGATTTAGTCTAGGAAATGGAAGATAGATTTTAAACGAAAACATGGTCATTTGAATGGATAAAAACGGAATTACAACAAAGGAGATACGACTTTTTCTAAATATACTATCGAAAACAAATTTCAGAAAATTAAATAGTATGCTGTCCCGATTTGTATCACGGTAAAACCGAACTTTAAAAGATAAACCGACTCCCTGAGACTTTAAAATGTGTTAGTATACTTAAGTTATCGACGAAAAATTTTTTTGACAGCTTTTTCTATAGGGAATAGTACCCAGTTTTAATTATTAGAAATGGAATTTTGATATTTTAAGCGCGGTTTTGGACAAAAAGACTTAAACGGAAGTTGTAGTGTTTTTGATACATACTTTAGTCGAGTCGAAAACTTTTCCAAATATATATTACCGAAACATTCATATCGTAGTTAGGATATATACTTGCTAAAAGTCCAAAAATGTTATATTTTAACTATTGTCAAGAATACCGAAGTAACGGTATATTCATAACTAAACTCACAAGCAAACATGTACGGGTGATATAACTTTCACAAATTATATTCATGACATCATTTCATGACCTAAACCATATCATTAATATTAGGTTGCGGTTAGAGTCCGAGCCTTATTTCAGTGTACACATTTTTGCCATTTTCATAACAGTTGTATAAGGTGAGTTCATGGCCCCTACTTTTACTTGTTTTATAACTGTTTTGGGGGAGCATACATGCTCGTTTTTAACTAAACTCAATGCTTTTGAATGCTTTCATGCTGTGATCTACTAGTTTCATGTTTGATTTCAATATGTGCATTTTGATTTCACATTTCTCTGATATTTGTTTATCATCAAAAACATTAAGTCTTTGTAACAACTCCTAGCTTAATTTCATGGCAGTTCTTGTTTGATGAGTTGTGAAATTAAGTTAGATCCAAGTTGTTACATAGCTTAATGTTTTGGATCATGGAACTATATTACTAGGAAGCGAATTCTTATTGTGTGGTTTATATTGTGTGAATTCAATTTGTGTGACTTGGCTTGAACGTGTGCAACTGTTTAGTGATGCATTGATAGTATATGTTTTGGGAAGTGGCGCCCAGTATACATTTTGGGAAGTGGCAACCAGTATAAATTTGGGAAGTGGCACCCAATCTATCTGTGGATCATTTATGCCTTTTTGTAGTCTGAGGTTCAGCTGTATCTGGCTTGTGATCTTCGTTATGTGCTCACATTTGTATATCCTGCTCACTGTTGTCCTACGCTTCATTATTCACAACTTCGTGGTTTAACTCACAAACCTATGAACTCACAAATATCGTTTTGGCACTTTTAGCATGTATTTTGAGGCTAAGGCGATAGCTTATATTTTTGAGGCGCTTGGCAAGGAGCACAGTCATAGACGACTTTGATAAATAATTGGGACCGCTTTACTTATGTTATGGGCCTATTTTCGAACTACTTTGAAGAATGTAAATTTAACACATTTTGTTAATGAATTTTATTTCTAAATGATTGAGGTAAAAAACGTTCTTTGTACTTTGTGTTGTGATACCAATTGAGTAGCACCCCAGCCACATCATCTTTCGCAGTGACCCATTTTTGTGGGTGTAGCAGATTGGCATCAGAGCCTTGGTTATAGATAAATGGGTATATTTAAAAAAAAAAAAAAAAAAAAAAAAAAAAAAAAAAAAAAAAAAAAAAAAAAAACGTAGACTATAACTTCCTTTTCGAAAACTTAACGTGCCTGCCTGTCAAGCTGATGCCTCACTTGTGATTTGTTTCTTGACATATTCGATAAAGATGTGTGTCTTACTATTGGATAAATTATACCCACTTATTTTCATTGATTACTATAAGTATCTTCCATATACTTATGCTTACGTATCATACATGTCACAGTGTTACGTCTTTTCCTTACGTAATCTCATTATTCGACCTCAAGTTTGGTCACTTGCCTTAGTCTTTCAAAACGGCTTTTAAATGGGAGGGACATATTATTAGTATAACAAAGCAGAGCATTTCAAAATTCATTGGACCTTGGTGGAATATAGACTGATCACCTATATTCAACCAGGGACTGTGGGACATAGCCTGATAACCTATGTCCGACTTAGAGGTGAATTTTGCAATACTGGGAGTAGTTATTATAAGAATTATGTTCGGATTTATTTCTACTTGATTTTTGAGAGTTTGGTCACCTGAAATTGCATTGGTCGGGTGGGTATGCATAGCATGTTCGTATATTCGCGTTTGCGTTATCATACCTTATATATGCATTTATGTATATGCTTTCTCTTTGCTACCATACGACTCATTAGACTAAGCACGTCTTTGTTCCTATCATTTTACGACCTCTATGTCACGACTGTCGTTGCACCGTTCATCATCTGTTCAAGTTCACGACATTGATTAGTCTGAGACTTAACGTCATCGACCTTAGTTATATATTTATTAGTTGATTTGATTAGTGTAAGCAATTTCAAGATCGAGCTAATCTTTCAAAAGACCTCCTTCCAGGATGTTGAATCCTTTCTTTCTGACAACTTGCTTCCTAGCTTAATCGAGTGACAGTTCTTGTTTGTTGAGTTGCGAAAATCAAGCTAAGATTCAAGTTGTTACCCAAGCCGATTTAGTTTAATCTCATGACAGTTCTTGTTTGATGAGTTGTGAGATTAAATTGGAATCGACAACATAAAGGTCTTATCTCCTAGCTTGATCCAGTTACACTTCTTGTTTGATGAGTTGCGAAAATCAAGCTAAGAGTCAAGTTATTATCCAAATCGATTCAGTTTAATCTCATGACAGTTCTTGTTTGATGAGTTGTGAGATTAAATTAGAATCGAACACCTAAAGGTGTTTTGAGGGCTACGCTCGAGATTGGGAAAATTTGCATCATCAAATTTGACCACGAAAACGTACGTATGTAGAACGAACGAGCTGAATTCAGTGACTGAATTCCTTTAACGGGTAGAGACTATGACAACTTGTATTTTTAGGTCATTATTTACACTCGAACTTTTACTATTCATCTCCAAAAAAATTACTATTCATCTTCGTAGTTTCCACTACTCGTTATTTTACGTAAATAAAATAATAAACGCTTTTACACGATTTTCGTGCATAAAAAATATCCCCGATACTCCCCACAATGGTTCCATCATATTTGTATACTCATTATAATGTTACAAAAATTCAAGTATTACTTTACCCGGTGTTTTAAATTCATTTAGTATACATATTCTTAAATATATATATTTACTATAACTTAAGTATTTGCGAAACGATAATTATTTAAAAACCCCATACTTATACAAAATACATTTTCATAATTTTTATGACTTCATTACACTTTATTTTGTTCCGCTAAAATTTATTTCTAGCTAATTTAATACCTAAAACAAACTATATACAATGAATTGTTAGATATTTTGAGACAATGCATTAAACGAGGCATGGTCTTTCTTTTTCTTGCTTGAACCAAACAAGCAACCACACCATACTCTTGTACATTTTTTCCAAGCTATTTAATGAGACCCATTTCCCCATCCCTTCTTGCCAAATTTTCTTCCATGCATTTAATGCTTGCTTTTATATATTTATTAAAACCCTACAATTTTCACTATAAATACAAACACACTAGCACTTCATTTCTTCACTTACAAAATAAACTCAAAAACTCTCTCATCTTATTCATATGGATCGGCCTAAGTGCAAAAAGAAGAAAAGAAGTTCGATTTCGATAGTTCCAAGTATTGTTCGATCATTTACGGGTTATATATTAACTATATATCATTTTGGAGGAATCATTGGGGGTTATATTGTTCTTGTTCTTACTAAAAATCCTTCATTATCACGTAAGTATAAAAATAATTTTTATACTTTCCATTATGTATTTTATAAAAACTTTATGTTAGTTTATGCATTTAAACTCATAAATTACATATATCACCTATGAACATGTTTGTAGATTTTTATGATGAAATCAAGTTAGTATAAGTCATACAAAATAGTTGGATACGAAAAATGAGTATAAACAAGCCTTGAAATATTTTATTTGGATTTATGAGATCTTTGGTTATATATATGTTAATATAAAGTTATGGTTGTTTTACTAAATTTTAGTCATATATCCTAGATCTACATTTTTATTATGTCACTATGGTCATTTTGGAACTATCTTTATTATTGAAAAATTGGTGGAAGAGTTTATGTTAGATTTGAAGTTGATTTCAAGAGGTTTAGTATAGGAAAAATGGTTATCTAAAAAATATGCACAGAAGCGCTGCCCAAATTTCTAACTCTTTTGAAAATCAAGTTATTTTTACAAAGATTTAGTCAAGGAAATGGAAGATAGATTTTAAACGAAAACATCATTGTTTGAATGGATAAAAACGGAATTACAACGAATGAGATACGACTTTTTCTAAATATACTATCGATAACAAATTTCAGAAAATTAAATAGTATGCTGTCCCGATTTGTATCACGGTAAAACCAAACTTTAAAAGATAAACCGAGTCCCCGAGACTTTAAAATGTGTTCGTATACTTAAATACCTTCGCGGGGAGAGGAAGAACTTTACAAACCGACCTATAACGAAAAAGCTATGACTTAACGAAGTTATCGACGAGAAATATATTTTGACTGCTTTTTCATATAGGGAATGGTCCCAGTTTTTATTCTTAGAAATGGAATTTGAACATTTTAAGTGCGGTTTTGGACAAAAAGACTTAAATGGAAGTTGTAGTGTTTTGGTTACATACTTTAGTCGAGTCGGAAACTTTTCCAAATATATATTACCGAAACATTCATATCGTAGTTACGATATATACTTGCTAAAAGTCCAAAAATGTTATATTTTAACTATTGTCAAGAATACCGAAGTAACGATATATTCATAACTAAATCATATCATTCATATTAGGTTGCAGTTAGAGTCCGAGCCTTATTTCAGTGTACACATTTTTGCCATTTTTATAACAGTTGTATCAGGTGAGTTCATGGCCCCTACTTTTACTTGTTTTATAACTGTTTTGGGGGAGAATACATGCTCGTTTTTAACTAATCTCAATGCTTTTGAATGCTTTCATGCTGTGATCTACTAGTTTCATGTTTGATTTCAATATGTGCATTTTGATTTCACATTTCTCTGATATTTGTTTATCATCAAAAACATTAAGTCTTTGTAACAACTCCTTGCTTAATTTCATGACAGTTCTTGTTTGATGAGTTGTGAAATTAAGTTAGATCCAAGTTGTTACATAGCTTAATGTTTTGGATGATGGAACTATATTACTAGGAAGTGAATTCTTATTGTGTGGTTTATATTGTGTGAATTCAATTTGTGTGACTTGGCTTGAACGTGTGCAACTCTTTAGTGATGCATTGATTGTATATATTTTTGGAAGTGGCTCATAGTATACATTTTGGGAAGTGGCAACCAGTATGATTTTGGGAAGTGGCACCCAATCTATGTGTGGATCATTTATGCATGTTTGTAGTCCGAGGTTCAGCTGTTGGTAGCTTGTGATCTTCGTTATGTGCTCACATTTATATATCCTGCTCACTGTTGTCCTACGCTTCAATATTCACAGCTTCGTGATTTAAGTCACAAACCTATGAACTCACCAACCTCGTGTTGACACTTTTAGCATGTATTTTCAGGTTAAGGTGATAGCTTATTTTTTTGAGGTGCTTGGTAAGGGGCACGGTCATAGACGAGTCTGATAAATAATTGGGACCGCTTTACTTATTTTATTGGCCTATTTCCGCACTACTTTTGAATAATTTTAATTTAACACTTTTTGTTAACGAATTTTATTTCTAAATGATTGAGGTAAAAACCGTTCTTTGTACATTGTGTTGTCATACCAATTTAGTAGCACCCCATTGACATCATCTTCTGTTGCGAACCATTTTTGGGGGTCTTACAGATTGGCATCCGAGCCTTGGTTATAGAGAGTTAGGTATATTAAAAAAAATAATAAAAAAAATTGTAGACTATAACTACCTTTTCGAAAACTTAACCCTATGACCGCCACGTGCCTGCCTGTCAAGCTGATGTCTCATTTGTGATTTTTTTGTTGACATATTTCATAAAGATGTGTGTCCTACTATTGGATAAATTATACCCACTTCTTTTCATTGATTACTATAAGTATCTTCCATATACTTATGCTTACGTATCGTACATGTCACAGCGTTACGCCTTTTCCTTACGTAATCTCATCATTCGACCTCAAGTTTGGTCACTTTCCTTAGTCTTTCAAAACGGCTTTTAAATGGGAGGGATATATTATTAGTATAACTAAGCTGAGCATTTCAAAATTCATTGAACCTCGGTGGAATATAGACTGATCACCTATATTCAACCTAGGACAGTGGGACATAGCCTGATCACCTATGTCCGACTCAGAGGTGAATTTTGCAACAACGGGAGTAGTTATATTAGAATTATGTTCGGATTTATTTCTACTTGATTTTTGAGAGTCTCGTCACCTGAAATTGCATTGGTCGAGTGGGTATGAATAGCATGTTCGTATATTCGCGTTTGTGTTACCGTACCTTATATATGCATTTATGTATATGCTTTCTCTTTGCTACCCTACAACTCATTAGACTAAGCACGTCTTTGTTCCTGTCATTTTACGACCTCTATGTCACGACTGTCGTTGCACCGTACATCATCTGTTCAAGTTCACGACATTGATTAGTCTGAGACTTAACGTCATCGACCTTAGTTATATAATTATTAGTTGATTTGATTGGTGTAACCAAATTCAAGATCGAGCTAATCTTTCAATAGACCACCTTCTAGGATGTTGAATCCTTTCTTTCTGACAACTTGCTTCCTAGCTTGATCGAGTGACATCTCTTGTTTGATGAGTTGCGAAAATCAAGCTAAGATTCAAGTTGTTACCCAAGCCGATTCAGTTTAATCTCATGACAGTTCTTTTTTGATGAGTTGTGAGATTAAATTAGAATCGACAACCTAAAGGTCTTGTCTCCTAGCTTGATCAAGTGACACTTCTTGTTTGATGAGTTGTGAAAATCAAGCTAAGAGTCTAGTTGTTATCCAAATCGATTCAGTTTAATCTCATGACAGTTCTTGTTTGATGAGTTGTGATATTAAATATGAATCGAACACCTAAAGGTCTTTTGAGTGCTACGCTCGAGATTGGGAAAGTTTGCATCATCAAATTTGACCACTAGAACGTACGTATGTAGAACGAACGAGCTGAATTTAGGGAGTTAATTTCTTTAACGGGTGAAGACTGTGACAACTTGTATTTTTGGGACATTATTTAAACTCGAACTTTTACTATTCATCTCCGAAAAATTTACTATTCATAATCGTAGTTTCCACTATTCGTTATTTTACGTAAATAAAATAATAAACGCTTTTACACGATTTTTGTGCATGAACAATATCCCCGATACTCCCCACAATGGTTCCAACATATTTGTATACTCATTATAATGTTACAAAAATTCAATTATTACTTTACCCGGTGTTTTAAATTCATTTAGTATATATATTCTTAAATATATATATTTATGATAACTTAAGTATTTGCGAAACGATAATTATTTAAACACCTGATACTTATACAAAATATATTTTTATAATTTTTATGACTTCATTACACTTTATTTTGTTCCGCTAAAATTTGTTTCTAGCTAATTTAATACCTAAAACATACTATATACAATGAATTGTTACATATTTTGAGACAATGCATTAAATGAGGCATGGTCTTTCTTTTTATTGTTTGAACCAAACAAGCAACCACACTGTAACTCCCCCGTTTTCGATATACGCAGCGGAATATAAGTTGGGGTATTACTTCAAGTATCACAGTCATGAAAGTAGAAAAAGACTCGAAAAGAGACATTTTAAATAAAATTGTTATCATTCATTTATTTAAATCAGAATACATGATATAGGTCCCAGTAGGAAGTTTTGAAATACGTTATAAAAGTTATATTATTTATTGAATGATAACAAAATGGACACTCTATTTATAAGAAGAAAGTCCACAGCCACTCCGTGCCAAATCAAGCTTCTAATTATCTGAGATAAAACATGCTAAAAAGTCAACACAAAGGTTGAGTGAATCCATATCGTTTAAAGTTATAATCAGTTTGTACACAAGCAAAGTAAAAAGTAAATCAATAATACTGCAGTTCAATATATTGCCCTAAGTCTCATGACACGCAAAACGTTAACAGGTTTACTATCATAGTTATAAACTAATGATGCATATTACTACATAATTAAATGCAGTAATTTTACCTCCGAGTAGGAGATTGCCGGTCTCTTTATTGATCTCAAATAAAATGCATTTGGTCATGTTACGGTAACACAAAGGGGTTGTCAAAACCAATAGATCTATTCATTATATTCGCGCTCACCCGAAAGTGATTAATGGTCCATGATGGGAGGTCTTTTAGGCAATAGGTAACTTAGGCAATATTAATCAGGAAAGCATACAGAAAAAAAATTCTTGTGTGTCATATTTGGTTATATTTGTATGTATTTGTTACTAAATCGTGAAAAAGTGTATATGCAAGTAAATATAGCCAAGTACAGGAAAAGATGATAAAAAGATGTAGAATTGAAGTGATTATGCACATTGGAAGATTCACGAGAGAGAAACCACACGAGAATTCAAGGATTTTATAATGTCAAGATTTCTATGTTCATATATCAAAAAAAGATCAAGTTCTATGAAAGGAAGTAGTGCCACAACAAAGGAACAAGCATGCAACGAGAAAAGAAAAGAAAAAATAAATGTGTGTGCATGAAGGCCCCATCCGATCGGATGGTGCCCGCATCCGATTCGGATGGGAGAAGATTAATTTACCGAGAGATCCAACCGATCGGTTGGACCTCAATACCGATCGGTTGGAAGAGACTGTTGTTACAAAGTTGCATTTATTAACGAATTTAAGGCCCATAATCATGGTGGCTTATCATTTCCTGCTTATTACCACTTGAGGAAGTTTTTGCTGGAGGAGAAGGGGTTCCTTCACTTATTTAAAGGACCCAAGGCTAGATTACAAAGTGTGACACCCGAAACTTAGTAAAAGCTTACACCAAGTCCTTGCTAAACTTATTATCATTGCCCGAAAGCTTGTTATTGCTTTGAAAACGTCCAGGGAACCTTGAGTTCGAGTCTCAAGAGTTGTGTTCGAGTGTGGAGTTGTTTACGTGTGATCATAGGCGATTGGAGGAGCGTGGATTGCTATAGTTCCACAAACTTTAGTTCTTGTAATTCCTCAATTAGGTATTTTTTGTTGAGTTATTATGAACTACTTTTACTTTAAGATGAATGAAAGTATGGTTTGTTACTTGTGTTTGATTATAAATATAATGGAGTGATTTTTGGTTATACTTGTGTGTATGATGTGACAATTGTCGGAGTATTCTTATTTCATAAGTGATGCATGAAAACATGTCTTGTTTTATGAGTTTGTTGAAATACAATCTAATCTTGCTTAATTAGTTGGTAAAAACAGTTCTAAAGATTAACAAAGGCCGAAAGGATTTTCTTTATGTTTTTATTCCAAAAAGTTAGTGCACGAATTACTATGGACTATGGTGTGTGACAAGCACCATATTAACCCATTAAAATGGATTTGGAAACGATTTCATCACGAGAAAAGGCCGAAAGGATTCTTAGGAATTCTTAAGATAAGAAATTCTTTTCAAACAACAAATAGTTTAATAGAATTGTCGTAATAGTTAAACTAGGCCGAAAGGAATTAACTAGGAGATTGAATTCTTAAAGATGATTTCTCATGATGAAAACCATTGATTGTGAATCACTCATATTATGTTGTGCATCATTCCAAGTTACACCCAACTTGATAGATTACTCTATACCATTATTCAAAGAATTACACACAAGTATATTTGTTTTTGGATTGATTGGATTTTACTTACCTTAGAATTTGCCCCAAATTGGACCCTTTTTGTTAAAACTAATTTTACTAAACCCAAACAACAATTCCCTTGGGACGATCTCGACTTACCCACCTTTACTACCACGGATGAGTATACTTGCTCGTATGTGTTGATTAGAGAAATTGATAAATCGTGTTTATAAATTTTTAAAACTTGCACGCCCCGTCGCAGATCAGGTTTTTGGCGCCGCTGCCGGGGAATTGGTTAATTTACTTGGTAGTTTATAAGTTTTGTAGAAAAGAAAAAGTAAAAAAAAAAAAAAAAGAGAAAAGAAAAAAAAATAAAAGAAAAAAAAAAGATTTGGGTTTGGAGCCAACCAAACCGGATGGATGCCCATCCGATCGGTTGGTGGCCTCGGTAAAAAGTTTTTAGTTTTTATTTTTTTTATTTTCAGGTTTCTATGGTAGTTTAATGTTATATTAAATGTTAGTTTAATTAGATAATTAATAGTGGTAATTAGCCTAGTTTAATGCTTTTAATTTTTTATTAAGCTTAGTTAATATAGTTAATTTCATGTTTAATGATTAGTAGCTTAAGAGTTTTATTAATTGTTCTTGTTAATTATTTTAATGATTATTAAAGTTGATAATTAATTATTAGTTAAATGGTTAGTAAGTTATTAATTATGTGTTATTTTTCATTTTTTCTTTTATGAATTAGTTTAATGGTAGTTATTAGTTTGGTTTATTAAAGTTTTAATTCATTTTTTTTATATAAGAATAAAAAATTAAAAAAAAAAGAAAAAAAAATCGATCTAACCTATCGGATGTTACCCGCATCCGATTCGGTTGGGTAAATCTGATTTTTAACGATTTAACCATCCGATCGGATGGAGTTTAATACCGATCGGATGGATGCCTCGGTAAAAGTTTTTGAAATTTTTAATTTTTAGTGGTTTTGATGTTTTAACAGTTTGAAGTTGTTTGTTTGCTTGCTTTGGTTTAATATTGTAATATGTTTCGATTATAACTAACCCTCATGCTAATAGTTTGGATTTTTTTTGTTTTTGTGGTTATTTTATAGTTAGTGTTTAAGTAGAATGGAGAGTTTAAGCAATGTGTCGGAATACTTGAGAAATTTGGAAGAGATGATCAAAGATTCGGGTGATTCATTGGAGAGTTTGGAAAATATTTTGGAAGAAGCTAAGGTTGATTTTGAAGGGAAATAAGAAGTTGGAGAAAACCATGTTTGTTTACCTAAGGAGAAAAGAGTTGTTGTGTTCACACGAGCACCACCTAAAGAGTTTGATGCACCGTTCATGAGGTATGCTACACCTTATGGTGTGGAAGGTATAAAAGCTTGGGATGCTCAGCTTAATATAGAATATGGTGACAACTACATTACAGAAGATATGCTTGGTAAGCTTGGTTTTGTTAGACTTGACTATGATGATTATGGAAGAAAGATGGTGAGAGATGTGAATGTCAATATTCATGGTCACATTTTCAAAGTTGATTTTGTTGTTTTGGAATATGGGAATGCTGATGAGCCAGAAGTTATGTTTGGTAGAGATTTTATGGTTAAGACTAAGTGTAGGATTGATTTTGCATTGGGAGAGATGAGGATTGATGTTGATGATATGGTAGAAGAAAATGTAGGAAAGGGAGAGATTGTTAAAATGGGAAAAGCGAATAGAAAGAAAACACCACTTAACAAACTTACCCAACCCTCCACCCCTAAGAATGAAAGTTCTTCATCTAGTTCACCACCCAAATCACCACAAATGTAGGAAAAGGAAGCGATTTTGGAAAATTTGGAAATGAAGTTTAAGGAGCTTATAGAGGAAAAGCTGGTTATTGATGTGTTGAACAATTACATGACTTATCGTAAGAAGTTGGATGCAGTTATGATGGCAAGGGCTAGGTTAGATGATAAGAATTTTGATGAGATTGCAAGAGAAAGAATAGTTGAGAATGGGTTGCCCAAAAAGGAGAGCGATTCGGGAAATTTTGTGTTATCGATTAAGGTGAATGGAACAGATGCGATGTATGCATTGGCTGACACGGGAGCAAGTGTGAATGTAATGCCATATTCATTTTATAAAAGATTAGGACTTGGTAATTCTCAACCAAATCAATATAATCTTACTATGGCTGACAATTCACGAGCAAAGGCGATGGGAAAAGTAAAGAATATTAGATTCCAAATAGGATATCAAGCTTTCTTGGCCAATTTTCTTGTGCTTAACATTCCGGTGGATAAGGAGTTACCATTGTTGTTAGGAAGAACGTTTTTGAGAACTTGTGGAGCTATTATAGATATGGGTAGAGGTACTATGACTATTAGCGATGGAATCTTGAAGCATACATATTATCCTAAACCTAGAGGAAAGATTGTTAAGGAAGTTCATGAAGACGAAGAAGAAGAAGACCACTTGGGTTGTTTTGAAGTAGGTAGAGATGAAGAAGGGAGGCCTAAATATGGGCCGGTTGTCCTAAGTTACTTTGACATTGAAGATGAGATGGAAAGAGCTCTAACGATGGAGGCTTTCTATAACCCCTTTAAGAATGTTTTTGTGTTTAACAAATTGACAGATTTTCTTGGATCTTTACCGGTCCAACTAAAGAATTTGGAATGGGGACCCGAAGGATATAGTGTTTACAAGAAGGAAGAAGGAGACAGAGAATGGCATGTGAAGTTTGATATACTTTGTCCGGATGGAAGGAACTTTACAAGGAAGTTTAAAACGCAAGAGTTTGAAGAATAAAAGCACAAAGCTTGTGCTAGTGTTTGTTTGTTTTCTTTTTAATTTTTATGCATTTCTAGTAGTTTAATGTTTGCATTTAAGTTTGAGTTTAAGTTAAGACCTTTTGGTTGTCTTGGTTTTATTAAGTTTTTAGTTTATGAAGTTATGTTTTGAGTTTAAGAGTTAAGTTTTGTTTTAGAAGTTGTAGAGATAGACTTGAAAAACAAGTTGGTAGATTAAGTGTGGTGGAGTATTTTTTTTTTATGCTTAAAAGGAGTATTTTTGAATAGTAAAAACACTTGTACTTGTTCTTACAAGTGTGATAAGGGGTTGACAAAAGAAAAAGTGAAGTTTTTTCAAAAATTCAATCCGAATCGGTTGGATCAAATACTTATCGGATGGAGTGAAATATATATATTCAGAATTTCAAAAATCACAAAAACACACACACACACAATCCACCAAACTTGGGTTTCAAAAATTCGACCATTAGAAGATTATTAAGTATTGCAGGAGTGTTGAAGGATCATCTACGACACCTAAACAAGTAAGTAACATCATCAATTTGTATTAATTAGGTTTTAATTTGGATTTCTTGAATTAGGTCAAAATTTGGGTATTTTTGATATAGTTCGAATTAAGATGTAATTTTTCTGTAGTAGATGGGCAAATGATCAAGGAATTCATTGCAAAAAGAATTAGATAAATTGGTTAAGTTTTGAGGAAGAATTGATTGATTGAATTTTCGGATTAAAATGGGTCAAAACTTTGAATCGATTTAGATCGCAATTGTTGATTCCCAGGTGTTATTTAGTTGTTGATTAGTGATGCTAGGATGATGCATTGTTGATTAGAACATAAATTGAGGAGTCTTGATTTGGTAGTGTTCATGTGTTCTAGGAAGATTCAGAAATCATGCGAATGTGTTATGAATATGTTTTGGAGATGAATGGGATATGTGGAAACCACGATAATTGATCAAATGCATGATAGGAAATAGTAGAATTTGATAGAATTGATTGGAAGTCGTAGAAAGAAAATTTTTTAAGACAGTAGGTCCCAACCGATTCGGTTGCGGGGCAATACCGATCGGTTGGGCTGGGACATTTACTCCATCCGATTCGGTTGGAGGAATACCGATCGGATGGAGGGCTCGGTAAAAGAAAATTGAAATTTTTTAAAACGGGTTTTGTGAATTCTAAATCCTCTAATCTTGGTTCTTATGCTCTTATACTATCATATGTTTGTGTTTTCTACAGAGTTATGTTGCAGGTGGCTCGAGTTCATCACGTGGTAAAGTGAATCCGATTGTAACAAAGTATGTGCAAAGGAATGCTAAGAGCAAGGTCAAATATACTCTCAATCCAAATCGTAATGAAAACTTGAAGTTTAGCAACCTTAGGAAGGAGGAAAAACACACTTTTCGGGAGCGTCTTTCAAAGCTACAAGGGAGAGAAATTGCTAAGCCAAGGTTAGTTGATTGGAATTTGTTTGCAGAATATGATTGTGAGATGGAGTTGAGAAAAATGATGAGAATCTCGTATGTATATGAGGGAGATGGTGATAGTTTTGAAGATTTTTCATGGAAAGAGCGTTTAGTATTTATGAGAATGTTAATCGAGAATGGTGTTTGGAGTTTTTCTCCACGTTTTATTTTGAAAGAAAGATTGTGGATGTCGTGAATGATAAATGTATTTGGTTTAGGCTTTGTAGAAGGGAGCATGTTTATACTTTGCCAGAATTTGCTATTGCTCTTAGCCTATACGACCAAGATGAAATTGAGCATCGTTTGTTTCCACCTCATTTTGCGAGGTTGGTAAGGAAGCATAATGAGTATGAAGGAATTACGGATTATTGGAATAGAGTGGGAGATCCAGGTTGTGGTAGAAGAAACTCGTCCAAGTTAAGGAATCCTATTATGAAGATTTTACAAAAATTGATCGCTTGGGGGGTTTTGCATAGAACAGGTAGCAAGGATAAGTGCAATCAACCGGATTTGTGGCTAATGAAATTGTTGGAGGAAGATAAGAATGGGAATGCGGCTTGGATAATAGCCGAGTATCTTTCAAGAAGAGCACCAGGGATAAAGGATAATAGTGTGATTTGTGGAGGTCACTATGTGACTATGTTGGCAAGAAATTTGGATTATTTTGTAAATGAGGAATTGGAGAAATGTTTGGAGATGACGGTGAATGAGACGTGGGATGCTAAAAGTTTTGGTAGAGCGTTGGATTGGAAAACAAGGATGTTGGGAGCTTGGATAGAACCAACGATGGTCGCACCTCAAGGAGCACCACAACAACCTTATCAACAACAACCGTATCAACCACCGCTACCGATTGGGAATGTTCATGCCCCGGGTAGTTTTGACTCGGGATGGGAGGATTAGAATCGTGAATTGAATGAGATAGAGTGTAGGGAAGCGTGGAGAGATTATATGATGATGAGGCAAAATTACAACTATAATTATTCCATGCCGATGATCCAACATGTGGATCGTGATGCTAACTATGAGGTACCTCCCTACAACCCACCAAATGTTCCACCCTACCCATTTCAGTATGACCCATATCCTGGCCAATATCCTTATCCGTATCCCGGGTACACACCATTCCCAGATCCAGTGCCAGTTTAAGGTAGAGTTCCAAATGTTGGAGGTTCGAGATACGATGTAGGTGGTTCTTCATCGGGTGTTGGAAAAAAGAAGCAAAAAGTTTTCACAGTTTTGGAAGGAGAAGTAAATTATGAAGAAGAAGAAGAAGAGGAGAATGATGACGAGAGTGAAGATGAGCGGATTCATGGTAATGAACACATGGATGCCAATGATTGACGATCATCGAAGATTTGGTTGTGTTTGTTTTTAAAAAAAAACAATGATGGGTCGAATAATTTCTGTTTCTACTACTTTAACTTAACTTTATTAGGATTTTATTACTTATGGTTTGTTTTGTACTACTTTTGTTTGTTTTTGTATTTTGTTTTGTTTGTTTCGGGTATAGTTTTTACAGTTTTTGCAGGGGAAGAATTAATGGAAGCTTAGTGTTGATCCAATATTTGGAGTTAGAAGAACTCATGTGCTTACTTATGGTCAAATATGCATATGCTAATTTTTCCCGGGTAGTACCTTTTTAACTAAAATTTTCCCATTTCCTTTACTTTCAAGTTCATTTTATTACATTGAGGACAATGCAAAACTTAAGTGTGGGGGAGGGAAGAAAATAGGAAAAATTGGTTTAATTTTTTATTTTTAAGTTTTTAGTAGAATTTTAGGATTCGAGTTACTAGAGTTAGGTTCGCCCTTGATGTTCTAGTTATTTTCTTTGTTTTATAGATTGATTCATTGGTAAAAAATGAGGCTATTTGAAAAAGTTTTGGAATTTAGTCAAGTAATGAGAGCTATTGATAACTATTGCTAGCACATGTTATAACCCACCTTAAATTGTGAGGATTTAAGCCTTTTTGTATAAAGCATTTCTTATGCTCTATATTTCGTTATGAGTGTGCCAGTGATTATGTTGATTCTAGAACTTGTACGTGTTATGCATTACGGTTAAAATTACTTTCGAGTGATAAAATATATTCAAATGATAAGAGGCAAATTAGGATTTACACCAAATGGCCAACTGTTTACAAAAATATTTTTTGCTAACCACATCGGTTAGTTAACCTATGTATTTGGAAACCGATTGTTAGCATGAATATTTTATGCTAGATACCCTTAGTAACACCTTCTGAGCCTATCTTTTCTTTTGATTAAATCCAGAAAAATACAAAAAGATTTTACATCTTACACCTTAGCCTTACCCGAATCAAGTTCAATTAAAGTTCAAAACTAGTTATTCTTTTTGATGATTGCATGTTGACCACACTTTGTATGTGTATGTGTTGTTTCAATGAAGAAGGAGGCCGCTACTCTTATTTATATTTTTTTGTAGCGTGTGCTCATCCAAAGTGTGGGGGTGACGAAAAAGAAGCGAGTTAAAAAAATAAAAAAAATAAAAAAAATGAATAGCCAATGAGTTATGAATGTAAGAATGGATGAAAATAAAATAGTCAAAGAGCTATGAAGGAAGAAAGGAGTTAGTATGAGATGCGGAATAATAATAATCGAAGAAGTTTGGTGGAGTAATCATTTGAGGTATAAAGAGTTGGGAACGGAATTTGGACTTGATTCTTATTTATTTTTATTATGTAAAAGCCAATCACAAATAATTCCCATGTCATATCCTTACCTTTACCAATTACTTTATTCATTGTTAACTTTCGAGCATCCGGATTTATTGATGGCTTTGTTTAGATATGTAGTGCATGGATGTTCTAGTGACCATCCGGGTTTTTGAATAGTTGAAAAACGTTGCTAGCGAGCTAGTGCGTATTTTGGTGACCATCCGTTATGCAAATAATGTTGTTAGGGAACCAAGGTACAGTCTAGTGACCATCCGTTGCTTAGCTAATCAAGAATTTTTTGTTAGCGAGCTATTATGTTCTTGTATGAAGTATTTGCACAATAGCTAGGTAACCGTAACCCTTAACCTTAAACCCGAATAAAAGACCTCTTTGATGTTTTATTTTGTTGTTTTGATACTCGTATAAGCTTATGGTAAGAAACATGAATCATGTCTGAGCAATTGAGTGATGTACCATTAAATTTACCCTTGAATGTTGAGTGAATTTAAAATTTCCTTGTGAGGTGCTTAGTTATGTTATCAAGCTCAAATTAACTTGTTTATGTTTCAAGAGTTTTTCGCAGTTAAAGTAAAAATAACAATTGTTCCATTGGGATGGTTGTTGGATTTTTAGAATCATAATGAAGATGCCATTGATATACGATTTTTCTAAAAGCTAGACTTGCTCGAGGGCGAGCAAAACTCTAGTGTGGGGGAATATGATAACGCTCAAATTGAACATGTTTTTAGTCACATTATCGTTAGTTTTGTGCATCACATTTGGTCATATTTGTGTGTATTTGTTACAAAATCATGAAAAAGTGTATATGCAAGTATATATAGCCAAGTACAGGAAAAGATGATAAAAAGATGTAGAATTGAAGTGATTATGAACATTGGAAGATTCACGAGAGAGAAACCAAACGAGAATTCAAGGATTTGATAATGTCAAGATTTCTATGTTCATATATCAAGAAAAAATCAAGTTCTATGACAGGAAGTAGTGCCACAACAAAGGAACAAGCATGCAACGAGAAAAGAAAAGAAAAAATAAAATGTGTGTGCATGAAGGCCCCATCCGATCGGATGGTACCCGCATCCGATTCGGATGGGAGAAGATTAATTTACCGAGAGATCCCCAACCGATCGGTTGGACCTCAATACCGATCGGTTGGAAGAGACTGTTGTTACAAAGTTGCATTTATTGACGAATTTATGCCCCATAATCGTGGTGGCTTATCATTTCCTGCTTATTTACCACTTGAGGACGTTTTTGCTTGAGGAGAAAGGGTTCCTTCACTTATTTAAAGGACCCAAGGCTAGATTACAAAGTGTGACACCCAAAACTTAGTGAAGGCTTACACCAAGTCCTTGCTAAACTTATTATCATTGCCCGAAAGCTTGTTACTGCTTTGAAAACGTCCAGGGAACCTTGAGTTTGAGTCTCAAGAGTTGTGTTCGAGTGTGGAGTTGTTTACGTGTGATCATAGGCGATTGGAGGAGCGTGGATTGCTATAGTTCCACAAATTCTAGTTCTTGTAATTCCACAATTAGGTATTTCTTGTTGAGTTATTATGAACTACTTTTACTTTAAGATGAATGAAAGTATGGTTTGTTACTTGTGTTTGATTATAATTATTATGGAGTGATTTTTTGTTATACTTGTGTGTATGATGTGACAATTGTTGGATTATTCTTATTTTATAAGTGATGCATGAAAACATGTCTTGTTTTATGAGTTTGTTGAAATACAATCTAATCTTGCTTAATTAGTTGGTAAAAACAATTCTAAAGATTAACAAAGGCCGAAAGGATTTTCTTTATGTTTTTATTCCAAAAAGTTAGTGCACGAATTAGTATGGACTATGGTGTGTGACAAGCACCATATTAACTCATTAAAATGGATTTGGAAACGATTTCATCACGAGAAAAGGCCGAAAGGATTCGTAGGAATTCTTAAGATAAGAAATGCTTTTCAAACAACAAAGAGTTTAATAGAATTGTCGTAATAGTTAAACTAGGCCGAAAGGAATTAACTAGGAAATTAAATTCTTAGAGATGATTTCTCATGATAAAAACCATTGATTGTGAATCACTCATATTAAGTTGTGCATCATTACAAGTTACACCCAACTTGATAGATTACTCTATACAATTAGTCAAGGAATTACACACAAGTATATTTGTTTTTGGATTGATTGGATTTTACTTACCTTAGAATTTGCACCAAATTGAATTGACAACCCTTTTTGTTAAAACTTATTTTACTAAACCCAAACAACAATTCCCTTGGGACGATCTCGAATTACCCACTTTTACTACCATGGACGAGTATACTTGGTCGTATGTGTTGATTAGAGAATTGGATAAATCGTGTTTATAAATTTTTAAAACTTGCACGCCTCGTCGCACATCAATGGAAAACAAAATTAAATAGAGTTGATAAACGTCTCCGGCACGCGACCTGGGTTGGTATGTCAAGTTTCAGTAATCGTATTCCAATATATAAGTTTTAATATTCGTATTCAGATATACGTAAGTTTTAGTATTCGTTTCGTAACGTTTTGGTTGATAGTTAAATGTTTAATTGAGACAACATGAAGTCTCTTCAAACGTTGGATAAGATTTTATCTTATTTCTCATTTTTATGTTTCCGTTTGTTTGTTATCGAGATAAATGTAATATATTTTAAAATATATTTCTAATAATAATTACATAATGTTATGCTTTTTACCATTATAGTTTCGTATATTGACGGTTTATACCCCTGAACTTTCGTAAATTGACAATTTTTACACCTGAACTTTTGAAAATTGACAATTTTTACCCCTGTAGTTTCAAAAATGATGATTTATACCCACAACTATATGTCGTTGGCAAAAATATTCCCTATTTTAATATCTTTGGATTATTTACATTTTTGGCCCAATAAAACTCTAACTGTCACACCCCCAAAATCGGGTCCAGCGGAAGCTTACGTGTCGCTGGGGTGCAACTCAATTGGTATCATAACACAAGTGTAAAGAACGGTTTTCACATCAATCATTTAGATTATATTTGAGAAGTCAAAAGTGTTAAATTTACATTATGAAAAGTGGTGCGGAAGTTGGCCCATAAAATAAGTTAAGCGGTCCCAAATGTTTTATCAGAGTCTTCTATGACCATGCCATGCCCTGCCAAAAGCCTCCAGTAGCGTGTTATTGCTTAGTTCCTGAAAATACATGCTAAAGTGTCAACACGAGGTTGGTGAGTTCATAGAGTTTGTTTAACAAGTAAAGTATTTGAATTAAGATTTTCCCAGCAAAGGCATTGTAAATCCACTCAGTTGCAAATCCCGCCCATAACAACACTTGCAACCTGTGTGTTTACAACCCAATGCTAAAATATAGCTTGAGTAAGACATGTAAGTATACGATATGCGTTCTATATCACTAATAGACCTTATGCTGCTCACTAGGAGACTTATCAATGCTGCTCACGAGGAGACTTATCAATGCTGCTCACAAGGAGACTTATCAATGCTGCTCACGAGGAGACTTATCAATGCTGCTCACAAGGAGACTTATCAATGCTGCTCACGAGGAGACTTATCAATGATGCTCACTAGGAGACTTATCAATGCTGCTCACGAGGAGACTTATGTACGGCTACCCCAAGTGTTTGATACTTAGGTCCGCGAAATGCTTTCAAGAGTAACGCAAGTAAGTTTAACACAATCATGTACGTACGCAAATAGTTTAAGCATGTATCTCCCCCAAAGAGTTTAAAACAATTATTAAAGAATAAGAGTGGGGCTATGAAACTCACCTGATATGATAGCACAATGATCACAATGGATATGATGCAAATGAGGCTCGGTCTCTAACTGCGACCTATTATGAATGATATGATCTAATATAAGTAAATGAAATGCTTCTACTCATGCATTTACGTATGTTAACGATACCACTCGTTGGTTTTGAAAATAATGTTTATCGTCGAAAACTACATTTTTGACATCTCGGCAAGTCATGTACTATATTTCGTGTAAAAATGTTGAAACGTTACTCCACGATCCCTATTTGTTGTTCTATCGTCAAATATAATAGTTTCGTCGCAAAATATCACTTTTACAACTTGTGAAAATATGACCAAACGGCCTCGCAAAACTAGTCGTAAAATATTGTACGTTGAGAGTTAGTAATAGAACTTGACGTTTTTGAAATCCTTGTAACATAATCTCTCAGCCGTCTCCTTTGACTTTTGATCATACGCATCTCGATCATGTAGATAATCGGTCATCAACTTGGCGACTTGCTAGTTTTACACTTTTTATTTTCATATAATGGTTGTTTTTCTGGGAAACTAGAAAAATCATATCTTTCTCGTTATAAGTCCGATCAACAAACGGTTGATTGATTTGGAAAGTAGGCCGGGTATACTTCGTTTCACCTGAAGGAATTTATGGCCCAAACCGACTCGCTCAACGGGAAAATGGCTCGTAAGATGGTGTCTCGCAAAAACTGTTTACACTTAGAAAATATTTGAGTTATAGTGAGGCTGTCAAAATAAGTGTTGTTAGTCGGCTTTTCAAAAATTCATATCTCGGTCGTTACAAGTCCGTTTTCAACGTTCTTTATATCCACGCGTTCGTTACAACATGAACTAACATATTTTCAGTGGCTCGGCTCAGCTAGACTACGGCTAACGCCTCGTTCTGTCCCCTGAAGTTCGGCCAACAGCACGTATTTTCTGAAAATAATAGTTTTTGTCGCCTAACTTTAAAACTTCGTATCTCTTTCGTTATAACTCGGTTTTTAGTGATTCAAACGCCCACGTTTTCGTGTTTGAGAGTACTTTCTAAATATGAAAGCTAAAATAACGCCATGTTTACTGATTTTTCCAGAGTTTGTATTTTTGGACAGCAGGTATATAAATACGTTAGAAACTCGTTTTCTTGGTTCGCGGCTTGATCAAACTACGTCAAAACAACTCCACAAATACACACATCCTACCATACACCTTCTTAGGGTGTCATGGGTCCTAAACATCACTAAAAATAATGGGCTTCGCGGGGATGTTAATAAAACGTACAGATCTAATGTTTGAGATAGTTTTCGTGAAAAATAAAACAAGTGGTATATATAACATAAGTTTTGCATGGATAGCTCTCAAAATAAATAGGAGATACAACAATATAAGAACAAAGGAAGTATGAAATGATCAAAAATGGTGTTCTTGAGCTTACTTGATGATTGATGAGCTAGGATGAAAAATGACCACAACCTTGGAGTTTTTATTGCAAAACTCTAACAAGGATGATATTTGGGACTTGCATAACACTTTTGATTGAAAAATTTATGGATGATTCTTGTTCTTCCCTTCTTGGCCGTGTAACATAGAGAGAAAGAGGAGAGTATTGGTTTTTGTTTAGCTAGTGAAAATGTTATGTAATGAGATTGTAAAATAAAGTTAAGACTTTAAGTAAAATGAGTAATAAAGGAATTTTGGCTTATTAGGGAATAAGAGGGGCGGCAAGACTTCTTAAGGAAGCCTTAGGATTAGATTTTTTTGTATAAAGATATTTAGAATAAGTTCTAGTTAGATTAGTGTGTAATTTCGGTGTTATCGGGTACCGGGTTAACTGAAAATAAAACATGACGAATAAAAATAAAATACGACGAAGTCGTGAAAATTATGAAATCATGTTACTGATAAGAATCGGGTGTTAAAATAGTGATCGTGATGAAATATCGTAAAACGACGGAGTTATAAGCTCTTAACGTAAAATATAGCAAAAGGTTTCAAAACACCGGGTAAATTAATAATATAAATTTTATATCATTAAAATTAGCATGAAACTATATTAGGATCATAGTCGGGAGTATCGGTTAGATTATTCGTAGTAATGACTGAGTGGTAACGTTTAATAATTAACCATACGTTAATTGAAATAATGCAAACCCGTGCATAGTAAAAACCCGAAAATGCGAATTGTGACATTTTTGGCCCAATAAAACTCTAACTTTCGAAGTTGGCAGATTTTCCCCTTAAACTCTATGTCGATTTCATTTTAGGTCCTTGTTATAAAATCAGTTGGAGTTTTGGCATTTTCTACCCCTAAAGCATTTTATGGTTTTCATTCGTGGTCCTTATTTCATGTTTACGCAAATTAAGCTTAGGAAAAAGGTACAATTTACTACGACTCTTTTATGAACGTTATAATAAGTTGACAAACACCTTATTTACAGCTTATTAGCCCATGATTCGAGCTTAATATGTTTGAATTAATTTAAAAATGGGGCGTTAACATTAGTAGCGATGGGCAGATTTGGGATGCAAATAAAGACGAGGCAAGGCCATGATTTTACGACGTTCTTTTTCCTACTAATAGCTAGCAGGGTGGTCTTTAAGATTGCAAAAATCCATATTTTATGGGGGTCGTTTGGAGGTCGAAACATTGCTTCAAAGTTGGTCGAGTGGGACAGTTTGGCGACAAGAAAAAAAAAAAGAAAAACAAATGGGTTTTTGATTTCCAAGCTTATGGCCTAGTTTTTATTGCATGTTAATATGATTATTAAAATATTTAATATATCTTATCATGTTTTATTGATCCCTAGATTTATAATGTGTAAAATATATATATATATATATATATATATATATATATATATATATATATATATATATATATATATATATATATATATATATATATATGTGTGGGGTATTCTTGGTGTTCTCGACAAGAAGAAAAAGAAAAGAAATGTTTAGTTTTTGGCCTAGCTTTCTGTTAGAGATTATTTAGTAATGTTTTTAAGAGTATTTAAAGTATATAAAAGGAATGGAAAAGGGTTTGATTGCTTACGTGTATTTTTAGTCGATTATGGATATATGGGGCGAATTTGTTTGGAAATGAAATGCTAAAGCGTCTCCTTCTTCAAGGCTTCCTAAGATCCTTTCTTTAGCTTGTAAATGGGTTGTTTGATCAGTGTTTTAAGTGAGTGTGGCTGTTTGGAGATGGTTCGAATTTGTGGTGAAGAAAAAGAAAGAGTTATGGGTCGTTATATATAGAAAAGGATGGGTTAGGGTTTTTAGAAGGCTAGGTCACCATCTTATAGGAAGGAGGGGACATGGTGAGGTGGCTAGTTAAATTGGATGGCATATGTATGGAGGGGGAGGGTGGCGTGAGGTGTGGTGATGTGTTTTGTTACAAAACCAAGGGTTTTACCTACTTATATTAACTAGGGAAAATATGAAGGTAACATGATTATGTGTAGTGATTTTAGACCTAGTAGAAGGTTTGTAGTATAAAATTTATCAAGTGGTTAAGTGTGAAATGGTTTAATTTATTTCTAGTAGGATCAGACTAGGATATGAATTAGGGGAATCGAATAGCTTTCTTGGTTTATACATAGGTTACGAAATGTTGTACATTAAGTTTTAGTGAAGTAACTACTTAGTTTTAGGGTTTTGTTTAAGTAGTCATTAGTTAGAATTTAAATTGGGGTTTACTCATTTTCTATATATGTCGAATTCATGAGAAAACAAAAGGAAATGGGTTTGTTCTTGAAAGAGTTGTACCATGTGCTTAATAGGGTTGTTCTAAGATTTAAGAAATAGGGAAAATATATTTTTAATGTTTGGTTAAGTTATATTAATTATATGTTGATTTTATTAGATTTAAGTGTATATAAATGTAATTTTTAGTTTTTATGCATTAGACACTTGTACATTAGGTTTAGGGACTTGTACTTATAATTGGCGAGTTTAAGAAATTTATTTTTAATGCTTATGCATAAAAGACATGGATAATGTGCTTTAAAATGAATACATTTAGGGTTATAATGAGATTTTTATTAATATTTAGTTTTTATGCATAAATGACTTGTACACTTGGCTTGAAAAACATGTACACTTATAATTTGTAAAAATATTATGTATGTTAATTAGGGTTTGTGATTTTATTACATAAAATCGTAGTTTTGTGAGTTTAGGGTTTGTGTCGGGAGTTATAGTAGATTTAGGGTTTCTATACTTTAGAAGCTTGTACCTTACTTTGAATGAGTTGTACTTTAGTGTTTTAGGGCTTAGTTATTCATAATTGTTGTTATAATAATTTAGAGTTTCATGGAAATTATAATAGATAAGAAATGTTTAGTTTGAACATTTATTAATCGTATGTTAACGAATTAACGTAAAGTGGCAAATGGTATATCGTAATGTTTTATATGGAAATGTTTATATAAAATAAACATTAAGTAAGTTGATGTTGGTCTGCGTGAGAGCACGTTTATCGAGGATGTGAGTTACGTCACATTAGATAGTAGTTATGATCAGATAAAAAAATTTATACGTAGAAAAAGGATAAACAGTCTGTAAGATAGTTTATTACAAGGTGAAATTTACGAGTGGTTACACAAACCATACTCTTGTACATTTTTTTTCCAAGCAATTTAATGAGACCCATTTCCCCCATCCCTTCTTGCCAAATTTTCTTCCATCCATTTAATGCTTGGTTTTATATATTTATTAAAACCCTAGAATTTTTACTATAAATACAAACACGCTAGCTCTTCACTTCTTCACTTACAAAATAAACTCAAAACCTCTCTCATCTTATTCATATGGATCGTCCTAAATGCAAAAAGAAGAAAAGAAGTTCAATTTTGATAGTTCCAAGTATTGTTCGATCATTTACGGGTTATATATTAAATATATATCATTTTCGAGGAATCATTAGGGGTTATATTGTTCTTGTTCTTACTAAAAATCCTTCATTATCAAGTAAGTATAAAAATAATTTTTATACTTTCCATTATGTATTTTATAAATTTTTTATGTTAGTTTCTGCATTTATTTAGTTTAAATCTTCATTTAAACTCATAAATTACATATATCACCCATGAACATGTTTGTAGATTTTTATGATGAAATCAAGTTAGTATAAGTCATACAAAATAGTTGGATACGAAAAATGAGTATAAACAAGCCTTGAAATATTTTATTTCGATTTATGAGATCTATGGTTATATATATGTTAATATAAAGTTATGGTTGTTTTACTAAATTTTAGTCATATATCCTAGATCTACATTTTTATTATGTCACTATGGTCATTTTGGAACTATCTTTATTATTGAGAAATTGGTGGAACAGTTTAGGTTAGATTTGAAGTTGATTTCAAGAGGTTTAGTATACGAAAAAGGGTTTTTTTTTAAATATGAGCGGAAGCTCTGCGCGAATTTTTAACTTTTTTGAAAATCAAGTTATTTTTACAAAGATTTAGCCAAGGAGGTGGAAGATAGATTTTAAACAGAAACGTGGTCATTTGAATGCATAAAAACGGAATTACAACGAAGGAGTTACAACTTTTTCTAAATATACTATCGATAACAAATTTCATAAAATTAAATATTATGCTGTCCCGATTTGTATCACGGTAAAACCGAACTTTAAAAGATAAACTGTAACACCCCCATCCGAGAACGGGTCAAATGTCACATTTATGGCGTCAAACAGAACATACGCAAGTGGAAGACTTTAATAATACAATGGTTACAAAAGTATCCTAAAGAAAAGATAAAGTACTAAATCTGAACATAACAACTTCCAAACTAAAATACAAACTAAGTCCAAAAGAAAAACTCTAAATCTGTCTCTAATCCGTGAGAAGCTATCAAGGTGGTCCACTAAGAGCTACTAAGCACTCATCACTCGAATCCCAGCTTCCCTCTTAAAACCTGCCGCAGGAAAAAAAAATGTGGCTGAGCTTAAAAAGCGCAGTGAGCAGATATAAACAAATAACTGATAATAAGATAATCAAAACGAATACGGATCAAATTATGTCAAATCAAAGAAAGGGAAAGATCCTGGTGAGAAAATGTCGGATGAAACAGAATACAAAACGAATATGAATCAGATACTGAATCAGAGTGCATAACAAATATCAATCAATATAGGATCGGAGTGCATTGCCCAAATACCTAAGCATGATACATGAATAGGCTAAATAATCATATCACAATCATATCACAAATCGTATACCGTCAATTCCAAAGTTGTACAAGGAGTTGCAGACTCCAATGTACCAAAATGTGATGGGGTGTAGGAACATACACCAACCAATCACCAGATACAGATTCCCTAGGATGCATCCATATGCCCCCTGAAAACAAATCATATATATACACTTGCTCATGAAAGGCATACACACATTTCATAATGGCCAATGTGCACAAATATCATAACAGAACAGAAGGGGACGCCGTGGATCAATCACACCTCCACAGAAAGTGTCATGCCATTGGTGCGTCAATGACATGGCCATGGTACCTCCATGGCTAGGGATACAGATACAGATACAGTAGCTGGGGAATACAAGAGCAATCATAATCATAATCATATCAATCAATCATATCAACTACTGAACTGAAGCATATCATATCAAATACTGAAATGAATCATATCAAATGGATAACCAATGAATATTAGAATGAGATAGCAAATCAATTATCAAAGCGAATATCAAAACGGATATCAATCAGATAACAGAACGGATATCAATAGCAAAAACGGATAACCATACCAATGGATGCCCTTACTGAAAAAGGACGGAATATCTGTACCTTAGAAAATGAAATGAAAGCAAACGAGAAAGTTAGCACAAGGAAACACATTACACCTTCTTCAACGAATCTACACATATTAGGGTTCATAATATACTTATTAGCTCACTTAATGTCATAACGGATTCTTAATTACTTATTACCATTCATTAATGTGATTATGGTTTTAACAATGAAATTAGGTTAAGACACATTTAAAAGTATCCATTTTAATGTTCGAAAGTAATTAGGGTCAAAGCATATTTAATGGTGTGAGAATTAACCAAAACCCTAACTTATGTTACATTTCAGATTTTAACACGTTCTCGTCCTTTGATTTATGAATTTTAATGACACATCAAACGGTCTCCTGAGGTTCCACCAATTTTATATTTGATTCCCAAATGAATTAAAAACCTTCCCAAATTTTCCCATATTTTATTACTAAGTGAAAGTACCATTTCAAAAATCGTTTTACCAAACCTGTCCAGAAAGCGCACTACAGGTATACCCCGAAAGTTTGTATTTAATTAACCCATTTGAACCTTTCAGAAAAATCCACAAAAATTCCAGTAAGCCATATACATCTTAAACATTATCCTTGTCAAAAGATACCTCTTAATTCCTTATGGTTTTAAAACTAAAAATCAAAAACACCAACTGATTTTCAGACATCCAAAATACAGTTTTGACAGTTAACCTTGTAAAAATCAAAAGACCATCTTCTCGACCTTCAAAAATTATGAAATTTGATATCCATATAGCAAACATCCTGAATTTAGTTGTAGCCTCAAAAATCTTGCAAAAATACATTTGTATCATTAACTTATTACCATTGCAATACGACCCAAAATCTGGTCAGCATACTATTGTGACAGAAACAACCCTAACCTAATCCCTTTAAGCCCTAACCTCCCTTAATTAATGCTAGGGTTTTCCAGGTTTAATATACATAATTAATGTTCAATAAGTGATCTAATACTGATTTTAACAACCATGCATAGGGCTGGAAGCGTTTTAGGTTGAAACAAAGAAAGAACCAATGAATCGCAACACATATTAGTAAGGTTTTACTATGCTTTCATGTGGTGTTATCTATTTATTATACATATGCTTATATTCATTAGCAAGGCAGCAACAAAACAAGAGGATTGATACGAACATGATAGCATGTTTCTATTTAAGTACAATACATATGTCGTTTAACAATTGAATAACAAGAGGACATAAATACCTTGGCTGGAACGAGAGAAAGCCAAGTAGAATAAGGACACACGTACATCACCACGATAGAGCACAAACTGAAAGCCCTAACCACATACAATCGACCACCAGCAGAACATCTTCAACCCTTGTCGGGAGAGAATTAAACGCCTGGAATCCTTTGGTTTAGAGTTTCTGATTTTCTAATATGTCGTATAAGAGAATAAGAGGTGAATAAAGGAATGCCGATTTGTTATAGGAGGATGTCAAAAAGGAAAACCGTATGTGATGGGAAAGCGTGTAATCAAGTTTTGGAAAAAAGAAGATACCGTATAATCTTATGGAGAGAGTGTCGTGTATATTATGCTTGGCAAAGAGGACAATGATATCTTTTATTATGTTTAGGATATACACTATATAAGTTTGTTCTTATCTCTTGTTTAACAAATCTTTAATTTATTAAGGAAACAAAGGATTGTGTCGTGTGATACATATAGGTCTAAGTTAGGAATGTCACAAATTTTATTTACTTAGTTAACTTAGGCAAATTATTAATAATATGTACTTATAACATAATATAAAGTTTTATTTATTTCTTAATCATAATATAAACTTAGGTTAAAATCAATTTAGTTATAAAAATATGAAACCGAAATTTCGGGTTTTACAATTCTTCCCCTCTAAAAAGAAAATTTCGTCTGCGAAATTGAAATGAAATGATTAAACAGAAACGTACCAGATTACGAAAGGAAATGAAAATGATTTTAACAAACGGAAAGGTTGTTTCTCATGACTCGATCCTGACAATCCAAAATAGCCTCAGGCTCTCTCAACAGAAAAATCATAACAAATCTGATCCAACGGATTCGAAACCACATGCGACGAATGATAACTGAGACATTTCAAATGAAATACATGAACAGGAGCATGATGTGAACATGAGATAAATACGGAAGCAATGCTAAATGGTAGGAATTTGCACAATCCTATTCTAAAATTTCCGACGAATCATGGAAACGTACAAACGATCAACGAAGTAATTATCGAACATATAAAATGCATAAGGATGATGTGTCGTGTGTGAGTACAAGTTTTAAATTTATAAAGTTTGAATTACCGAATCTAGAAACAACACATACGAGCAAGTGAACTCGTCCGTTATAGCAAGATTATGATGGTAAGTTGGGATCGTTCACCGGGATTTGTGTAGTGAATCGAATTGTAAGTTACTAGAAGTAAATTCCTTAAAAAGTAATGAAAAATAGAATAATTCAAATGATAAAAAACTACACTTGCTTAGACTAGCATACTACTCATTGATAAGCATGATTGTGATAACTTTAGACAACATGTTGGTTATGATAATTAGTTTGGTGAACTAATCTATTGTTTCTACAAATTAAACCTTTGTCAAGATTTTAGTTCATAAAAACAAGCATTACGTTTAACCACTCAATTCAAGATCAATTCAAGGTTCATAAGTTGGTGTACCTTAAAAACAAAAATTATCTTTTGCTTAATCAAATAGCTTAGGAAATGGTCAATACAAAAGGTAACCGATCATAGACAAAAGGTCACAATTGAGAGTACACTATTAATCTTTCGACCCTTGAAATGGTTTACCATCAAACCTATTTTTGATAGACAAAAGCATTCTCATTACAACCACAATTAACTTTCTTGTTTAATCAAGAATCATTACAACTTTCTTTGTTTAATCAAGAATAATGGGTAAAAAACAATCATTCATAGACAAATGATTATAACTAGTTAAATAACAATAGTTCTTTCGGCCCTTAAAATTATTAGCAACTAGTTAAACTTGATTCAACGCATGTCACTACAAAACTTAATCACGATTGGATCTTAGAATCAACTTGAAATTGAATTAAAACATGTCATCACAATCATACGCATATCAATTGGTAATACACATCATCTAAGCAAGTGCACAAAGGCACTAGCCACTCATAGCAAACATGAACATAATCTCAGCACTTTGAACATTAGAAACGATAATTGAAAGTCTTACAATAATTGGAAATAGATTACAAATGATAAAGTAATGATACCCCAAGGATTGGTGTTGATTTCTTGATGTTTTGACCTCCAAATAATAACTTCTTGACTCTCCAACTGCTCCTGGATTTTTAAGGACGAATTTTAGAGTATTTGATGAGTGGTGGATGATTACTAGTTTATTGATTAAGAATAGCACACTAAATATTCCACAAATGATCTTATTAATACTCCTCCCAAGGGTCTTGGTTCATTAATGTTTCACTTGTCCTCCAAGTAGTTTAGAAGAGCCTAGAATCCTTATTTGAAGGCCTTAGAACTAGATATATGAAAAGACAAAACTTAATGATGAAGTTTTGGTAAATCAGCAAGCTTCCAACCGATCGGTAATATGGCCAACCGATCGGTTGGTCTTTGGAATTTCCTCCATCCGAATCGGTTGCGGGCAGCCTCCGATCGGATGGATGGTTGCTGTTTTGGAACTTTTTGGACTTTTGTCTTCTTGGCTTGATTTTTCCTTTTTGGGTCTTTGGTTCTTCATCCAAACTTGATCTTTTCAACATCTTTGAAGCTAATCGACATGAATACTTGGACCTTCATTCTTTGAAATACCTTTTTGATTAGGTCTTGGTATAAGAATCTTCGCACTTTCATAAATATTTCCTTCTTTCTCCTTTTTCTCATCTTTTTCCTCCTTTTTCCTGTTTTTGGCCACATATGCTTTGCAAACACATTTTGGTACGATTTAGTAACAAAATCATATAAATATAACCAAATAACATACATAAAAACACGAATAACGCTACTAAAAACATGCACAATTTGAGCGTTATCAAATCCCCCACACTTGAACTTTGCTTGCCCTCAAGCAAATCTAGCAATAAAAACAATTATCCACATGGTACACAAGGATGTTTAAAAAGATGTGATGCAAATCTACAAAGTACGGGTACAAGTTAGATTCATCATTTTAAGCTTTTATGGTTGAAGCATCGAGATGTTTGACAATACCCAAATGATTTTCTTGCTTGATATACATTACTAAACACCTCACGAAGGGAAATGAAATATAATTCACTCAAAACACTCATTTGTATGGTGGAGTATATAAGAGAAATCACACTCATTTGTTCAGTCATGATTTAAATATTACCATAAGCTTGTACAAGAAACAAAACTACACCGAAATGGCATGAGCACCAAGTATAGATATCAAAGAGGGCTTTTATTCAGGTTTAAGGTTTCGAGGGATAAGCAAGACTGATGTGCAACTACCTTATGCAAAACATAATAGATCGCTAACAACGAATTCTCGCATCACCAAATAACGGATGGTCACTAGGGTATATCTTAGATCGCTGATGCGCTACTCTCATAACAGATGGTCACTAAAATACACACTAGATCGCTAGCAACGTAATTTAATTCCTCAAGAAATCGGATGGTCACTACATGTCCATACACTTGATAATTTCACAAAGTCAAAAGGGTAGGAATAAGGCATGGGATATTATATTTTTAGAAAAGGCTGAAATGAATGAATATACAAAATAGTCAAAGTCTACTGCCCATATGTTACTAGCTATTTCGAACCGCTATCATGCATTCTTGAAAAACACCACACTTGATTGCACTTTACATTATTTCATAGCTCATTGGCTATTTTTATCACCTTATTGTTGCGATGACTTATTATTATTATTATTATTATTATTATTATTATTATTATTATTATTATTATTATTATTATTATTATTATTTAACATTATTATTATTATTTTTTATTATAAACATCACTTCATTAGAAAACTCATAGAATTTACAAGAAATTGGTGGAAGCGAGAAACAACTGGCTCCCACACCTCTAGAATAATATTATTATTATTATTATTATTATTATTATTATTATTATTATATTATTATATTATTATTATTATTATTATTATTATTATTATTATTATTATTTTTTTTTAACATAATCTCATGTCATCTTGTTGTTGCGATGACTTCACTTGGATAACTACTTTTGGAGTTTACAACTTTCTTCGTACTTTCATGATTTCCCACTTAACATCCATCTTGCCAAATATCTAGCAACCAACCAAGACTTGACTCCGTAAGGCTAGGCTAAAGGTGTAAAATCTTTTTGTATTTTTCTGGATTTTATCAAAGAAAAAGATAGGCTCAGAGGGTGTAACTAGGGGTATCTAGCACTAAAGATAAACGCTAATGAAAGGTTTTATACTGGTAGTTAACTTGTCAATGCAACTAGCTAAATATCAATTTGGAAGGCTTATTTGGGTTAAATCCTAAGGTTTCCTCTTATCACGCATATATACTTATATCACTGAGAAAAATGATCTCACAACGGTCTCGTAATGATTTACAAGCACAAGTTCTAGAATAAATAAAATCACCAGCACACTCATAGCAAAAGATCAAAGCATAAAAGATGTATGCTATATACGAAGCAGGCTTAAATTCCTCATATTTTAGTGAAAAGGGCTATAACATGTGCTAGCTAATGTTATCAATCCCAGAATGGATTGCAATATTAATCGGGACAAATCTCCATTTTTCAAAAATTACAGGTTTTACCAGTGGATAGATCCAGTTACTTTAATATATATTCCTTTAAATGACAAAGAACTAGATCATAAGGGCAAACAAAATTTAAAATTTAGCTCAAAATTTACAATTTATCCTTATTTTCCTATTCACCCCCCACACTTAAGTTAAGCATTGTCCTCAATGTGATATACGAAAAGAATGAAAATAAGGAAATAAGAGAATAAACCATATTTTCTTGCTTCAGAAGATTCTTTGATCCAGGACCATACTTTGTAATCATTACCTGCAGTAATCTTAAAACAAAAAGAAACACATGAAATATGCCTACATTTTATTAAAAGTTAGTGATACACCCCCTCACTTAAGTTCAACTAAGGGATTAGAGAAACTTTGGGATATAATCACCTTTGAAAAATAAACTAAGAAATAAAATAGCAAATAGAAAACACACGGGTTGCCTCCCGAGAAGCGCTTGTTTTATTAACGAGTCATCAGCCGGACTCAAACTTCCTTCTTGCTACGTTGGTGTAATTTTCGGTTTCTTCTTTGAGACTTTTGGAACATACACCACGTTTCCTATCACTATTCCTTCTCCAGTTTCATCTATGTTTTCCAATTTGATTCTTTCCCAAGGTCTAGGAAGAACATCATAGATATAACCATATTCCTCGGCCCATGGAGTGTTTTTCTTGAAATCGGCCGGAAAGGGTGCCATGAATGTTATTGCTTCATAGTCTGATTCAGGTGGAATTTCTTTAATAGAAATCTCGTTCATTTGCTCCTTATCATAATATAATTTAATTCGGTGACCATTAACAATGAAACTTCCACCTTGCTTGTCATGTAATTCAACATACCCAGATGGAAATCCATGTTTCACTATATATGGGCCAAACCATTATGGTTTTAGCTTAGGTGCTTTGAACTTGTATTTCATATTAAAAAGCAGAACTTTGTCTCCAGCTTTGAATTCTTTTCAGATTCTAAGCTTTCTGTCATGATACGCTTTAGTTCTAGCTTTGTAGAGCTTGGAGTTCTCGTAAGCTTGGAGTCTTAGTTCATCGAGTTCATGCAATTGCAAGAATGTCTTCTCTCTAGCTATTTTGAGATCAGGGTTACAGCTTCTGAGTGCCCAGTAAGCGCGATGTTCGATTTCGAATGGCAAATGACAGGTTTTTCCATACAAAAGTCTGTATGGTGTTGTACCAATTGGAGTTTTATAAGCCGTACGAAATGCCCACAGAGCATCATCGAGTTTTCTTGACCAAACGGCAGGATTGTCTTTAACCGTTTTTTCAAGTATCCTTTTTAAGGCTCTGTTGGTATTTTCGACTTGACTACTGGTCTGAGGGTGATAAGCTGTGGCGAAACGATGATGTACTCCGTATTGTTTCATAATTTTCTCCATTTGTTTGTTACAGAAATGGGTTCCTCGATCACTTATTAAAGCTTTGGGAATTCCATAACGAGCGAAAAGCTTTTTGAGAAAATTGACAACAACTCAAGCATCATTTGTGGGTAGAGCTTCTGCTTCAGCCCATTTGGAAACGTAATCAATAGCAACGAGAATATATTCGTATTTGTGCGATTTGGGAAATGGTCCCATAAAATCGATTCCCCAAATATCAAATATTTCACAGACTTGAATGCTCTTTTGAGGCATTTCATCTCTACGAGAAAGACTACCGGATTTTTGGCAAGCATCGCAGTTTTGGACAAGAGTACGAACTTCTTTGAAAATAGTCGGCCAATAGAATCCACATCAAAAACTTTTTTAGCTGTGGTGGAAGGACCATAGTGTCCCCCAGTCGGGCCATGATGGCATTCATCAAGAATTCTTCTTGTTTCAGAACCAAAAACACATCTTCTTATCATTCCATCGGGACACATCTTGAAAAGATAGGGCTCTTCCCAATAGTAATGTTTGAGGTCTGAAAAGAATTTACTTCATTGGCCATGAGTTAATCCTTTTTTGAGAATCCCTCCAACGAGGTAATTTGCATAATCAGCAAACCATGGAATTTCTTTCTCATCGGCTGTGTTAATAGTCATGAGAGTTTCATCAGGAAAATAATCGTCAATCTCGTCTTCCTTTAACTCTTCGAAGTTCGGATTCTCAAGACGAGACAAATGATCAGCAGCTAGATTTTCTGCTCCTTTCTTATCTTTGATTTCGATGTCAAATTCTTGGAGTCGCAAAATCTATCGGATAAGACGCGGTTTTGCATCTTGTTTGGCAAACAGATATTTGAGCGCTGAATGATCAGTGAACACAATTGTTTTTGAAAGCACAAGATAAGATCTGAATTTTTCGAAAGCAAAAACAACGGCTAATAATTCTTTCTCTGTAACCGTATAGTTTTGTTGCGCATTATTGAGTGTTTTGCTAGCGAAGTATATAGGACGAAAATGTTTTCCTTCACGTTGTCCTAATATAGCTCCAACCGCAAAATCGCTTGCGTCGCACATGAGCTCGAATGGTAGTGACCAATTAGGTGAAACCATAATGGGTGCACTAGTCAGTTGGGTTTTCAATGTTTCGAATGCCTTCATGCAATCTGCATTGAAGTCAAAAACATAATCTTTTTCTAGAAGTTTCGTCATTGGACGAGATATTTTGGAAAAATCCTTAATGAAACGACGGTAAAAACCAGCATGTCCTAGAAAACTTCTAACGGCTTTAACGTTTGTTGGAGGTGGTAATTTGGTGATAACATCTATTTTTGCTATGTCAACCTCCATTCCTGCACTAGAAATTTTGTGTCCTAGCACAATTCCTTCAGTCACCATGAAATGGCATTTTTCCCAGTTGAGAACAAGATGTGCAGCTTCGCATCTTTCGAGCATTTTGTCGAGATTAGAAAGACAAGCTTCAAATGAGCTTCCAAAAACTGAAAAGTCATCCATGAAAACTTCCATCGATTTTTCAAGCATGTCTTGGAATATAGAAATCATACATCTCTGAAAAGTAGCAGGTGCATTACACAATCCAAAAGGCATACGCCGATAAGCGTAAGTTCCAAAGGGACATGTGAATGTAGTCTTTTCTTGATCAACAGGATCAATGAGAATTTGGAAATATCCTGAAAAACCATCAAGGAAACAAAAGTACTCGTTCCCTGCTAATCTCTCAAGCATTTGATCCATGAATGGCAAAGGAAAATGATCTTTTCTGGTGGCTTTGTTTAATTTTCTGTAATCAATACATACTCGCCATCCTGTGACAGTTCTAGTAGGAACTAATTCATTCCGTTCGTTAGTAACAACAGTCATTCCTCCTTTTTTCAGAATACAGTGAACTGGACTCACCCAAGGACTATCCTCGATGGGGTAAATGATACCAGCATCAAGAAGTTTGATTATTTCTTTTTTAACTACTTCTTTCATGTTGGGATTGAGTCGACGTTGTCTTTCTACAACGGGTTTTGCATCTTCTTCGAAATTGATTTTGTGTTTACAAAAATCAGGACTGATTCCTGGGATGTCAGATGTTTTCCACGCAAAAGCTCTTTTATGCTTCTTAAGAACAGAAATGAGGCATTCTTTTTCCTTATCTTTGAGCAACGAAGATATGACCACTGAAAGAAGTGAATTATCCTCCAAGTAAGCATACTCAAGATTTTTGGGAAGTGGTTTCAGCTCAAGATCAGTTGGTGGTTCTTGAAGAGATGTTTTGATTCTCAATTGATCATTAAAAGTGATTTCCTCAAAATCTTCTTCTATTTCTCCTTCTTCAACTTCTGTTTCTTCTTCTTCTTCAAACTTTACTTCCATAAAATCAGTGAATTCTTTATCAAAGTTTGTTTCACTAATTTTTTCTGAAGTAGTCATGAATGGATCAGAATCGTCAAGTAATGCATCCAATTCTTCTTTAGTGACTTCATCGATTACATCAACATTAAAACAAGTGTCATCACTGGAATATGGATATTGCATTGCTTTATTGATTAAAAAGGTGATTCTATCATCTCCAACTCCAAGATTGAGTTCTTTTCCTTTTACTTTAATGATCGCATCAGCGGTGTTTAGGAAAGGTCTTCCTAAAATAAGAGGTACTCTACTATCTTCCTCCATTTCTAAGATCACAAAATCCACAGGAAAAATGAATTTACCAACATGGACAAGCATATTCTCAGCAATTCCAACAGGATATTGATAAGAATGATTTGCTAATCGAATACTCATCCTTGTAGGTTTCAAGGTATTGATGGAAATTTTAGAATACAACGAATAGGGCATCAAATTGATACTTGCACCTAGATCGGCTAAAGCATCGCATGTGATGTTTCCTAACGTGCATGGAATCAGAAAACTTCCAGGATCTCCTAGTTTCGGTGGAATTTTGTTTTGAACAATAGCTGAACATTCTTCATTCAGAAAGGTAGCGGATATTTGCTCCAACTTGTTCTTGTTATTAAAAAGTTCTTTCAAAAATTTCCCATAATTGGGCATTCCAGCTAAAACATCAACGAGGGGAACATTGAGACTAACCTCTGATTATTTCAACAAACTTCTTATAACGTTCTTCCATTCTTTCTTTCTTAAGGCTTTGAGGATATGGAATTTTTGGTGTATACGCCTTAACTGGTGGGATGGGTTTGGGTGGTGTTTTTTTGGTATTTTCCTTTTTTGCTTCTTCTTCCTCCTCACTATCATCATCGATGATCGTGGTATCATTTGGATTGGGTGGTGGATCATAAGAAAGACCACTTCTTGTGAATACAACATTTATATGTTCATTTCGAGTCTGTGGTGGACGATAAGCTTTATCGTTCAATCCAGATGATGTCGGCTTAGGATTGGTTTGGGTATTACTTGGCAACGAACCAGATGGTAGGGAAGAAATTTGATCAGAAAGTCTACCAAATTTTTTTTCAAGATCTTGAATCGATGCTTGATGATTTTTATGACCTTGCTCAACTTTGGTTTTGAGATTGAAAAATTGGTTCTTGATGAACTCATTGGTTTATTTTTAAGCAGTTACGAATTCTCTCATCATTTTCTCAAAATCGGATTCTTCTGCTTTTTTGTCAGAGGTTTGTGTGGTTTGATTGTCTACTCGTGGTTGAGAATCACGGTTGTTATCCCTTTGTTGACGATCTTGCCAATTTACAGAATTTCGTCCGTAATAATTTCCACGATAACCGCCTCCACGGTATCCTCCTTGGACATAATTGGCTTCTCCTTCTTTGGGTTGGTCCATTGGTTGGTCGTCACATTCTGATGATGGGTGATTACCTCCACAGTTGTTACAACCGTCTCGCATTTCTTTCATTTCTCCTTTAAGGTCTTTGTATTGCGAATCGATTTTTGAAGTTAATGTTTCCATTTTCTCCATGAGTTTAGGGGTATCGAAACTTTCAGCAAAAGCAACGGTTTTTCGTAAGGGTTTGGTTTTGGCATCTTTTGACCAGTCGAGTTTGAGAAGAACTCGGTCTTCTAGCAATTGGTATGCCTGGTTTGGAGTCTTATAAAGAATAATTCCTCCAGCATCAAGAATTCCTTGAGATGCTTCATCTAGTCCATGGTAGAAGATTTGGATAATGGTTCCTCGTCCTAAACCATGTCCATGACAACTACGAAGCAAATCTTTCATACGAAGCCAGGCTTCGACGAGCGATTCGTTAGGGTTTTGTTTGAAAGCACGAATTTCTCCCATGAGTCGATCAAACATGGCAGGTGGAAAGAATCGGCATACAAAAGCTTGCCTCATCTCCTCCCAAGTATTGATAGTTCCTGGGGTTAATTCATTATACCACACTTTTGCGTCTCTAGCAAGTGATGATGGAAAAAGTTTGAGTTTAATGGCATCCACATTGGTGTCGCCATATCGGAACATGCCACAAATTTTGATGAATTCGGCAATGTGCTTGTGAGGATCGGCCCTCGAACGGCCATCGAATTGACGGTCTTTGATCATAGAAAGATGGTGACCTTTCACGGTGAAATTGTCACCTAGGTTGACAGTATCAATAGCAGCTCCAGGAGTGGGTGCTACGGTTCGGTTGGCTTCCCACATGGGTCTATCGTCAGCCATGGGAAAAGGTTGCTCGGTGAATGGGTTATAAACGACTTTAGCTTCACAAAGATTTTCAAACGGTAGGTTTCGTACTCTTGATACACGGTTGGCTAATGGAACAAATGGTTTTCTTTTCTTTCTTTGTCTTCGGACTAAACGTTCGGGATCTGAAAAAGGTGAAATTGGTTCTATTTCGGTTGATCGAGTGTTCATACAATTCCCAAGAGAATCGAGGCAATTTTTAAACACACGATTAAAGAATGGGAACAGTTTGAAAAATCAGGTTTTGGTGATCCGCTCGGATGGGTGAAAAACTGATCGGATACTTGTCTCGGTAAAATTGATTTTGGTGAAAACCGATCGGATGGAAGTTACTACCGATCGGATGGAGCTCTCGGTAAAATTAAAAATTGGACAACCGATCGGATGGATGAAATACCGATCGGATGATCAGCTCGGAAAACCTTTTTTTTTTTTTTATGAAAACGAACTATGAACTTCCAAAACCTACAGAAACACGATCAAAATCCCCGGCAGCGGTGCCAAAAACTTGATGTGTCGTGTGTGAGTACAAGTTTTAAATTTATAAAGGTTGAATTACCGAATCTAGAAACAACACATACGAGCAAGTGAACTCGTCCGTTATAGCAAGATTATGATGGTAAGTCGGGATCGTTCGCAGGGATTTGTGTAGTGAATCGAATTGTAAGTTACTAGAAGTATATTCCTTAACAAGTAATGAAAAATAGAATAATTCAAATGATTAAAAACTACACTTGCTTAGAATAGCATACTACTCATTGATAAGCATGATTGTGATAACTTTAGACAACATGTTGGTTATGATAATTAGTTTGGTGAACTAATCTATTGTGTCTACAAATTAAATCTTCGTCAAGATTTTAGTTCATAAAAAAAAAAGCATTACGTTTAACTACTCAATTCAAGATCAATTCAAGGTTCATAAGTTGGTGTACCTGATGCGTGGTTTTGCGACCTTACAACAGGTTTTATCTCTCGAGGGATCTCAAGAGGCTTACAACCCCACCAGGCAGTGTACCTGACCGATGTAGTATAGTGTAGTGGTAAGTACGGGGGATTGATCGTTCTCCACAGGGAATAGTGTTCGTTAGGTATGAAAAATTACTTTAATAGGTCTAAGGGTGAGAGAAGATTCTTTTTATGTTTTTTTTATATTTTTATGAAAGCAAGTAAAATCTCGGGTTTGAAAGAGTGGGCGGAATTAGTTGCTAGTCAACTAACCCAAATTACTACGAATGCAAATAAAATAAAATAACAAAAATGAAAATGTTGGTGAAAACTTATGTGGAGGGAAATGTGTTTACTTAGATTTCCTTACTCCCTAACTATCTTTTACCGGTTAATTAGTGTGTATTAGTTGCGTGGATGACGGGTGTATTCCTTAATACCATTCGTGGGGTGGCGTACGTACTTCCCCAACTCTACAAGCTCCTACTTCACTCCTATGTCGAGCCGGCTAGGAAGCTCCTAACATGGGATCACTAGAATTCGCTTGTGCATTAAATACAACCATAAAAACCTTTAGTACGCATTGGTTCATGTTTCTTAAGACGTTCAAGCAAGTTACCGAATAGGAAGTTAGCCAGTTTTCTTAAGCCTAACATAGATGAACAATCATCCAATACAACTAACAACACACTAATAACCAATAATCAATAGCTAGGTTTCATTAGATCTAAGCAAACACAAGATAAATCTAGCCTAACATGTTAAACAAAAGACAAGAATAAGATAGAATCAAACAACACATAGACATATTGAATGATTAATTGATAACTTATCTTCAATGTAACATGGAAGATCTCAAGGCAAAAAGCCTTGAAAGAGCTGCCAAATTCGTCCTAGGGTTTTCACACACAAAGTTCTCCAATAAGTTCCACACTAATGACAAAGAATTGCAAAACTATATATAGATTTTTGGATCTGACGGCGTCACGTTAAGGAGTGTGACGCCGTCACCTCGCCGCTTTTAGGGTTCTCGGATGACCTTCTTGACGCCGTCCCTCTTTAGCTCTCAAAAATCCGTTCTGGCTTATCAAGGCTTGACGCCCTCAGACTATGAACGTGACGCCGTCCCTCTTTAAATTATAACGTGACGACCTTGATCAGATTAAAGAGTGACGCCGTCAGAATTTCCATGCAATTTCTCTGGCTTATCATGAGTAAATTTCACATCCACCACTTTTGCCAAGCCATGACGCCGTCCAGGGTTAAATATGACGCCGTCAAAGGTAACTTTCAGCCGATTTTTGAGACTTTGCCGTTTTCTTCACTTTTATGCTCCAAAAATGTCCAAAATGCCTCCTTTTCCAGATTTCTCCTCAAAAGTACCTAAAATGACAAAAGGAACGATTTAGGGCGATATTTGATCAAATAAATACGATTTAGGGCTTAAATGACCCCTTAAAAGCGGTACACTTTTCGCTTCATCAAATACCCTTACACTTGAGATTTGCTTGTCCTCAAGCAAATGCGCTTTTATTCTAATCAAAATACAAGTTAGGGGTCATTTAATGCTAACATAAAAGTAATTACAACAAATATTCGTTCCACTTTAATCATAATAAGCACGGAGATTATAAACTAGCACCTCACAAGTAGTGTTTAGATACTCACATCTCTCAAGTGTCATCAAAATAAATCTCATAAATGAAAACGGATAATATCTCTCACTACCTGTCATAGCAAATAGATTACCATAGGCTTGGGAAAGGATCGAAAACCTCCTCCACTAGGCGTAAGCACCTAAGATAAACTATCAAAGAGGGCTTTTACATGGGTTATAACGTTAGGTGTAGGGATATGATAAACACGGATTTGTTGGATAAGGGATACTTTACTGGTGGCGAGTTAAAGATCTTGATTAATTACATGTACTATACAATGTTGCTAAGCCAAGACTCGACTCGATCTTAAGCTAAAAGCAAAATAACAAAAACATAAAATAAACATAAAATGAAACGGGATGGTAGTCCGTATGTTTTTTCTACTTTTCTTTTTCTCATTTTTTTTGTATTTTTCTTGATTTTTCGATTTTTTTTTTTTTTTTTTTTTTTTTTTTTTTTTTTTTTTTTTTTTTTTGTGCATACACTTTTGCCCTACCATCCAAAATAATACATCATAGGGGCATTGCATTCCCCTTACACTTGAACTTTTACATAACTTTACAAATAACTATTCTAATGACTCGAATTAAGATAATTGAAAAACTTGGAGTACTTTTAAAATATTTAGCACATATGGGGGTAATAAATGATGTTCTTCCCCATTACTCTATTACACTAGTACTTTACCCATGAGTCCCAATCGTCCCAAAACAATATGTACAAGGATATGACTCGACTTAGCAACCATGTAATCAACTAGATAATTAACTTGGGTTTAAACAAATATTGTCACAATAATGCACTAAAAAATGAGTGCATACAAGGTAGGCTAAGGCGATTTGGGTGTACATTTTAGTGGGGTGTAAACAAATTCTTCCTTTAAGTAAAATGCTTAAAGGTCGAAACAAAAAGATAGGCTCTGAGGGGTGTACTAGGGGTATCGTGTACTAAAAATGAGTACAACGCAAAGGGTGTGGGAGAATTACTTGACCAATGTAGCCAATGTAATTATAACAAAAACACAGGTGTAAAACAATGGGTGAATCCTAATGCCTCTTATCATGTAGTAAATCTAACTACACGAATGTAGTCTCACTTGTGGCCTCGGAATGGTCCTAACGCAAGTTCTAGAATCTAAGTGCTACCGGTACACACATCATAGCAAAATGCTTTTCCTACCAATTCTAGGGGCGAACCTCACATATTTGGGGTGTAAAATTTTTTAGTGGTACGGTTTTTGTGCTAGTCATATAACTCTTATCCGTGAGACGCTCATTAAGATCAAAGTTTCACTCCTATATGTTGTAAAAAATTTTAAATTTGGCACTAAAATTACCCTAACAGGTATTTATCTCAGTTTTATTACACATCTACCATCAAACAAACAAAAATCAAGCGCACTTGTATTCTCAAAAAATCGTATTTTTACCCCCCCCCCCCCTTACACTTCAGATGAACATTGTCCCCAATGTTCAAATAACAAGATGTAAAAGTATAAAGTAAAAGAATGAAATCAAATACTCCCCTGATTCGTCCGGTGGATAATGAAGTAACACGGTTAGATCTTCTTCCAAAGAGAATGTTGAAGCTCCATGACTAATGCATCGCCATAAGCTTGATCCAAAAACATTTCCTTGTCCAAAATAACCTGTTAAACCTGATAAAACAAACACGAAAACCTGCATAACATCGGCGGGATAAATCTATATATAAGGATATAATGCTTGTGGAATGATAATTTGCAGATTCCTGGAGATTATAAGTTATAGATTTAATAAAAACTTTTTATGAAAACAAAACCTTCAAAAATTTTCAGAAAATTAAACCTGACGCCGTCAGGTTGTAAAGCCTGACGCCGTCAGAAATGATCTGACAGAATTCTCATGTTACGGTTCCGGAAAAATTTTGGAAAAACCTATACCTTACTTCCTGGAATTCCTGCAAAACATCATTATGACTCGATACAAGCATTTGACTCAAACAAATACTAATATGTATGTTAATTTATTATTATTATGATTCATGTTCATTTGTGTTCTAATAAACCGATTTAGATTTCCCTTACACTTAACTTTTGCAAAATACCTTTATATGTAGTTAAGACGAAGTTAAAAAAAAAATAAAGCATTTTCACAAATTACTTTTGAACATGAACCAATAAGAATAAAAATTAAACACACATACGGAAGCAAATAAAAACAAACAAACAAACAAGTAAATAAACACACAAAGCAAATAAAGCTTGGGTTGCCTCCCAAGAAGCGCTTTTCTTTATTAACGAGTCTTGTAGCTAGACTCAAAGTCACTCTACCCTATATAAGTGAGCTCGTCATCGAGGACGTCTTTAGGGTTAAGCTTGGTTTGAAGTTTCCTATTGGTCCGCTTAGTACGATATATCTTTTCAAACTTCTCTCCATCCGGGTCATACAATGTCATCTTAATATGCCATGACCCATCTCCATTTTTGGGTGGTTTATCCCAATTCCACTTATGATCATCTTCCTCACAAGTCCACTTATTCATTCCTAGGTTAATTGGCAAAACTCCTAGGAAATCAATCATTTTCCTAAAAACTAGAGGGTCTTCAAATGGATCCAATTCGGTGTCCCTAGCTAAGAGTTGCTCTACCGTATGTGTTCGGTTCACAAAGTCCTCTTCTAGGTAAAATGGGCGTTGGGGTCCTATGAAGTCTCTATCAATCCAAGGTCCATATCTAGATGGTCTCCTATTTGATTCTAACCAATGTGGTGTTGGTTCCTCACTAGTATCATAGGCGTGTTTCTTAACATCATAGACTGACCAAGTATCTCCTTCTCCTACCGCTATCTTGGATTCCTTACAATCAATCATAGCACTAGCGGTCGCCAAAAATCCTCTACCTATCAACAAGGGGCATGTAGGGTCGCTAACCATATCAAGGACGTGGAAATCGGCTAAAATGGTTAGTTTTCCAATGTGCACTAACACGTCCTTAACTACTCCAACCGGGTAAGCAACACTCCCATCCGCTAAACCTATTATCACCTCGGTTTCTTCAAGTTTTCCTAGTTTTAGAGAGGTGTAGAGAGGTAACGGAAGTAAGTTAAGGCTTGATCCAAGATCGGCTAATGTGTCATAAGCCTCCGAATTACCAATCTTGCAAGGTAGAACAAATAAGCCCGGATCATCTAATTTCTTAGGTAGTTTGTTTTGAACGAAGGCGGTCCCTTTTTCGCCTAACTTGAGCTTCTTCTCATCCAACACATCAACAACCGGACTTTCAAGGTGGAGCTCCTTGAATTCTTCGTCAAGGTTTTGAGTGGGAGGTGTTTCAACTATGTTGTTGACCAATTTGGATGTCATAACTTCTTGGTCATTTGGAACGACTTGGGTTTGTTTGAAACACGTGCTCATGGAATTGACCGAATAATATTGTGGACAAGAACTAGGAGACGAAACTGATGAAATGGCGTTGACGTTTAGTTTCGGGTTCTTGACCGTGTTACTAGGGAGTGCTCCCATTTCTCGGTCATTGAGGGCTTTCAACAAGGTGTCAATCTTATTGGTCATCTCGCTTTGTTTTTGTTTGAAATCGGCTTCAAACTTGGCTAAATGAGCTTCTTGAGATGCCATAAATTGGGACATCAATCCTTCAAATTTATTGGTACTACCATTGCCGGAAGGATTGTTGTTGAAAGTACGGTTCGAGTTGGAACCGCTTGATTGGAAACGATTAGGTGGGTTGGAAGAATTGGTTTGTTGTGCGTTTTGGTTTTGTTTCCACCTAAGGTTCGGGTGATTTTTCCATGAGGGGTTGTATGTATCACCATAGGGGTTTGGCTCGGGTTTGAAAGTGTACCACTTGTCTCCCGCTCCGTCGGTACGCGAGGATGCGTAGTCCACAAAAGCTTGTTCGGGGAGTTCCATGCAATCACGAGTGTCGTGGGGACCACTACATAATTCACATGAAGAAGTGATTTTGTTCACTTGGCTTGAAGGTTTAGGAGCCTCGTAGGATTTCATGAGAAACCTGACTTGGTCTTCAAGTTCTATGATCCTACGGTCGGAAGTGCTTGAATTGTTCGAAGGCAAAGATATTGCCTTGACCGTTTTATTCAAATCACGGGGATCACTCCAACTTTTGTTGTCATAAAGAGCAAGATCCTCTAGGAGAGCCCATGATTGTTCCGCACTTAGATCACGTAGCTTGCCACCGGCCGATTGGTCAATGGTTTGCCTCGTGGAGAGATTGATATGGTCATAGAAGATTTGGACTTGGAGCCAAACTTCTATGCCATGATGAGGGACTTTTTGAAGTAAGTCCTTAAATCGAGTCCATGCCTCGTAGAGAGTTTCGCCTTGACGTTGTTGGAACATCAAGATATCATTCCTTAGCTTGGTAGTTCTTCCCGGTGGGAAAAACTGAGCAAGGAAACGAGTAGTGAGATCATCCCAAGAGGTGATGGATCCTGCGGGTTGACGTTCTAGCCATTGACTAGCTTGGTCCCGCAGAGAGAATTGAAAGAGACGCAATCAGGTCGTCTCTCGAGTGGCAACATCAAGGTCTATAGAATCAACAATTTTGAGAAAGTCCTTGAGATGTTGATTAGGATCTTCGGAACGAAGTCCATGGAATGCGCATCCGCTTTGCACCAACCGGATGGTGTCGGATCGCAAGGGTGTGACATTGGCTCCTTGAGTGAGCTCAATGGTGTTTCGATAGCCATGGTGGCTAGGACGGGAGTACTCTCCTAAAGTACGGGCTCTAGGAGGTGGTGGTTGTTGTTGTGGTGGTGGGATGTTGGGATCAAGGATATTACCATCTTCCATGATGTCTAATGGTAATGGTTACGAACAAAGAAACGAAGAAAATAGATAGACTAAAGAAAACCTAGAAAAATAAAATAAAAATCTCACTAGAAAGGAATCTAGTGAGTAGACCTATAAAAAAAATTCAACCTAAACAATAACTATTCCCCGACAGCGGCGCCAAAAACTTGATGCGTGGTTTTGCGACCTTACAACAGGTTTTACCTCTCGAGGGATCTCAAGAGGCTTACAACCCCACCAGGCAGTGTACCTGACCGATGTAGTATAGTGTAGTGGTAAGTACGGGGGATTGATCGTTCTCCACAGGGAATAGTGTTCGTTAGGTATGAAAAATTACTTTAATAGGTCTAAGGGTGAGAGAAGATTCTTTTTATGTTTTTTTTTATATTTTTATGAAAGCAAGTAAAATCTCGGGTTTGAAAGAGTGGGCGGAATTAGTTGCTAGTCAACTAACCCAAATTACTACGAATGCAAATAAAATAAAATAACAAAAATGAAAATGTTGGTGAAAACTTATGTGGAGGGAAATGTGTTTACTTAGATTTCCTTACTCCCTAACTATCTTTTACCGGTTAATTAGTGTGTATTAGTTGCGTGGATGACGGGTGTATTTCTTAATACCATTCGTGGGGTGGCGTACGTACTTCCCCAACTCTACAAGCTCCTACTTCACTCCTATGTCGAGCCGGCTAGGAAGCTCCTAACATGGGATCACTAGAATTCGCTTGTGCATTAAATACAACCATAAAAACCTTTAGTACGCATTGGTTCATGTTTCTTAAGACGTTCAAGCAAGTTACCGAATAGGAAGTTAGCCAGTTTTCTTAAGCCTAACATAGATGAACAATCATCCAATACAACTAACAACACACTAATAACCAATAATCAATAGCTAGGTTTCATTAGATCTAAGCAAACACAAGATAAATCTAGCCTAACATGTTAAACAAAAGACAAGAATAAGATAGAATCAAACAACACATAGACATATTGAATGATTAATTGATAACTTATCTTCAATGTAACATGGAAGATCTCAAGGCAAAAAGCCTTGAAAGAGCTGCCAAATTCGTCCTAGGGTTTTCACACACAAAGTTCCCCAATAAGTTCCACACTAATGACAAAGAATTGCAAAACTATATATAGATTTTTGGATCTGACGGCGTCACGTTAAAGAGTGTGACGCCGTCACCTCGCCGCTTTTAGGGTTCTCGGATGACCTTCTTGACGCCGTCCCTCTTTAGCTCTCAAAAATCCGTTCTGGCTTATCAAGGCTTGACGCCCTCAGACTATGAACGTGACGCCGTCCCTCTTTAAATTATAACGTGACGACCTTGATCAGATTAAAGAGTGACGCCGTCAGAATTTCCATGCAATTTCTCTGGCTTATCATGAGTAAATTTCACATCCACCACTTTTGCCAAGCCATGACGCCGTCCAGGGTTAAATATGACGCCGTCAAAGGTAACTTTCAGCCGATTTTTGAGACTTTGCCGTTTTCTTCACTTTTATGCTCCAAAAACGTCCAAAATGCCTCCTTTTCCAGATTTCTCCTCAAAAGTACCTAAAATGACAAAAGGAACGATTTAGGGCGATATTTGATCAAATAAATACGATTTAGGGCTTAAATGACCCCTTAAAAGCGGTACACTTTTCGCTTCATCAGTACCTTAAACACAAAAATCATATTTTGCTTAATCAAATAGCTTAGGAAATGGTCAATACAAAAGGTAACCGATCATAGACAAAAGGTCACAATTGAGAGTAAACTATTAATCTTTCGACCCTTGAAATGGTTTACCATCAATCCTATTTTTGATACACAAAAGCATTCTCATTACAACCGCAATTAACTTTCTTTGTTTAATCAAGAATTATGGGTAAAAAACAATCATTCATAGACAAATGATTATAACTAGTTAAATAACAATAGTTCTTTCGACCCTTAAAATTATTAGCAACTAGTTAAACTTGATTCAACGCATGTCACTACAAAACTTAATCACGATTGGATCTTAGAATCAACTTGAAATTGAATTAAAAGATGTCATCACAATCATACGCATATCAATTGGTAATACACATCATCTAAGCAAGTGCACAAAGGCACTAGCCACTCATAGCCAACATGAACATAATCTCAGTACTTTGAACATTAGAAACCATAATTGAAAGTCTTACAATGATTGGAAATAGATTACAAATGATAAAGTAATGATACCCCAAGGATTGGTGTTGATTTCTTGATGTTTTGACCTCCAAATAATGACTTCTTGACTCTCTAATTGCTCCTGGACTTTTAAGGACGAATTTTAGAGTATTTGATGAGTGGTGGATGATTACTAGTTTATTGATTAAGAATAGCACACTAAATATTCCACAAATGATCTTATTAATACTCCTCCCAAGGGTCTTGGTTCATTAATGCTTCACTTGTTCTCCAAGTAGTTTAGAAGAGCCTAGAATCCTTATTAGAAGGCCTTAGAACCAGATATATGAAAAGACAAAACTTAATGATGAAGTATTGGAAAATCAGCAATCTTCTAACCGATCGGTAATATGGCCAACCGATTGGTTGGTCTTCGGAATTGCCTCCATCCGAATCGGTTGCGAGCAGCCTCCGATCGGATGGATGGTTGCTGTTTTGGAACTTTTTGGACTTTTTTCATCTTGGCTTGATTTTTCGTTTTTGGGTCTTGGGTTCTTCATCCAAACTTGTTCTTTTCAACATATTTGAAGCTAATCGACATGAATACTTGGACCTTCATTCTTTGAAATTCCTTTTTGATTGGGTCTTGGTATAAGAATCTTCGCACTTTCATAAATATTTCATTCTTTCTCCTTTTTCTCATCTTTTTCTTCCTTTTTCCTGTTTTTGGCCACATATGCTTTGTAAACACAATTTGGTACGATTTAGTAACAAAAGCATATAAATATAACCAAATAACATACATAAAAACACGAATAACGCTACTAAAAACATGCATAATTTGAGCGTTATCAAAGGATAAGGGTAGAATATCCGAATAAATAAGAACGAACTTAAGGACTAACGAATCACTGAATAAATCTCTATATTATGTTAGAATGTCTAACCCTTCTGTACGGAGATACCCCAGGAACACACAACCCTTGGTCTAAAATTCCAAAGTTCCTTTACCACGGTAACTATTCTTTTAGTCACTATAATCAACTCCGGATCTTCAATTGGCAGCTATCTAACCCTCTTCCAAGAAAAGATGTTTTATACTTCCATCCCTACCAAAGCACAGGATCCTAACATATCCTCTAAAGTCCGATTAGTTCATTCCTTCTGTCCATTTATCTGAGGGTGAAAAGAAATCTTAACTTGAGTCTGATTCCTCAAGCCTTCTGTAGTTCCCCTTGAAACTGTGAAGTAAAAAGCGAATCTCTGACACGAACAATGCTGCTAACTCCAAGTTATGTGTTGGATATTCTGCCTCCTACGGTTCTAGTTGTCTTGATGCATAAGCGATATCCTTCCAGTCACTAGTACAAAAATAAGATTTGGTCACACATGTTGTTTTTCGAACGGCCACACAGTAACTTTTTTATGTGACTAAATGTACCAGAATAAAAGAAACAGCCACACTTGATCCGACTTGTGTGACTATTTCGTCTTTCCAACTGAGGCTACAGTCACCCATTTGAATATTTTCGTGACTCGAGGTATCTTGTAATTTTTTTGATTGTTTAGTCACATATAATTTGGGACGTGTGACGGATAAAAATAAGTTTGAAACATTAGTCACACTATATATATACATATGTGACAAATATATGTCACACAATTGAATAGTGTGACCAAAATCCATATATGGTCACATGAAATAATTGTGTATGTGGCTAAATCATATACTTAAGTTTGTCACACATTATTTAAAAGTGACTAAATCATATAGTCAAATTTGTCACACATTATTTAAAAGTGACTAAATGTGCTGCACTTAATTTTTCCCAAAATAAAATTTTCCTCTTCTCAACTTTTCACAGGCCCGCCTAAATTTTTCCCAAAAATCAAACTGCCCTCCTTCCCAAATTCCCAAATATTTCATTAACCATCCCAAATATCCCTCTCAACTTTTCACATAGATCTGGTCTTCTTCTTCTTCTACCACACTCGCACCACACTCGCACCGCTCGCACCACCACCACACTCGCATCAAGACCAAGTTTTGCTCATGACTTATTAAGATAAAGAAATCTTAAGCTCAGGCTAGGCTCACCAACAGCTCAATTCTTGATCATCATTCTTCATGCTTAACTAATTTTTCTGTTGGTGTCTGATTGGTAACAACTGAATGGATTTCAAGGCAAGATCCTTATGTTTGTGTTGAATATGGGAGTAATAAAAATAGCACCCATGTTTGTACATGTCTTCTTTCTCACTCTCTAAAACGCTAAATCATTAACATATGTTAATTGTATAAAATTTGGATTTAGATTTTAAATTATTGGGTTTTTATAACAGATGGAGATACGAAGCCTACTTTTCAAGAGAAATTTGTGTATAGTTTGATTGAAGGATTAAGAGAGGTGAATATCGTTGTTTGGAATAGCCATACTCTTCAACATGATGACTTTATCAGCAGTCGCAGGTAATTGCTTTTTGTCTTCTTTATGTGTTTTTCATGCTCGTGATGATTGGTTATTTAGTTTTCTAATGAATGATTTCATGCGGTGTATAGGTTCCAATTAGCAAAGGTTCTTTGTCAGAAATGGTTGTTCCTGATGTTGATGCAAAACTACTAGAGGAGCTCGAGTCTATGGGGTTCTCAAAGGAAAGGTCGATAAGAGCACTTCATTTCTCTGGTGAGTGGTCTGAATCCCTTGGTTTGAGGTTTCTTTTTGGAACACTTCTATATATGTTCTTTTGCGCTGAATTTAACACCCTTGCGATGTCTAGTTAAATGCGTCTCTTCTTTTGGGTAGTGTTTTAATATATGTTGCTACATGTTCGTGAAGTTTTGATACCTCATTTACTATTTTTTTTGGTTATCCTATTTATATTTCACTCTGTTTACTTATGTTCAAAGGTCAATAGTTTAGCATAATCATTTATAGTTAAAATCAGGTGTTAATATGCTCATGTTTCTAATTGAATCACAAGTGTAAATGTCATTTCGAACCATTTGTTACTTGTAATTGGTGCACTTTGCGTAGTTATAACTGAATTGTGAAGTTTGTTTATAATGTAGCTTCAGTTTAAACTAACTATGTGGATGGTTTGATTCAGTATAAAGGGAATAATGTGCGTGTTCTGTATGTCAAGATTTCAATTATGAGATCGATATGTAATACATGGACTATAGTCGATTCTCGTTTTTATTATTAGGCACTTGGTGCTCCTTTATTACATATATGTGACACATCCATCTCAAAGTTTGAGTTGCAGTAGCAAACGAGATGAGATGCTCAGAAAAAGCGTACTGGTGGAGTGGTGGATCTTTTATAGTTTAGCAAGCTGTAGTGTGATATAAAAAGTGTACTGGTGGAGTGGTGGATCTTTTACAGTATCAGCTGTAGACTGTAGTTTTCTTTATCAGTTAAAATACTTGTGATGTATCTTATAATGCATAAACTTTCAGTAATTTACCTATGGTCAGAACACTACTCTCTGTATTTGATATGCTTCTCATCTGATTTTTTAAGGTTTTATCAGTAACATTGGATGAATGGACCGATGAAGAAATTGATGCCATGATTGAAGTTGGAGGAAATAGTTCTGCAAATTCAATCTACAAAACCCATTTCCCTGATGAAGTTTCTAAGCTTGGGCCAGATGCTAGTCATGAGCAACGTTCAAGATATATAAGGTATATATTTAGTGCCATGTAGTGTAGTGTTAGTAATCAGATATTAATCATCTTAAACCCGTTAGGTCCAAGTATGAGCATCAAGATTTTTTGAAACCAAGTTAGAAGATCTCATCAAATAATGCTCCAAGTGCAAGTTCATCCAAGGAACCTATAAATGTTCCAACTGCAAGTTCAAATCCAGTACAGAAAACTCTTCTGAAGTTTGTTAAGGTTAATTAATGAGATCGTGACCTTTAATTAAATCATTATATTTTGGCTGATTCTGAAAATGAATACAGGTACGCGTGGAGGGAGCTATTGGGAACTTGAAGATCACAATTCTTCAAGGTGCAAATCTTGATGTTCGTGATATGTTATCAAGTGATCCTTATGTCGTCGTTTCACTAGGAGAGTTGGTTAATTTCGTTTCTATTTTCCCCTTTAACGGAGACTATGTCGTCGTAACATAATTATGATGGGAAGATCAAACAAGAGGTATCACTTCAACTGCAGAATGTAGAGTCTGGGATTATATATCTTGATGTAGAGTTTATACCCCCTTAACGATAGGTGTCTTCTTCTTTGTGTTGTGTGTGAATAGCTCTTTTCGTATCTGTATTTTAAAATACAATGTGAGCCTGAACGAGGAAGTTGATCTGCCAAAAAGGGTCGTCACCAACCTTATCCAGAAGGTTAGTATATTTTAATCTCTCTACAGGAAAGCATATGTGTTCATTTGGGTGTCTTTAAACGTTTACGTAATTATAATGATGTGTGGAATTTAAAATCACTTGTAGAATCAATATGCAAACTCCCCTGCTAATGGAAGGACATGCTTATGGAAGGACAGTGGGAAAGAAAAGCTGTGTACACATTCTATTTGGAGCTTATTCGCGACTTGCTGCACTTATCTATGTATCTGTGCTTTTTCCTCGTAATCTTTGTGTATGTACTTTCTTCTACATACCTGTAGCAGTATCAATTTCGTTCAAATGACTAGCAGTATCATTTATATGGTGTGTCTAATGGGGTGGGTTAATAAAACACTTCAGTATGTTGTAAACACTTGAGGGGGCGACTTTAAATGTTTGTCCCATTTCCTTTTAGGCTAATTATAATTTTACTTGCTTGACCCGTTAGCAATAAAAAATAACACAGATTGCTTCATAATTTAATATATGGGTTGAAATTTCCACCACGCAACTGAAGTAGTGAGCAAACTTGGTGCAGGATAGCCAGACGACACTCCACAGAGCAGTTATAGGTAAAAAGGAGGCAGTTATCAGTCATCTTTTAAGAAAAGGTGCAAGCCCACATGTTCAAGATCTGGTACGACACTTTTATGTCAATATCCACATTATTATTATTATTATTATTATTATTATTATTATTATTATTATTATTATTATTATTATTATTATTATTATTATTATTATTATTATTATTATTATTATTATTATTATTATTATTATTATTATTATTATTATTATTATTATTCTTTGTGTCGGTTTACAGAATTACTATATATCCTCATGATAGGATGGCGTTGCTCCACTTCATTACGCTGTTCAAGTTAGTGCCATGCAAACAGTGAAGTTGCTGATCAAATCCAAAGTCGACATTAATGTTGCTGTTAGATAATATAGTATGAGCAGATGGATCATTTTTAATACTGCTAGTGTATTAGTTACAACTGGTAGTTATAAGTTAGTACTGTTGGTTCATATAGTTAGTACTGCTGTTAGATATTTTTGCATTTGAATTTGTTTTGATATATATTTGAATTTGTTTTGATATATATTGATTTCTTAAATGTGACTAAAAGATGTATATAGTCACACTTATAAACACTTTTGGTCATTGTTTGTTTAATTCGTTGGGTGACTAAATATTACAAAAGGCCACACACACAAAAAATTCATGTGGCAATTGGATGATCAATAGTCACACAAAATACACATTTCTTCACTTAAACAACATATGGTCACACTTATTAACACTTTTGGCCACTTTATGCTTAATTGTATGTGACTAAATACCCAAAACAAACATGTTTTGTGTGACTAAATATTACAAAAGGCCACACAAACCTAAAATTCAAGTGACCATTGGATGAACAATAGTCACGCAAAATACACATTTCTTCACTTTAAACAGCATATGGTCACACTTATTCACACTTTTGGCCACTGTTTTTTAAATTGTATGTGACTAACTCCAAAAAAACAACACACGTTGTGTGACTAAATCATCACAAACGTCACATTTATTATATATTCATGTGACTATAAAGTGTTTACGGTCACACAAAAATGATTAATCCAACAAAACTTGTGCCTAATTTGTCACACATATTCGGGTTTTGGTCACTCTTTTTCAATGAAAACGGTCACAATCTAAACAATGTGACCATATGGTACCTATGGTGGCGCGAATTTTTGTCACACCAACCCAAAAAAATGTGTGTGACTATATGCATATAGTCACACATTTTTGGTGTGACGAAAGGTGGAATCTGTACCAGTACGTGCTGCACAAGTGTATAACCAAGTCTTTTCTGGAAATCATTCCCAAAATTGGTACCCACCTAGAAGCTAATTCCTGTTTCAGCTCTTTAAACTCAGTTCTCGTTCCTCATCCCAACTAAACTTCGCCTTTCTTCTCATACGCTTCATCAACGATAAAGCCAGTCGTGAACATCTTCCACAGTCCTTCTACAAGATTCTAACCCTAGTAACTGTCGTCGGTCTTGACCATTTAGTGATAATCCCAATCTTCGCAAGATCCAAAATAATACCATCTGCTAAGAACGTCTCTTGTCCCAACCCCAATATCACTCTTCGAGAATTTTGTTTAAAGCTTCTTCTAACGTAACATTTCTAACACAATACGTGAATGATCCTCATGTTTCTCCTTCGTCTCTGAATACACCAAGATGTCATACTATGACAAATTTGTCCCAGTACTCACGAAAGACACGATTCATCAAGTCAATAAACAGTCAGAGCATTAGCCAATACTGTTGGCATCACTAACACTCGTAGTGGCCGTAATGAATACGAAAGGCAGTTCTAGGAATATCTTCAAGCCATAAATCCATCTAAAGGAAAAATTCGCGTCCTAAAATTGATCAGATACATCGTCAATTCGAGGTAGTGAATAACAGTTTCTAACAGTAATACGGTTCAACTTCCAGAAGTCAACACATAATCTCCTACCACTATCCTTCCTTTTTACGAATAAAACCGGGGTAGTCCACGGAGGTGTACTCGGACAATTAAAACAACTTACAAGTTGTTCCTTCAGTTCTTCCCATCTAAATGGTGTCATTCGATATGGAGTTTTAGATTCAGGCAAAATGTCGTTCCATACGGATTGGGTTCTGTCTCATCAGACCTTACTGTTCCGGCACTTCTCAAGATATCTTATGCTCCCAATAAGTTCAAGTTATATGATGTTTGTATTATCACGTTGATCATGCGTCATAATACTTGCATCATATACTCATGCCTTTATTGGTATTATATTCCACCTCAAGTGGTGACTAAACAATCTCTTAGTACCATGTCATATCAACTTCACATTCTGGTGGAAATCTTGGTGGTTCGTTAAGGAATTACATCGATAAAATTCAGATTGCAAAATGACTCTCAAGGGAAGATCCATCCAATGGTGTATTAAATGGGTGCTAGAAAAACCTTCACAACCACGAAGAATAATGTACGAGTTTTCAGGGTAGTAATGATAACAACGGTTAATCAGTCGGAAATCATGGTAAGGAATTCAGGATTGTTCAAAACGCCAAACACTAGTACAGATTTGGCCTACGGTCACACATGTGGTATTTTGAACGGCCACACAATAACCTATTTGTGTGACTAAATGTACCAGAATAAAATAAACAGCCACACTTGATTCGACTTGTGTGACCATTTGGGAATTACATCTGAGGCTACAGTCACACATTTGAATATTTTTCATGACTATACATATCTGGTAAAAAAAAAATTGATTTTTTAGTCACTTATAATTTGGGACGTGTGACGGATACAAATAAGTTTGAAACATTAGTCACACTATATATATACATATGCGACAAATATATGTCACAACCTTGTAAATTATTGTGGAATTTTTCTTGGTGGTTTTTTATAAAGATTGTATCTTGATAATATTAATTTTTTTTTTACACTGTAGGAGTTAAAAGTGTTCATGTGGGTCTTCTTCTTTTGTGTTAATTTGAGCTTTAATCATGATTCATGTCATTTATTAAGTATTTTTGGTGGGTATTTTCTTTTATAAAGATTGGATCTTATTTTTTTTTAATATACAAAAAGGATCTTTTCAATAGAAAAAATATGGATTTTTTCACTTCATGGTAAAGTTCTAGGAGATAAAAAAATGCTGATATGAGTATTCTTGTTTAATTTAAGGTTGAATTGTGATTGTGTTTTTGTTAATGGATTTTGATAAGGATTGGATAATTTTGCAGAGATCAGGAGTGGTTCCAGGAGTAGGAATGGTACATGCTCCAATTGCGTTGTTACCAAATTCGTTTCCAGAAAGTCATTTTAATCAAGCTTGTGAACTGGCACCTATTTTTAACGACTTGGTTTATCGTGTAAGTTTGGATGGCAAGTTCTTACAGGACAAACTTGAGAGGTGATTTACATTAAATAAAAATGAACTGTACTTCTTTGCGAGTGAAAAATGAATAATTGGATTTGGTAATAAAGGTTGTAATTGGAATTGACTGTGTGTCTGTGTTTTGTAGAGTCAACTTAAAGCCATAGGGGGACAAGACTCGGATGTTCTCGAGAATTTGATGCCTGCTGTCACGAAGCGAGTTGAGGTCTTGAGAGACATTCAGGTAAAGGATGTTATAACCATGTCAATAAGATTTGTTTATATTTGTTATAATCTTATTCATTGCTTGTTATCTGATGTATGAAGTTATTATATGATTGTTGGTTTTGGAACTTGTGCGATTTCATATTATGAGATTTTATAGATGATTAAAAAAATAACAGAACTCAGCAGGATCTTGACGTAGTCCATAGGTTAACTGACATCAATTGTCATGATTTTCTTTTGTTTGGTTTACAAATAGAAGAGACACAGTATTACTGGACAGTAAAAGTTCTTATGAATATACTATACGCGGGTTAATGCTGAAAACAACCCTAGGTGTCAATACTTGCTCTGACATTGTTATCGTGTTACCTTAACATGATTTTTAGAGCACTGGATTATGTTATCTAGATTATAGTTCACACTATGTCAAGGAGCTGATAATATTTTTCTTATTTCGTAGAGTGAACATGATGAGCTAGAGGCCAAGTTTTTTGAAGAAAAAGCAAAATACCAGAAGCTAATTGCAGCATTGTATTCAAAGGTTAAGTTCTATGATTATGTCATCTTGCATAATTAGTCACTGCCTGATTGTTCTTTTATCTCTTTATTAGATAACATTTTATATTGAATATGTTGGTTTTTGATTGCTTTATTAAGTAGATTGTATATGGAATTAGTAGACTGTGCTTAGTCTTAACATGTGGGTAGGAGGAGGGAGTACCGCCAATTGATTTAATAATACAACCTGCTGATGCCACTTCATTATAGGAGGAATAGGAAAATTGGGGAATTTAATAGGGAAGGGGATGTTCACAGCTCATTACATTTGAACTAAATATGATTGGGATTACAATATTACATATATGATACAACATAGCTGCTATTCAGTTACATGAACACACGCTTCTAATCCACAAAATAGAGGAAAAAAAATTAACGAAGCAAGTATATTGCAATGCTTGTAACCAATGCTATAACAAACATCTATGTTTTGACCCTAGAATATATTGTGAGCCTTTGAGTGGCAATAGCCTCTCAATATAATCAGTTAATGTTTAGCCTGTTTAGTCATGCACCATTAAGATTGTTGCTGTTAGCATGTTCCGCGAACATCTACTGCGTATACTATCCAGGATCACCAACTACGCGTGGTTGTAAAATAATCGTGATTTCTAGATTTCTACAATGGGTTTGTTGGTCTATTGACTAATGACTAATGTGTCACTTTGTATGCTAAATTGTCTTGTATCATAACTGCAGAGATATGACATAGTGACTGGCGCTGTTGAGGTTGATGGAGCAAAGGAGGAAGATGCAATGGACCAGACAGATGATATAGGTAACAAAAATATTGCAACTTTGCTCATGGTGCATCTGTCAGGTAATGTTGTTAGATTCATGATGTATTTAGGCTATCTTGTAAATCGTCACATAGCTACAACTGATGATGTCATTGGAAATCTGTTATTTGCAGATCGTTTGATTGTAATCATGGCGGGGACCCTGGTTCAGTCTACCAGCTTTCCTTCAACGGTTTCTGGTGAAAACAAAGTCCGTTCAAAAAGATCCGGCAGAACAAAAGGTCAGGTGAAGATTATGTACTTTATAGGGACTTTGGTTGTATCTTTACGGGATATTGTAGAAATACCTAAAATGGGCAGGTTGTGTAACTGATTAAAACAGGTAAAATAGTAACTTGGGTGATTTTCGTTCCATTTGACATGTTTTCTTAGCTATATCTTTTTATCCGACCTGCTTAGGATAATACATAACCCAAATCGACCCATTCGTGGGTTAGTTGTTGGAAGTCGTCACATCTAGTATCTACCTTTGGTTCAGTAGTAAAAAACTGCATTTTGTTTTGAATAAGTTTTTCAATTGTTTGAACAGAAACCGTGGGGATACCAGAAGCCGCCAACCAAGTAACACTTCCGTTGTTAACAGGTTACTCAGCTATTTGTTGAATGGTACCGGATATATGAACTGCCTGGTGTGAACGATCAACTGTCTGCTTGTTTTGTTCTGCTACTGCTAGTGAAAGTTAGTACTTCTAGTACAAAGTTAAGATTGCTCAGAGATTAAGATTGCTTGAAGTTAATACTGCTAGTGTATTAGTTACAACTGTTAGTTATAAGTTAGTACTATTGGTTCATATAGTTAGTACTGCTTATATGATATGTATCAGTTATATACATTCCAATTTTATTGTATTTGAATTTGTTTTGATATGTGATAAATGGTAATTTTCACGTTGTTAATTAATATTATATGAGTATTAATTATTTTTAAGTTAAGCATTTCTATGCGCATTTGCATGTTTCTAAATATTTTTGAGCATTTTTTAGCATTTTTGGGAGTTGTCCCGCATACTGTAGCTTACAGTCACTGCAGAAAAAGTATATTTTTGTCAGTAAGCCTAAATTATCATATTTCTGATAGTTACTGACAAGTCTCTTAATTAACTGCGAGCTTTCTCGCATTTTTCTGAAAAACAACCGCACGGGCGTATCGACAGCACAGCACACATGGTAACAGTCAAATAAATATATTTTTGAGTCAGTAATAATATTTTATTACATTTCTGACAAAAACGTGGATAAAAACTTTATTTTACGTAAACGTGTCAAAAAAGGTCAAAACGGGACTTTACGGTCACGTTTAAGCTCAAACCGACACACGATACACCAACGAGGAGTAAAAATTAAAATCACCCTCCCCCTAATACATGTGAAATCTGGTCAAGGTGTTTACTACACCACAAGAATCCAAAATATACCCACTAACACAGTATATCAATATATATAATACAAGTTTTACCTTAAATGACTCCAAACCAAAAGCTCTTATCCTTTTACATCATCTAACTTTGCCTAGATCATTCTTCTACCCAAAACTCATGGCTCAACCATAATTTCAAAGATTCATGAGTTGTTGTTGAAGTTCAAACTAATTAAAGTGTACATTCAAGCTTTTCGGGTTATTTGGAACTTGGTTTGGGTAAATTTGGTGAAGCATTGGGTGTTCTTGGTTCACATCTCCACGTTAACTACATAATCATTGTAAGGATTCATAAATTTTTTCTAATCTTGCTAATCTCTTGTTCATTTGATGTCTAATGATGATTAAAAGTGTTAAAAGTATATATTTTGTTAATATGGAAAATGCTAGGACTTGTAAGTGGTTAAATAGTGCTCGACATTTTATGGGATATATGAACTAGTTTATAAATTTCTTGCTTGTGTGGTAAATCTTGTTACATATAGTGTTAGTTTGATGATACAAACATTAGTTACGGTTTTTACGCGAGATTAAGCAATATATAGACTTTTGGGACTATATACACTAATCGGCCATATTAAAAATAAAGGATTATTGGGGTTTTGAAAAACATAAAATTTGGGCTCTAGTGGTGAAATGGTGAAGATTATGCTTATTAGCTTAATATAATTAGCTTATTGTAATAAGCACTAGCTTATTGATTTACACTACAAAAATTGGACTAATATTTATTTTGCCAAAATTGGGCCGAGCCCATCATCCTCTCGGCCTATGTGGGCTGTTTTAGACCAAATGCTTATTTGAAAGTGCTTATTGGCTTATTTGGTAGTTAACGTAAAATATAACGTAACTAAAAAGGATTAATTAGATATCGGACTAAAAATGTGTTATTGAACTAAAAGTGGCCTATTCGACGCAATAAAATTCTCGGGAGATAAAAATGAATTTTGGAACATTTTAGACCCGCTATAATTATTTTTGCAAAATAGAACGGTTTATATCGATAAAAATTATTTTGGGCTTATTTTGGCATTTTAAGCCCAATAAGCTATATAAAAGGAATTTCGGCCCATGAAACATGAACATTGACTTTGTTTGACTTTTGAAGGAATTTTGACAAAACGTTTACTTTGGTGTCGAAAACTATAATAGCGAAGTAATTATAACGATAAGTATAGTTATATCAATAAATATACATTTTTGACTATTTTTGTGATTTTAGGGGTAAAAAGAGATTATTTGCAACACTTGAGAAAAATGAAAAAGTTTGAATAAACGAATGGGTCATGCCCGATTTTTCTAAAATTTCAACACTTAGAATAATTTTTGGCAGAAACCAACTAAAGGACGAAACAGACTATTTTTCATTATTAAAAATATTAATTTTCCTAAATTATATTTTTAAGGCTTATGAGATTTATAAACATATTTTTTTTAGCACTAAAGCACTTGCACTTAATAAATTCTCAGCGATTAAATACTTCTAATTTTCCTTATGATTGCTATTATATTATAAATGAATATAATAATTTATAATATAATAATAACCCACTAGCAACATTATTAAATTAATTTTTCAATGATCATTCATTTAATTATAAGTCTTAATTGAATTAAATATGTAATTATTAAATATATATATATATATATATATATATATATATATATATATATATATATATATATATATATTACTTACGCAATTGCTACAAGCAAAGCGCGGAAGTTCCGTCGCACGTACATTCACCATATATTTTCACCAAGAGCCACCACCAAAGAGTTTATATGATAAATCATTTTGAAATATACTTTATCACACAGCAAGCAAGAAATACATGAGCACTGGTCACACGTAAACTTTTCAAATAAAGTAAAGACATATAAGACACGAATATTTCACTAAGACTTACCGTACTGATTTAGGTTGCGTGTCGGCGCGGTTGCACTATTTTTGTTTATTAGCAGATTGCTGTTGTTGAAAGGTGAGTTCATGGCCCCTACTTTTACTGGTTTTTAAACTGTTTTGGGGGAGAATACATGCTTGTTTTAAACTAAATTCAAAGACTGTTTATTTGGCATATGAAATCTAGCATTGATTGTTTTTACTTGAAATGTGAATGTTGTTAAACGCTAGACTGTTTACTTGAATGCCCTATTTGGATGCATGATATATACATAGACCAGGGTACTGGTTAGATATGTATAAGAGTGGTTTACTTGAATGCTTTGTATGTATACATGACATGTTCATAGACCAGGTGTACTGGAAAGACCGGGTGTAACGGTCACATGACCAGGTGTAATGGTCACATTTTCGATTGTAATGGACATACTTCCAAGTGTAATGGTCATGGCGAGTGCACTGATTAACCAAGCGATATAAGCTGATGTTCCACATTTATGCATACAAAAACCTATGAACTCACCAACCTCGTGTTGACACTTTAGCATGTATTTTCAGGTTTAAGGCGATAAACTAGTTATGGAGGCTTTTTGCAGGGCATGGCATGGTCATAGAAGACTCTGATATATTGGGACCACTTGAAATCTTTTATGGGCTTACATTTTCGCATCATTTTTGAAATGTTGTAAACAAATCACTTTGGAATATGAAATCTATTTTAAATGGTTGAGATAAAACCATTCTTTATACTTTGTGTTGTGATACCAATTTAGTAGCACCCAAACATGTATGCTTCCGCGAATATTATGATTTTGGGGGTGTTACAGATTGGTATCAGAGCCTAGGTTATAGAGAACTGGGTATTTTTAAAACCTATACTATAACCGCTTTTATGAAAACTTAACCCTATGACTGCCACGTGCCTGCCTGCCAAGCTAATGGCTCATTGTGATTTTATTGCTAATATAATTGATGAGATGTGCAAACCGTTATCGCATAAGTATATCCATCTATTTTGGCTATCTACTATAAGTATCTTCGACATACTTATACACACGCATCATCCTCGTCGTGGCATTACACATTTTCTTTACGCAATCTCATCAATCGTCCTCGAGTGTGGACATCCGCCTTAATTACTTAAGCATCTTTTAAAAAGTAAGGGACATATTATTGGTATAACTGAGCTGAGTATTCCAAAATTTATTGAACCTTGGTGGAATATAGACTGATCACCTATATTCGACTAGGGATAGTGGGACATAGCCTGATCACCTATGTCCGACTCAGAGGTAAATTTTGCAATAATCAGAGTGGTTATACTAGAATTATGTCCAGATTGATTTCCTACTTGATTTCTGAAAGCTTTAAAATATTTGTGTGTACATAATCATTGCTTAACATGAACATTCACATCTACACACAACACACTGGCATCACGACATCTCATAAACCGTAATACACCTGGCACTACTATACTCTTCCATTTATATGGAATTTCTAATTGTCACCGTCTGACCATAATTTGCATCGGGTCGAGTTAGATCCTACTAGAACCGTTTGAATCTGAGTTACTTATTTATAACCATTAAGAGCGTTATAAGCCCGTCCGAGCTTACTGAAATGTTTGGGAATTGATTTTGGCTATGTTGGGATTTGATATTGGTTATGTTTGGATTGGTTTTGATTCTGATTGAATTCGGATTGTTTTATTTTGCGATTTTGGACGTCATCCAGGATTTGGATTTGCTATTCAGCTTTGTTTTGTTGTGGTTTCGTTACAGTCACCTCCACCTCAAACCCTACACTCAATTGATGTTGTACTTTCCGCGTTAAACACTAAGTACACTACTAAGACAACCAACCGATTGCTAGTAGCAATCAACATCCTCCTTCAGAGTCGTACTCTGAACCCGCAAAACTCCCCAACCAACAGCGATCCTAGGTCCACAAAATCTGGAGACTCCAACGTCATCCCCAGTATAGACTGGATGTCGAAATACCACGATTGTGGGATCCGTTACCGCCCAGGCAAGGCAAATGTAGTTGCCAAGGCCCTCAGCAGAAAAGAGCGGATCAAACCCCTCAGAGTCAGATCATTAGGAATAACGATCAGTTCGCCTCTTCCTGCGAAAATTCTTGAGGCACTCAAGGATGAGGACCGACCACGCCAGAAAATTTACGGAATGCCAGGGAGTGAGAATGGCTTTGTAAAGAGATCCGATGGAGTCTTGTGTTATGGGGACATGAGTTGGATCCCGATACATGGAGAAATTCATGATTTGATTATGCACGAATCCCACAAATCTAAGTATATCTTGTCAAATCTAAGTACATCTTGTTTCTGGGCTTAAACTTGTAGTTTAGCTTAATCTCATGACAGTTCTTGTTTGATGAGTTGTGGGGTTAAGTTAGATTTCAGTTGAGGCTCAACTTAAACTACCAAAAATGTACTTAGATTTGAATAAGTGGTATTGGTGGCCAAACATGAAGGCCGAGATAGCTGAGTACGTCAGTAAATGTTTAACGTGCTTGAAGGTCAAGGCTGAACACCAGAGGCCATCCGGTCTACTTGTTCAACCTGAGATCCCAGAATGGAAATGGGAGCATATCACTATGGTTGTTATCACCAAGTTTCCTAAGACGTCGAGCGGTTATGACACGTTTTCGGTAATCGTTGACCGTCTTACTAAATCAACACATTTCCTTCCTATAAAGGAGAATGCCAGCATGGACAAACTCGCGCAGCTGTATGTGAAGGAAATTGTCGCAAGGCATGGTGTGCTTGTTTCTATAATCTCTGATCGAGACAGTCGATTCACGTCAAATTTTTGGAGGTCGCTTCAGGACGCGTTAGGAACCGACCTTGACATGAGTACAACTTATCATCCTCAGACTGATGGTCAGAGTGAGAGGACCATTCAGACATTAGAGGACATGCTAAGAGCCCGAGTGATTGATTTCGGGAACGGTTGTGATAGGCATTTCCCTTTAGTCGAGTTTTCCTATAACAACAACTATCACACCGGCATTAAGGCTGCACCGTATGAGGAACTTTATGGCCGTAAGTGCAGATCGCCAATTTGTTGGGCTGAAGTAGGAGAAAGCCAGCTTACCAGACCAGAACTAGTTCACGAGACCACTGAGAAGATCGTGCAGATTAAGAGCCGAATGCAAGCGGCTCGTGACCGTCGAAAAAGTTATGTCGACAAAAGGAGGAAACCCCTTGAGTTCCAAGTGGGAGACAGAGTGATGTTAAAGGTCTCGCCATGGAAAGACGAGATAATATTCGGCAAGCATGGTAAGTTGAACCCTCGCTATATTGGACCTCTCGAAATTCTCGCCAGGATCAGACCGGTAGCCTACCGACTCGAACTGCCATCTGAGCTCAGCGCTGTGCATGACGTTTTTCATGTCCGCAATTTGAAGAAGTGCTTATCTGATAAAAACGCCGTTATTCCTTTGGATGAGATTCAGCTTGATGAGAGGTTAAATTTCATTGAGGAGCCGATTGAAATCATGGACGGGAAGTGAAACGGCTAAAGCAGAGTCATATCCCAATTGTGAAGGTCCAATGGAACTCTCGCAGAGGCCCCGAGTACACTTGGGAGCGACAGGATGAAATCAAGCGAAAATATCCTCATCTCTTTTCGAATCCAACGAGTAATGTAAATTGAAATCCGGGACGGATTTCCCGATTAGATGGGGAGACTGTGACAAATGGTAATTTTCACGTTGTTAATTAATATAATATGAGTATTAATTATTTTTAAGCTAAGCATTTCTATGCGCATTTGCATGTTTCTAAATATTTTTGAGCATTTTTTAACTTTTATAGGAGCTGTCCCACATACTGTAGCTTCCAGTCACTGTAGAAAAAGTATATTTTTGTCGGTAAGCCTAAATTATCATATTTCTGATAGTTACTGACAAGTCTCGTAATTAACTGAGAGCTTTCTCGCATTTTTCTGAAAAACAACCGCACGCGCGTACCGACAGCACAATACACATGGTAATAGTCAAATAAATATATTTTTGAGTCAGTAATAATATTTTATTACATTTATGACAAAAACGTGGATAAAAACTTTATTTTACGTAAACGTTAAAAAAAGTCAAAACGGGACTTTACGGTCACGTTTAAACTCAAACCGACATACAATACACCAACGAGGAGTAAAAATTAAAATCACCCTCCCCCTAATACATGTGAAATCCGGCCAAGGTGTTTACTACACCACAAGAATCCAAAATATACCCACTAACACAATATATCAATATATATAATACAAGTTTTACCTTAAATGACTCCAAACCAAAAGCTCTTATCCTTTTACATCATCTAACTTTGCCTAGATCATTCTTCTACCCAAAACTCACAGCTCAACCATAATTTCAAAGATTCATGAGTTGTTGTTGAAGTTCAAACTAATTAAAGTGTACATTCAAGCTTTTCGGGTTATTTGGAACTTGGTTTGGGTAAATTTGGTGAAGCATTGGGTATTCTTGGTTCACATCTCCACGTTAACTACATAATCATTGTAAGGATTCATAAAATTTTTCTAATCTTGCTAATCTCTTGTTCATTTGATGTCTAATGATGATTAAAAGTGTTAAAAGTATATATTTTGTTAATATGGAAAAAGCTAGGACTTGTATGTGGTTAAATAGTGCTCGACATTTTATGGGATATATGAACTAGTTTATAAATTTCTTGCTTGTGTGGTAAATCTTGTTACATATAGTGTTAGTTTGATGATACAAACATTAGTTACGGTTTTTACGCGAGATTAAGCAATATATAGACTTTTGGGACTATATACACTAATCGGCCATATTAAAAATAAAGGATTATTGGGGTTTTGAAAAACATAAAATTTGGGCTCTAGTGGTGAAATGGTGAAGATTATGCTTATTAGCTTAATATAATAAGCTTATTGTAATAAGCACTAGCTTATTGATTTACACTACAAAAATTGGACTAATATTTATTTTGCCAAAATTGGGCCGAGCCCATCATCCTCTCAGCCTATGTGGGCTGTTTTAGACCAAATGCTTATTTGAAAGTGCTTATTGGCTTATTTGGTAGTTAACGTAAAATATAACGTAACTAAAAAGGATTAATTAGATATCGGGCTAAAAATGTGTTATTGAACTAAAAGTGGCCTATTCGACCCAATAAACATCTAAGGAGATAAAAATTAATTTTGAAACATTTAAACCCGCTATAATTATTTTTGCAAAATAGAACGGTTTATATCGATAAAAATCATTTTGGGCTTATTTTGGCATTTTAAGCCCAATAAGCCATATAAAAGGACTTTCGGCCCATGAAACATGAACATTGACTTCGTTTGACTTTTGAAGGAATTTTGACAAAACGTTTACTTTGAAGTCGAAAACTATAATAGCGAAGTAATTATAACGATAAGTATAGTTATATCAATAAATATACATTGCATTTTTGACTATTTTTGTGATTTTAGTGGTAAAAAGAGATTATTTGCAACACTTGAGAAAAACGGAAAAGTTTGAATAAACGAATGCGTCATGCCCGATTTTTCTAAATTTCAACACTTAGAATAATTTTTGGCAGAAACCAACTAAAGGACGAAACACACTATTTTTCATTATTAAAAATATTAATTTTCCTAAATTGATATTTTTAGGGCTTATGAGATTTATAAACATATTTTTTCACTTGCACTTAATAAATTATCAACAATTAAACACTTCTAATTTTCCTTATGATTGCTATTATATTATAAATGAATATAATAATTTATAATATAATAATAACCCAGTAGAAACATTATTAAATTGATTTTTCAATGATCATTTATTTAATTATAAGTCAAAATTAATTGATATTAAATATGTATATTAATTATATATATATATATATATATATATATATATATATTACTTACGCAATTGCTACAAGCAAAGCGCGAAAGTTCCGTCGCACGTACATTCACCATATATTTTCACCAAGAGCCAACACCAAAGAGTTTATATGATAAATCATTTTGAAATATACTTTACCACACAGCAAGCAAGAAATACATGAGCACTGGTCACACGTAAACTTTTCAAATAAAGTAAAGACATATAAGACACGAATATTTCGCTAAGACTTACCGTACTGATTTAGGTTGCGTGTCGGCGCGGTTGCACTATTTTTGTTGATTAGCAGATTGCTGTTGTTGAAAGGTGAGTTCATGGCCCCTACTTTTACTGGTTTTTAAACTGTTTTGGGGGAGAATACATGCTTGTTTTAAACAAAATTCAAAGACTGTTTATTTGGCATATGAAATCTAGCATTGATTGTTTTTACTTGAAATGTGATTTTTGTTAAATGCTTGACTGTTTACTTGAATGCCCTATTTGGATGCATGATATATACATAGACCAGGGGTACTGGTCAGATATGTATAAGAGTGGTTTACTTGAATGCTTTGTATGTATACATGACATGTTCACAGACCAGGTGTACTGGACAGACCGGGTGTAACGGTCACATGACCAGGTGTAATGGTCACATTTCCGAGTGTAACGGACATACTTCCAAGTGTAATGGTCATGGCGAGTGCACTGATTAACCAAGCGATATAAGCTGATGTTCCACATTTATGCATACAAAAACCTATGAACTCACCAACCTCGTGTTGACACTTTAGCATGTATTTTCAGGTTTAAGGCGATAAACTAGTTGTGGAGGCTTTTGGCAGGGCATGGCATGGTCATAGAAGACTCTGATGTATTGGGACCACTTGAAATCTTTTATGGGTTTACATTTTCGCATCATTTTTGAAATGTTGTAAACTAATCACTTTGGAATATGAAATCTATTTTAAATGGTTGAGATAAAACCATTCTTTATACTTTGTGTTGTGATACCAATTTAGTAGCACCCAAACATGTATGCTTCCACGAATATTATGATTTTGGGGGTGTTACATGATATATATTTGAATTTGTTTTGATATATTTTTTTTTCTTAAATGTGACTAAAAGATGTATATTGTTACACTTATTAACACTTTTGGTCATTGTTTGCTTAATTCGTTGTGTGACTAAACATTACAAAAGGCCACACAAAAAAAATTCATGTGGCAATTGGATGATCAATAGTCACACAAAATGCAAATATCTTCACTTTAAACAATATATGGTCACACTTTTGGTCACTTTATGCTTAATTGTATATGACTAAATAACAAAAACAAACATGCTTTGTGTGACCAAATATTACAAAAGGCCACACACAAAAAAAATTCATGTGACCATTGGATGATCAATAGTCACACAAAATACACATTTTTTCACTTTAAACAGCATATGGTCACACTTATTAACACTTTTGGCCACTTTTTGCTTAATTGTATGTGACTAAATACCCAAAACAAACATTTTTTGTTTGACTAAATATTACAAAATGCCACACAAACATAAAATTCAAGTGACCATTGGATGAACAATAGTTACAAAAAATACACATTTCTTCACTTTAAACAGCATATGGTCACACTTATTCACACTTTTGGCCACTGTTTTTTAAATTGTATGTGACTAACTCCAAAAAAACAACACACGTTATGTGACTAAATCATCACAAATGTCACATTTATTATATATTCATGTGACTATAAAGTGTTTACAGTCACACAAAAATGATTAATCCAACAAAACTTGTGCCTAATTTGTCACACATATTCGGGTTTTGGTCACTCTTTTTCAATGAAAACGATCACAAACTAAACAATGTGACCATATGCCACCTATGGTAGCGCGACTTTTCATCACACACACCCAAAAAAACGTGTGTGACTATATGCATATCGTCACACATTTTTGGTGTGACCAATACCAGTTTTCGTACCAGTGAAAGGTTGGACGTAGTATGACTGTATTTAGCATCTAAATGCTCAGTCCGCCGTTCCATACCAGAAGGACATCGAAACCGTATACTTCCAAAGGAAAAATTTAGCTGAACGAATCCTATTGTTAGAAGGAAATGACATTTTCCTATACTCATGGTTACTCACCACTAGATTTCTCATAGGGACCTTAATATGCTTAACAAAAGCAAGGGAAATCACCGAATGTGTTAAACACATCATGGTCATCAGAATCCTCAGAATGGTCGAAGAGGCATCTAAATGATTAACAAACGAGTCAGAGGTTAAGGTCGGAATCAGAAAATAAAACTCATATAGTGTAAGGCATAACCATAAAATTCTCAAGGCATTCTAAACTTACTTGGTCACTAAACTCATGCTGAGCAATATGATAAGTTTCTTAAATCTCCAGAAAGAATGATCCTAAAGGGGGCTTAACTAAAAGTAGGGGTACGAATCAAAGTGATGTGGAAGAAAATAACTAACAAATTTCTTATTACATAGTCTACCCAATCCTCACCGATCATACCTTAAGTTCCTCCAGAGTGGAAATTCTAAGGCAAACTCTCAAAGGTTGTTTCATATGCTCCTATAGTGCAAACCTAAGGGCCTAATATTCACAGGTCATGATTTTATGTACTACAAGTCGAAGCCTTTGCTCTGATAGCATAATTGTAACACTCCCATCCGATAACGGGTCAAATGTCACATTTATGGCATCAAATAGAACATACACAAATGGAAGACTTTAATAATACAATGGTTACAAAAGTATTCTAGAGAAAAGATAAAGTACTAAATCTGAATATAAAAACTTCCAAACTAAAATACAAACTAAGTCCAAAAGAAAAATTCTAAATCCGTCTCTAATCCATGAGAAGTTATCATTGTGGTCAACTAAGAGCTAGTAAGCACTCATCACTCGAATCACAGCTTCACTCTTAAAACCTGCTACAAGAAAAGAAATGCGGCTGAGCTTAAAAAGCCCAGTGAGCAGATATAAACAAATAACTGATAATAAGATAATCAAAACGAATACTGATCAAATTATGTCAAATCAAAGAAAGGGAAAGAGCCTGCTGAGAAAATGTCAGATGAAACAGAATACAAAATGAATATAAACCAGATACTGAAACAGAGTGCATAACAAATATCAATCAATATAGGATCGAAGTGCATTGCCCAACTGCCTAAGCATGATACATGAATAGGCCAAATAATCATATCACAATCATATCACAAATCGTATGCCGTCAATTCCAAAGTTGTACAAGGAGCTGCTGACTCCAATGTACCAAAATGTGATGGGGTGTAGGAACACACACCAACCAATCACTAGATACAGATACAGATTCCCTAGGATACATCCATACGCCCCATGCAAAACAAATCATATATATACACCTGCTCATGACAGGCATATACATATTTCATAATGGCCAATGTGCCCAAATATCTTAATAGAACAGAAGGGGACGTTGTAGATCGATCACACCTCCACAGAAAGTGTCATGCCATTGGTGCCTCAATGACATTTCCATCGTACCTCCATGGCTAGGGATACAGATACAGATATAGAAGCTGGGCAATACAAGAGCAATCATAATCATAATCATATCAATCAATCATATCAACTACTGAACAGAAGCATATCATATCAAATACTGGACTAAATCATATCAAATGGATTACCAACGAATATCAGAATGAGATAGCAAATCAATTATCAAAGCGAATATCAAAATGGATATCAATCAGATAACATAACGGATATCAATAGTAATAACGGGTAACCATACCAATGGATGCCCTTACTGAAAAAGGACGGAATATCTGTACCTTTGCAAATGAAATGAAAGCAATTGAGAAAGTTAACACAAGGAAATACATTACGCCTTCTTCAACGAATCTACACATATTAGGGTTCATAATATACTTATTAGCTCACTTAATGTCATAACGGATTCTTAATTACTTATTACCATTCATTAATGTGATTAGGGTTTTGATAATGTAATTAGGTTAACACACATTTAAAAGTATCCATTTTAATGTTCGAAAATAATAAGGGTCAAACGTATTTAATGGTGTTAGAATTAACCAAAACCCTAACTTATGTTACATTTCAGATTTTAACACGTTCTCGTCCTTTGATTTATGAATTTTAATGACACATCAAACGATCTCCTAAGGTTCCACCAATTTTATCTGTGATTCCCACATGAATTAAGAACCTTCCAAAATTTTCCTATATTTTATTACTAATTTAAAGTACCATTTCAAAAATCATTTTCCCAAACCTGTCTAGAAAGTGCACTGCAGGTATTCCCCGAAAGTTTGTATTTAATTAACCCATTTGAACCTTTCAGAAAAATCCACAAAAATTCCAGTAAGCCATATACATCTTAAACATTGTCCCTATCAAATGAGACCTCTTAGTTCCTTATGGTTTTAAAACTAAAACTAAAAAACCCCAACTGATTTTCAGACATCGAAAATACAGTTTTGACACCTAACCTTGTAAAAATCAAAAGACCATCTTCTCGACCTCCAAAAATTATGAAATTTGATATCCAGATAGCACACATCATGAATTTATTTTACCCTAAAAAACATTGCAAAAACAGGTTTGTATCATTAACTTATTACCCTTGCAATACGACCCAAAATCTGGTCAGCATACTATTGTGACAGAAATAACCTAACCTAATCCCTTTAAGCCCTAACCTCCCTTAATTAATGCTAGGGTTTTCCAGGTTTAATATACATAATTAATTTTCAATAAGTGATCTAATACTGATTTTAACAACCATGCATAGGGCTGGAAGTATTTTTGGTCGAAATAGAAAAAGAACCAATGAGTCGAAACGCATATTAGTAAGCTTTTACTATGCTTTCATGTGGTGTTATCTCCTTATTATACATATACTTATATTTATTAGTAAGGCAGCAACAAAACAAGAGGATTTATACGAAAATGATAGCATGTTTTTGTTTAAGTGCAATACATATGTCATTTAACAATTGAATAACAAGAGGACATAAATACCTTGGCTAGAACGAGAGAAAGCCAGGGAGAATAAGGACACACAAACATCACCATGATAGAGCACAAACTGAAAGCCCTAACCACATATAATCGACCACCAGCAGCACATCTTCAACCCTTGTCTGGAGAGAATTAAATGCTTGGAATCCTGTGGTTTAGAGTTTCTAATTTTCTAATATGTCGTACAAGAGAATAGGAGGTGAATAAAGGAATGCTGATTTGTTATAGGAGGATGTCAAAAAGGAAATGTGATGGGAAAGCGTGTCATCAAGTTTTGGAAAAAAGAAGATACCGTATAATCTTATGGAGAGAGTGTCGTGTATATTAAGCTTGGCAAAGAGGACAATGACATCTTTTATTATTTTTAGGATATACACTATATAAGTTTGTTCTTATCTCTTGTTTAAGAAATCTTTAGTTTATTAAGGAAAAATAGGATTGTGTCATGTGATACATATAGATCTAAGTTAGGAATGTCACAATTTTTATTTACTTAGTTAACTTAGGCAAATTATTAATAATATGTACTTATTACATAATATAAAGTTTTAATTATTTCTTAATCATAATATAAACTTTGGTTAAAAATCAATTTAGTTATAAAAATGTGAAACCGGAATTTTGGGTTTTACATAAACCGAGTCCCCGAGACTTTAAAATGTTTTAGTATACTTAAATACCTTCGCGGGGATAGGAAGAACTTTACAAATCGGCCTATAACGAAGAAGTTATGACTTAACGAACTTATCGACGAGAAATATATTTTGACAACTTTAGATTCCGAGCCTTATTTCAGTGTACACATTTTTGCCATTTTCATAACAGTTGTATCAGGTGAGTTCATGGCCCTTACTTTTACTTGTTTTATAACTGTTTTGGAGGAGAATACATGCTCGTTTTTAACTACACTCAATGCTTTTGAATGCTTTCATGTTGTGATCTACTAGTTTCATGTTTGATTTCAATATGTGCATTTTGATTTCACATTTCTCTGATATTTGCTTATCATAAAAAACATTAAGTCTTTGTAACAACTCCTAGCTTAATTTCATGACTGTTCTTGTTTGATGAGTTGTTAAATTAAGTTAGATCCAAGCTGTTACATAGCTTAATGTTTTGGATGATGGAACTATATTACTAGGAAGTGAATTCTTATTGTGTGGTTTATATTGTGTAAATTCAGTTTTTGTGACTTGGCTTGAACGTGTGCAACTGTTTAGTGATGCATTGATAGTATATATTTTAGGAAGTGGCACCCAATATACATTTTGGGAAGTGGCAACCATTATGAATTTGGGAAGTGGCACCCAATCTATGTGTGGATCATTTATGCGTGTTTGTAGTATGAGGTTCAGCTGTTGCTAGCTTGTGATCATCGTTATGTGCTCACATTTTTATATCCTACTCACTGTTGTCCTACGCTTCATTATTTACAGCTTCGTGGTTTAACTCAAAAACCTATGAACTCACCAACCTCGTGTTGACACTTTTAGCATGTATTTTCAGGTTAAGGTGATAACTTATTTTTTTGAGGCGCTTGGCAAGGGGCACGGTCATAGGCGACTCTGATAAATAATTGGGACCGCTTTACTTATTTTATGGGCCTATTTCCGCACTACTTTTGAATAATGTAAATTTAACACTTTTTGTTAATGAATTTTATTTCTAAATGATTGAGGTAAAAACCATTCTTTGCACTTTGTGTTGTGATACCAATTTAGTAGCACCCCATCATCTTCCGCTGCGACCTATTTTGGGGGTGTTACACCTCATTCGTTCTATGCGATTAGATTCCCAAACTATTAGTGCCTGCGTTGAATTAGGTTATCAGTATACTATCGCTCTTGAGACATTTTACCCTCTAGGAGTTCTAGACAACACAGACTCAAAACACTTTTCGACTTATGCACCGGGATGCCAAGAGATCTTAGCCTACCTAGCGACTATTGATTCCCGGCCTCACCTTGAAAATAGGAAGGACTCTTCTCAACATAGCGACGAGCTGATTTAGATCTCTTAGGTCACAAGTGCAACCATTTAGGTCATGATACCTCTTAGCGCTGAGTTATCCCTTTCAGACCGCCAGTACAACAATTTCGGTCATGATACCTTTTAGTACTGTATAAACAAGTTGGATAATTACATTTATGTGCTTCGCCTGATATTAAATATTGAACCCCACTCAGCACTGGCAACTGAATCCTTTTCCTTGGATATTTAGAAGCATAGGTGGACATATATGCTCAACTACCCTTCTTCGCTGATATTCTTACTTTTAAGGCATTCTTAGAATGCTTTAATATCAACCTTGAAACTCGTACTGATATTTTTCAAAAATACCTATTTTGATGGTTAAATTCTTCTAGTCAAACTTTACCAAACTTTTGTTGAGAAATGTCGAACGTCAATTTTTGCGAAAAATTACCTTATCCATACCATGATTAAAAACCCATTTTACAAAACTTTCAATCTTTTGAAACTGTATCTTACGTAACTATTAAATTTCCCCAACAAAGAAATTTGTAATACTTGGAAAGTTATTTTGGTCAAACTCGTATAAACACCTACTCAAATAAAATTTCCAAACAAAATTTTTATCCATTTCTCTGAAGAGGAAAACACACAATCTTGAAGACCAGTCATCACGCTATTTTTACCACCTTACATGTATCAAGTTGAACTTTTGAGAAGAGACCACGCTGACAAAATTGTGAAACATCGTGTAGTTAAGACTTAAACTGTTTCCTCCTATTAAACTTACTTCAGGGATCATTGTACCTCACCAAATCACCAGAAGGGAGACAACTTATGGCAGACCACCTAGGTACCCTCCCACAGGCAAGGAGAAACCCTTAAAACAACCTAGTGAGACCCGAATATGTTACTAGTACCATCACCTTTTCACCGACACCGTTCTGACAGATAACTTGAACTAAATCGTGAGGACGCGATTCCTTTTTAGGGGTATGTGAAATCCATTAGCTTTTAAACTTCTCAGAACTTTCTTGGGTTTGAAAAACTGTGGATATCTTGTTTAACGTGAGTGTTATTCCTTTATTTAGCCGTCACAACCTAAAATGCACGAAACAATTCGATTTATTAAATAAATTAACTCCGATAAAGTTATACGTATTAATATTCGTTTTTATTGGAAAAATCATTCTGAACGCAATGGTGAAAACCTCGTGACTTAAAATGGATTTTTACTATGCCAAATTGGCCCCACAGTGTTACTTTTAAAAGATTTACAAAAGTTACAATTTCCACCCCGTGCCCTAATTACATCGTCGCCCCTCCTTTTTACCTTAATTACAACTTCAGCCCCTTCAGGGGTATAAAAACCCTCTAGGGTTTCACTATTCACATTCATATGCATCTCTCACCTCACTCACACATAACTCCGGCGCCGTCACAAATTCCGGCCAAAATTCCGGCGAGCTATTTTACATCCGTACGTGGTAGATAAAGACACAAGGAGGGTTTTCAGGTTAGTTTGAGTTCGTAAAGGGTTCGTTCGCTAGGGTTTGTCGTCACGCCGCCATACCACCACCGTCCTCCACCGCTCCTTTTTCCTCTCTTTTTTTTACCTACATTTGGTAAGCGACTCACCACCACCACCTCTTTCTCCTGTAATTTTCAGATCTAATTATTTTTAAACAAATTCATGGATGAAACAAATTAACAAAAAGTTTTTCATGATTAAAACTAGTAAAACTAATGTTTTCTAACCTAAACTCGTGTGGATCTATCTTTTTAACACAAAACTCTTTCAACTCACCACTGAGTCAACTCGACTCATTCGAGTCAACTCACGAGTTGAGTTGACCCGTGTTTATTTTTGTTGTTTTCAAGCTCATAATTGTTTCTTTGTGTGGATTTAATGTTGATTGCTTATTGTTTTCTTATTTAGTCGCGGGTCGAGTCAGCAACCCTTATGGGTACGGGTCGACCCATTTGGGTTTCGGTATTTGTTTTTGGATTCACTTATTGGTTATTTTGCTTTCTTTGGTTACGCATTTAATTATTTTGGTATCGGTAGAGTTTTGAGTGTATATATATTCATTGTGTTGAAAAGTTAGTCGATTGAATTGTCTTGTGACCGACTATGGGAATGTCGGGACTATGTTTTTGTTGCGTACGATTTTAGGAAACCACAAGTGTGGCCATAGTTGAGTTTGTGTTTGCGCGTTGTTTGTTGATCCGGCAAGGAAACACCACCAAGTGGTGTTGTTTGTTTCGGTTACGGTCAGGACACCGCAAGGGTGGTTATTTTGAGCTTAAACTTTAGCTTATTTGTTTTTATGGCTAGTTGTGGGTTGGAACAAAATTAATTTTTGGTTTAGCATATTTTAAAGATTTTGGCTAAGTATGTTACACCCCGTGCCCGCTTATACCAAAAACTTAAACTTTTACGCGGAAACGACTCACCTTTACGGACATCTGGTTACTCTTTTGACCACTGACAAAAATCTATAAACTTTTAGCCCTTGAGACTATTTTTAAATGAAAGTAGACTCAAATAGCTTCAAAACGATAGGTCATACGACCCATTTCGACTTACAGATTAAAAGATATGATTTTTCGAAAACTGCCCAACTAACCGTGACGCCGTCAGAAAAATGGTGACGCCGTCAGGCCTTGACGGGCCAGAGGATTTTTGGACGATTAAAAGGGGACGCCGTCAAGAAGGCCATCAAGAACAAATCTGCAGTTTTCACCACTAAAAACCCATTTTGACCCATTTCATGACATCAAACTACTTATACCACTTCCGTTTTACACCAAACTTGACCAACTTCATTTATTTAACATAACAAGCACGTTCCAACAATACTTGACCCGATTACAACCCAAAATGGGTACAAACACACTTAAATCCAAACGCCCCTTAAACATTTACTAAAAACACTTGAAACACACTTGACACATCGTTAGACCACCAAACCATTACACGACTTTGACACACATTATAGGACTCATAAAAGAGACTCTCGGGGGTACAACATTGACTCGAGCTCGGTATTCTACCTAGCTCCTATGCTTATTATCTCCCAAATCCGCTTCCAAATCCCTATGCTATATTCCAAGCCAAGTTATCCTCATCGCCATTAACCTACAAAACGTTGACAACTAAAAGAATAAGCTTACGCTTAGTAAGTAAAACGATAATCACATAACATCATATTTCAATCAAACACATAATCATCACATATCTCCAAACACTTACTTAGCTACTCCACTCTCTAATTTTTACATAATCACCTAACATCAACTTACCATCACAACCAAATTCACCACTTAGATCCTATTCATCCTAGCATATAAGCATATATCCAACCTCTTATCACTAATCACAAACATACATAACACATACATGTTAGACATCCATATAATACATGCCATCATCATTTTACTTACCTTGGTCCAAGCTAAACAACATCAAGAACATCATCAACAATACAATCTTCCATCATCATCATCATCCTTCATAACTAATCAAGACCTAATAACATAATAATCAAATACATAAACAAGGGTTAACAAAACCTATTAAACAAAATCATCTTTCTTACCAAATCATCATATGATCACACCTAGATCATATGATGATATCCCACTTTCCTACTCATCTACAACTTCACTAAAACAAGATAATAGATTACTTACTTGCATAAGATCTTAACTAAGGAAGGCCATGGACATAAGATCTTCATCTTCTTCATCCTTGATCAATAACTAGTTTTTCCCTCTTTTTTTCCTTCTCTCTAAAAACCGGCCTCTCACTTCTCCCTCAATAATTCATGAAATCTCTAGAATAAGCTAGTTAATACTAGTTAGGTGGATCTTTGGGCTTTTGGCAAGAATGGTCCCTCAAGTCTCTTTTATCCTATTTTAGCCACAACTAACTTATAACACATAATTAACACTTGACAACTTAGGCCCTTCTAGTTTATACATCATATTTAACATAACCCCTTTAGTCATATATTGACTATCGGGTTTGACTAAACCTTACATTCATTGACTAGCCCATCACAAAAGACCTTGGTCCACTTTCATCTAGGGTGGGGTCCCAATACCTGGGAAACGGGTCTAACAAAGTAAAATTTTGATAAACTCATAAGAGCTAAATTGTTTTATTGTGGTTCTCTGTTCTCGGTTCACCAGTAAACCCAGGAGAGTGAAACTTTGTTACAATTGGTTTTATTATTGCAAATGTTAAGGGTAAATGTGATAAGTGTTGTGTCTGTGTTAGATGGATTGGACTAACAGTCCATTAGGGCGCGTTTGTTTATTTAGCTCATGGGCCGAAGCCCAAGAACAATAATAAGAGTGAGTTTAGTTTATTTTGTTAATTGGGTCAAAACATTTAAAATAGTGTGTGTTGAGTTTTATTTATAAGTCTTAATTGCTTATTTCTCAATTGGTTTACTAACTTAATATTTATCTTTGTTTTGTTTTCGTAATCGATGATGATTGGATGCTATTGGAGTATTACTGGGGTTTTGACACAAAATATTTGTATTTGAAAATCATTGTAATAATTTAGTTAATTTAGACATTGTTTGTAACCGTTATCGGATTTACGATATTAGCTATAGGACTTATTGTATGATTTGATACAAGAGACGGAATAATATGTTGGACTCGATGAGAGCTTAACATATTAGGACCCGAATGGACACAAATTATCCGATAAGCTGAATACTAATAATTACGCGAATGATAACGATATAAAACTTACAAAACTTGTTATAAAAATTGATTACAAATAATCACATTAAATCGGGGACGTAATATAAACGGACACGTTACGCCAAAGTTTGTAAAACCTTACAACTTTTATAAACTTATAAACATATCAAAGATCTTATAGATTTATACAAAACGACCTTATTCAAATATATATTCAAAGTTACATTTTGGGACACAGGGTAAACATCCAACTCATTCATCGACTTATCTTTAGTTTATATTCATTCGATATCGTTTATTCGTTCATTCTTGATTCTATTCGTTTTGGTGTGAGTTACTGTTTGATTGTACATTTTACGACTTCTACACGAGAATATTTTACTCCTTTTCTTCATTCTTTTTAGCGTAAGCTAAACATGGATTTATATATATTTTTTTTCTAAACACCACACGAGATACAAACAAGTACTTCTTTTCATCGTCATTGAAACTAAATCTTTTCAATCAACAACACGAGTATTCCACGAAGACTAAAATACCTTATATTCTGAAATCTTTACGAAACATACTCTGAGATAACCATATACTTATTATGTTGTGCCGATCCAGTACCGTTGTGCCTATACTATTGATAGTGTTTCATTTCTTGATGCTACTTGTGACAACTTGCATTGCTGCATACTGAGGTGAGTTCATAGCCCCACTCTTATTTATCTTAACTATTTTGTAAACTACTTGGGTTGAGATACATGCTACTATTTTTACTATGATCACAATTGTTTAAAAACTGTTCTTTGAACTGGAAACTTTGCTGAACATCTTATATGCACTAAGTACCATTCTTGCCAAAAGTAAGTCCCTTGATCATGAACCATTAATCACTTGTGAGTGAGCGCGAATATAGGGATAAAGGCCTATAGGAATTGACCCTCCCGCCTTGTTGACTAAGTTCAGTCAACATGTGATGTACTATATTCGAGTTACCTAGTTATTTGGCAAAATACCTAGCTCTGGGGACAATTATTATATTATGAAATCCGCGGTTACTGTCGACTTACGCCAGGGTTACTGGTGCTGGTAAACGTTTTGTGTGTCATGAGCTTAGTGCAGTGGTAATATCTGAACTTTCAGGCGTATAACACCGTAGCCCACTTTCTCTTAAAGATATATTGTGATCAACTACTTTACTTTAAACCTATGAATTCACTCAACCTTTTTGTTGACTTTTAGTATGTCTTATCTCAAGTGTTAGATCTTTTCCGCTGCGTATCTTACTTTTGGAGGAGATTGGCGAAGGGCATGGCATGGTCATAGATGACTCTGAAAACTATTTAGGACCGGTTTAAATCCTTTTATGTACCTATATTTTCCGCACTATTTTTTTTAAATAATGTAAATTGAATGTTTTCAATTATGAAATTTCTTCTAAAACGGCTTAAGTAAAACCGTTCTTTGAACCTTGTGTTGTGATAACTCTTGAATAGCACCCCACGAGTTGTATTCTTCCACTGATCCGATTTTGGGGTGTTACAGATGGTATCAAAGCCACTGGTTATAGAGAACTGGGTATTTTCGAAAACCTAGACTATCAATCAATCCGCCGATACTATTCCCCTCGAGAACAATCAATCCCCTGAGTCTTACATATACTACACTACATCAATTAGGTACACTGCCTAAGAGGATTGTGAAACTTCGTGTGTGGTCTTGTAAACTCCGCATCATACACCCTGATGATTGTAAGTGATAGGTGCCTCATTAATGATCATCAGTAGATGTAACCTCACTGATATAAGAAATTAGTGAGTGTTGCATAAAGCTTAACCAACTTCCAAGCTTCAGGGAAGTCGAAGACCAACTGAAGAAACACTTTGTATAACTGATCGGTGTCAGGGAGCAAGGTACAAGGACCTATAAGCAACGCCAGTAGGAATGAGGACTGACAAATGCCTCAGTTACCTTGAAGACTTATCTCTACAAGGGACTTAGTATCTGATGAATGGGCGGGAAACGCATTGGGAAGATAAGCATAAGGTCTTATCAAAGGACGAGAAAGCAAGATCATTGGTACAAAAGTTGTCAGCATTCGAAAGCCTAACGCACGCTCCACCTAGTATACTAGGCACGTGCTACGCTACTTCAAGGCCGGCTAACCACAACACCCATGTGCATCCACAGTATTCCTTAGCCTATTTAAACAAAACTTTGTAATCGAGATAAGTAGGATTCTAAACAAACACATAAAGTTGAACTTAGCTCTATAGTTGATAGAATCCCCTCTCCCAGGAAATTCTATGCAATGCTAGATGCCTTTATATTTTTTGAAGGGAGTGTTACATTTGTCGCTCAACTGTAATAGTTTTACTGAGAGCTATTCACTGTAAATCTTTATTCATTAATAAAAGATTTATACATGCTGGAAAGTACATATGGTGTTGTTAGTAGACTAATGGTCTTGAGTATAAGATGTCAATTTTCTCAATGTACGTTTCTATCATCATTTCGTTAAACCTTATGGACCAACAGGTTTCTACGTTATATTTTCAAGATAGATGTTGTTGGTTGTTTCTGTTTTGATTGTTTCTGCATGCTTTGATGATGAAAGCTTGGTTTTTGGATTCGAGAGGAGGAGGTGAAAAGAAGAAAAAGAAAAAAGGTAATGGTTCGTTTGCTTCCAGTTTGGATTCTGCTACAATGGAGGCTAACTTTTCAATGCTGAGTGAGTTGGCTTCTAAAGTTTGCAACAATGATTCTATGTTGGTAGGGGCTGATGGAAATCCGCTCTAACCTAGAAGAGTTAACCAAGTTGAACCAAATGCTAATAATTCTAGTACTACTGTTGTTTATGTTGAGATTGTGAATCCGAGTATAGTTAATAATCTATTGGGGTCTAACAAATCGCATTTTTCAGGTCATTATTTAATCACTCACTGTTAATACAAATAATGTCAAAAACGTCATTTTCATTATTCGGTCTCTATACGTTTTGATAATCACAAAATATAAAAACACGATACGTAAAACTACATTTGATATGTTTTTAACCGAGGAAAATTGTTTCAACAACGTATCGACTACAACATCACTTCAGGTATGAAAAAACACAATACCGACATTAGTAAAGTGATCAAAGATTTTATTTTCTCAAAACTTCACATTTTTATGTGACAAAATATTTTTACAAAAGTATTTTTGTAATTTTAAAGAAAAGTTTTATTAAAGAAAATAAATTTGATTTTCAAATCTCCCAACAGCTGGTTTTCCCGCTCAAATCAGATAAATTTTTCACCAGATAAACTTTCACCGCATTAAGACAAAAATAGGAGCGTATGTCGGGACAGTCCCGTAAACATGGAGATGGTCCCTTATATATACGGGACCGTCCAACTTTAAGGGTCGTCCCACGCTCCTCATGGTACCTATAAATATTGCACTGTTTTCTCAGAAAGATAAACCCTCTGTGCACAAAAATATTCTGGTCTTTCTTCCTCTCTTCTTTGATCACTATAATGTCTCGATATGTGTTTATAAGTGATCCCGTTACCCTCTATATCAAAGTGCAAGAGAAGAACGCTCGTATTCGTTAAGAAACAAAGTGTTAGAGTCATCACACACAAACGTAACTTGTGTTACAATTCTCTTCTTCTCCCAAACTTTCTTATTTGTATATATTGTAAATTTGTGTATCTGAATTTTGTGTGAGTCTTGATTAGGTGTGCTAGGATAAATACAGACAAAATGTAAGTCCGTGAAGTGGTGTATCTAGATTAGGACTTTGTGTAAGTTGGTGTTTCGGTGTGTGAAGACTTTGACTTGGTGTGAGTCCTTGAAGTGAAGACTTGGACCGAGTGAAGGTCCATGAAGACTTGGATCGGGTGAAGATTCGAGTGGATGGGTTGTAAAACCCTAAATTTTGAATTATAATTTTATGTACCATTTTGAATTAACCTAATTATGATTACAGACATTTTCTAAACTATAAGTTATACATTAAAATCACATAATAATAACAATATCTAATCTAAGTTAACATATATCCTAAAGTTTCCTAAAATCTACCCTAAGCTTGTACCAATCAACCCACTACTTATGTCCATACGTTTTCTATATATTTTCCTAATATATGAAACTGAAATTTTGCACTTATCCTTCCTTAGCTACACATTTGGTTTTGATAAGATAAGAACAAGTGAATAATTTATAAAGTTAAGAAGATATGTATGCCAACTAATTCCCATGTGATTATACGATTTACATAAAAAAATGATACTACATTCCTAAGTTAAAAATATGGTATTCCCTATAATCCCTAGACATGCTTTTGTATTTCTTAGACCATATATCTCTTGTGTTCTCTCTTCGACACCGAACCAAACAATCAGAAAACTAAGCTACAAACCTCATTGTTGCTGGCAAGAAAAGTGAAAGAAGATAGCAAGATTGGTGGTCGATTTGTTGCAGTTGTGGTCTCTATTTGTGACAGCCTTGTGTAATCGTTTGGGTGTTGTCATAGCATCATCCTTGTACGTCTCACTTGGAGGTCGCGGGATTAAGTTTTGTTCGCGTGTAGGCTAAGAGTTTGGTACGTGATTTGTACGGTTCGTGTACATGTGGCTGTTGTACGTCGGGTTTGGGTTCGGCTGTGTCTTGTCAAATCCTTGGCGTTCTTGTTCGTGTCCGTACTCGCGAATGTTTGTGTTCGTGCTTTCGGTTTCGATATGTTCTTATTTAGCTTTAAGGTATTTCTTTAACTATCATTTAATTTTATAGCTAATCATATACAAATTATAGGTGCAATGTTAAGAAAACTTTGCATGTGCTAAGTTGTATGATCAATATTAAATTAAAAAAATGAGGTTTATATATGTAGACGTAGGATGGGAAACGAGTAGCAAAAGCTTGCTATTTAGAACTGAGGTATATTTCATGCAATCATCTTAATATAATATCATGCACCAATCATAAGAGATCATAGTTATATGTTGATATGATATAGTTTGTCATCATGATCTATTTTAAAATATGAATATGTAAAAACTGGAAACCATGGTGACTTAAGTATGAACTTGGAGTCATGCATATGTACATATGATTTCGCATGCTTAAAACTGAATAGAGAAACAGTAATTGCAGGGTTAAGGTTTGGTTTGTGTGATTGTATATATAATCGTTAGTGCATGCATGGGATTGGAGTCGATCATGGGTCGTATGCATAGATCGATGGGTCAAAATATAAAGGGTACGGGATACATTTTAGACCAATATACAAGTCATGCATTAATCTTAAATCTATATGTTAAACACATATGAATCGATGGGTATTTATTCATTATGGGTCGAATTGTATAAGTAACCCGTTATGTATACTACATGCACGTAAATGTGGGTTAAAAAGAATGAGTTATTATGAAATGCATGAACTATTGAGATTTAATCAGCCTAAATATTCTATATATTTTAAGTATACCAAATGAATCACGAATAATATATTTATTAAGAGTATGTATAGTAAATTATGGCAACACTTTTAAACCAAATATGCAGGTGGTACTATTGGTTCAAGTAAGTAACACTAAAAAATATATAACAAATAAACGTAAGGTGCGAAATGTAGTAATTAGTTATGTCACCAAATAATAAGTGTCTCCTAATTCTTGTAGATAAATCGAAGAAAAATAAGTTGTGTTTTCGAGTACGCGCTGGATTTGTTTAAGGTACAGATATTCTGACCTTTCTTATCAGGTTTCTCATGATCCTTTCACATCTTTTGATTGCTTAGCTTCTGATTTTGATACCTTTGCTATGAGCCTTTCTGTTTATGACACTATGATATAAGCCTTTTAGATGAACCTTTGCTATGCACCCTTTGATATGAACCTATGATTATGATATTTCTGATGACCTTAGATTCTGTGTCATTACTATGACATTCTGTTTGACCCTTCAGTTTGATACCCGAGCTATCACTAGTCATGGGGGTTCCATGACCATGTCATTGATGCACCAATGGCATGACTCTAGGGTGGTCGAGTGATGTTCCACCCCGTCCTTTTTCTGTTATGTATTATGTTTCTGGCCATTATGATTTTATGCAAGGGCGTATGGATGCATCCTAGATCTGATCTGTTATGTTATATGTTATATTTCTGGTGATTGGTACTGTGTGCAATACCTGCCCTTCACATTTCTGGGAGCTAGCTACTCCATTATGTTACTCATGTTATTTATGAAGACCATGATTATGATATGATATGTTTTTGGGCTCGTGGTAGATTTCTGACAACCTTTACACCTTTGATACATTTTGATATACCTTCTATTATTCCTCAATGCACCCTATTCTGTTTTCTCATTTCAGTTTCATTACTTTGCTTTGTATATCTATTCACTGAGCGTCTTAAGCTCAGCCGCATTTCTTTTCTCCGCAACAGGTTGTTAAGCTAGGAGCTGGGGCTATCTTTTGGGATGAGAGTAGGAGCTGAGTGCAGACTTACCCTAAACATCTTAGTTTTGATTCCATGTTATTTCATTGTTTTGAGACTCAGATTATGATGTTTCCTTCATTTGGATTTCTTGTGGAACTTATGTATTTCCTTTAAGTCATTGTTAACTTACATTTTGGTATTTATGATTAGACTTCCGCTTGCGTTTTCTATGTATGTTCTGATATGCCACCATAATGTGATACTTCTACCCTTTTCGGGTTGAGGTGTTACAGGGTGATCGTCCGTGTGAAGATTTGGACAGGGTGATCGTCCGTGTGAAGACTTGGATTGTCTGTAAATCCAAGTGGACAAGAGTGCTTGTTCGTGTAACCACGTGGGCTTTGTATAGATTGGTTCTAGCTAGGATCAGGACCCAACATTCCGCTTAGTGTCGTTAAACTTGGTGTAAGCTTTGGTGTACGGTTTGCTCCTCCCGAAAGGAGTGTGTTGACATTAGTGATTGTGAACTCTCAAGTGTGGTACTCGGGGAGTGGAGCAGGGCGAAGAGTCAGCTTCGTGCCGAACCACTATAAATCTTCGCGTCTCGGCTTGTTTGTGTTCTTCTTTATCCCCTATCTTTAGTTTACTTACTTTACTCATTATTATTGTGTTCATAGATATTACATAACTATTGAATCTAACGGTTTTACAAAAAGAACATAAGAGAACTAAAAGTTTTTAAAACGTAATTCTAAACGGTGAAACTAATCAACCCCCCCTTCTAGTTTCTACAATTGGTATTAGATCGGGTCACTCAAGAGCTTTAAAATATACTGTACTTTAAAACTTGAATCGATATATGGAGTCTGAAAGATATCTAGATGAGCGTTCTTTGAAAGAACCACCATTTTTCGAAAACAATAATTTTATTGAATGGAAAAATAAATTTGAAAATTGTGTGAAATCAATAGATCAAGATTTTTGGCATATCATTTCAATTGGTGATTTGCAACCAACGGAAATAAATTTTGAAAATCAAAGTGATTATTTTAAAAGAAAGTTTTGTAAAAATATTGAAGCCAAAATAATGATTTATAAAGCCTTGCCGAGAATTGAATATGAAAGGATACTTTTATGTCAAACGGCAAATGACATTTGGAAAAATCTGTTAAACTTTCATCAAGAGAATAAGTCAAGCCAAAGATAACCGAATTGATCTTGAACATACATATAAACAATTCGTCACTTCTGAAGACGAATCAGTAAATAGATATTTAGATAGATTAAATAAAAATGCTACTAGTTCAAGTGTTTTCAATAAAGGTAATGCCGACAAGGAGTATATGAGTAATCTACGAATAGAACTCATTGAAGAATCTTGGAGTGATACGGATGAAGAAGACAACGTGCACTCAGAATGAGAAATATGCAAAAAGGTTGAAACTTCAAGTGAGGTACACTCTGAAATAGAACACTTTTGCTATGACCCATTTATTCTAGAATTTTCAAAATTAGAAAATGAGTTTAAACATCTACGCAACATAAGTCTAAAAACATTTTCAGAAAATGAATCTTTAAAATCTTTTGAAAGTAATTTTGAAAAATAAATCATTTTGGAAGATAAAATGTCTAGACTTGAAAGTGGTATTGAAATTGATCTAGAATGTAAAGTGCGTCAAGATTACAAAAGTGAAATTAAAAAGGTTAATGAAAGGGCTAATATACTAGCTAAATTTGAAAAGAGTTCTCAATCTCTTAAAAATTTACTTAATAGTCAAAAGGCATTTGGAGATAAAACTGGCTTAGGATTTAATTCACGTTAGTCATCAATGAGCAAGTCAAAAAAAATTAAATTTGTGAAACCTCTTAGACAAATCTAAACTAGTTGTTTAGAAAACTGAGTGTCTTTAAAATATTGGTCATCACTAATGAAAGTCAAGAAAAACACCTCTAATTAAAATTTTCTATAAGTTAGAATAAAATTTAAAGGGATACTTTTGCTCTTTGTCGACATCCTCACCATATGCATGTAAATGCAATGGATTTATTTGACTAACCATCTCGGACCCATGAGAGACTGGGTACCAAGTTTTCATGCAAGTTATGTCTTTAGATACATGAGGGAAGCAAACAATGGATATGAATGTACGTTCATATTCTCATCATACGTGTGAAGACTCATCAATACTCAAATCTTGCATCATGCACACCGTCTCTCACGGTAATGTATCCCTAGAACTAGCTAGCGAAAAAGGTACGCTTTCTTAAAACCTTGACTTTGTTGATTGCTATACGTCTATCTGCTATGTGCTTATTTGTTATGTTTTTTCTTGCTATATGCTTATGTGCTACATGATGATTAAGTGATAATAGGTGTGGTATATAACTTTTAGAATTAGACTATATGTCTAAATGCATATCCTCTTTAGGATCTTAGCAAATATTTGGATATAATGGTATTACCACAACCATTATCAATAGCCGACTGCTCATGTCTATCAATCACTATGGATAACGCACACTTTTAACGTCCTCAACATCTCTTCTCTTCTCTATTTTCTCGTCTACGAATACTACACTTTTCTACCTCTTGTCTCTATTAACCTCTAAACATACACATGCCCTCCTCGCATCTGTGACTTAGTTCCTCTATGTCTCTTCCTCTTTTTCCATTCTACTCTATGTCTTGATTCACTCAAAATTCGTCTCTTCTATTTCTTCTGTCTCGACTCTATTTCTACTCTATATTCAACGTGTCATCAAAACGAGTCTCTCCTACTTTGTCTTTCTTAATTCATCTCAATACCCATTCCTCTAGACTACTCATGCATATTGTGTCTCCTCCGTGTCTAGAATTTCATGTCATCTAAATTCTCACTCCTAAGAGTCCTCAACAAAATACTTTTCATAAAACTCAAATCAAACACTTAATACGAAAATTCTATCTCTCAAAAACCACCTTACTTGCGACGGTCCTGAAAACGGTCCCTTATAATTAAAGGACCGTCCAATGATTTCAAAAGGTATCCCGTTTCTCTTTTTTCATTGTCAGTAAACAAAACTAAACATCCCTAATACAGCAGTAGTGACGAAAACAAACTAAAACCACCCAAATCCTTAATTACTTCACTATTACTAAGATCAAAGGTTTACAATTCAAGATTATCAATCACTCTTGCATACTAATCATCAAGTGTAAGTCAATTTTAACAATTTTCTCCTTTATTTGAAATTAGGGTTCATAAGAACATGAAATCTAAAATTGGGGATTTTCAATTCTTTATGTAATTGACTATAATTAACACTACATCTAAACAATGTATTACTAATAACACTCACCTAGATCTAAGAATTGGTCAATTGAGTACGTTTTGAAATGTGTCAAAAATATGATAATCCCCAATTTGAATTTGTTGTTGTCAATCATGTTTAGGAACGTAACAAAAATGTAATCATGCATTGTTAATACATATCAAAAACGTTTTCACAACCATGCAACGAAATTTGTCAAAGTTTTCAAAATTAACATAATTTTTTTAACTTAATAAAATAAAGAGTTTGTTTGGTTGAAGCACATAAAATTAGTCAAGATAATCACAATTTCATCATTGCATCATATAAGAATCTTGCTAAATATGTGTCTTTTTTTTTATAGGTACAAAAATGGCACACATATTTGATTTCGACCTTAACCTTACCAACTTTTATATCCCAAAAGTCTCATTAGAACCTTACCTACCACCTGACTTATTCCAAAGCTTCAGAGACCTTGAGTCTCGTTACATCCATGAAGGTAGAACTATCGATCCTTCATTTGTATCTTAGGAGCTTATTGACAAAGCCTTTCAAACAATAGGCTTTGACTGTCTACTCACCGTTAATGAACCTATTTTTCCTCATTTCATATAAGAATTCCTTCGTGAAATCAAAATCAAATGTATCCAAGATAATCTAATACGTCATTGGTTTTTTTTTGGGTAAAAAGGGAGTAATCCTGCACCCTGGTAAATAGATTAACCAAAAAACGTTTAAGTACAAAGGATATGGGTGAAATCCCATATCTCAGCCCGTTACATGGGCACTTACATGCAATGGCTAACAAACCAAAACACAATATAAGAGTGACATGCCACTCTTATAACTTACAAAAACATAAAAAGTACAACCAAAACATGATTAAAATAAATAAGGCAATGCAATACTACTCATGTAAGGGACTTGAGTCTTTAAATCATTATGGCGCTCCACGAAGGTTTTTGAACAAGAATTCCCCCAAACTTGACTTCCATCCAACTAAATGGTGCTTTTAGCAATAGAACCATAAAAACACCACTCCAATAGAACAAACTAAATAACCATGGTTTGACACCATAGGATCAGAATGTTCCAACAAAACAAGCAGCTCCCATGATCACGAATAGTAATAAAGAATCACCATTAGCAGCTCACCAAACCATAACATGCGATCAATGTTTGCCACAAAAAACCTATGGTAAACTTCATGTATCATCAGCACTAGATGCAACATAACAGATTGAAGTCCAGCGCGATCATAATCCACCATAGACAAGAGGTTAGGTAACGACAGCCCCTAACTTACACATTATCATATACTACTCAATCTTAATACCAGCGTAGCAAAAGGATCCAGTATAAACAAAAATAGGGTTTTAAATCCCTAACATCCCAAAACACCATGTGCCTTATCGTAATAGACACATATCAAAGCAGCATGGCACGTCTAAATCCCAGTGTAAACCGTTCGTATGATAATGCATGATTGAATCCAATTTAGTGAGGTTGTACTAAGACAGAAAGAAACACCAATGTAATTACAGAGGCTGGAAACTTGTAATGTGTACTGAAAAGCTCAAGAACAAGAGCCTTGTTCCCTCCCACCAGCTAATCCCTAATCACCACACCCCATGATGAAACCAACATCATAAAAGTCAAACCAATAGGGTTAAAAACCCTAACTTCCACATCGACCAGGTCTGGTACATTAACACCAGCAGCTGGTCATACAACACACGATCAGTACCATCAGGCCAGAAAATCAAACCATTAGATCAGATCGTGACTTCCAAATAGGATTTTAAAAACCCTAACTTACATTCGCCATAGGTTTTTGAACAAGAACCATACAAACTTGACGTCCATCTCTCTAAAACCCACTAACAAACGCATGAATATGGATATAGAACCTGAAGTTCATGAATAAAGATCAAACAAACCCTTAATAGGGTTACTTGCCACACGTACCACCAAATAACCAAACCCTAAAGGATTAGGGTTTCGTTAGCATTGAAGATCCAACCAGGAGCAGCCTTAATATATATAACAATAATCTACCAAAGGCAAATAAGATCATTCCTGAAAAGATAAGGCAGTTTACAGATCCAGGAACGATCAGCAAAATAAAACAAGAACAAAACCCTAAGTAAAAAACGATGATCACTATAGAACAGATTTAGGGTTTCGATCATCTAAATAGGGACGATCAAAGGTTAAAACAATAATATAACCGACCCTTCACCCTAACAAACCACATATTCTAGGTTGTTAATTCGAAAATCCCATAAAGATTAAAGAAAAAACAAATCGGATAGGAAAATGTTGGCCGAATTTGCTAGGGTGGAGGGGGGATGGAGATTGCCCCTAGTGAGAGAGAAATTTAGGGTTGTTTAGGTTTATCTAACACTACGTCATTGGTTTTGGGTAGGTCAATACACATTCTCCTTGTCTCTTGAGCAGTTTGCTCAAATCCTTGGACTTCCATGTAATGGGCAATGTACCTATTCGAAAGAACTTGATCTTGACTCCTTCCTCGAAAATCAAGATTTGGAAGGTCCATATTGCTCCTACATCCCCTCTCAAACCTAGTTAATCAACTCACTGTGTAATTCTCCAGATGTACTTCATCCCAACAGAATTCGTGTTCGTGAACTCCGCCACTTTCTCCAACCCATGGCGGTTATCTTGCGAGAAAATGCCATGTGTCTAGTAAAAGATCGCAATTAGATACCGGCATGTGTCACTCACATGTTTTATTGTATTCTCACTAGACAACCTTACAATCTTGCCTATCTCTTCGCTATGCGAATTATGCATCTCAAGGACGATGAGAGAAAATCAATGCCCTATGGGATGTTTCTAACCCGTCTCTTCAACTATTTCATGAGAACTTATCCATAGCTTCAAAGTCATCAATACTACCTTACAGATCGAGTCTTGGAACCTATGACTGAGTCACGTATACTATCCTTTATGAAACCCATGAAAGCACCCATTGATGATGAGTAGCTCTTTGGTGCAAAGGATCTGGGGAGACTGAGGTCATTAGAGTGCTGAAGATTGGTCGATGTTTAGTATTAATATGTTGCTTAAACTTATGAAGTTTCCATCATGACTTGATTATTTCAGCATCATGCATCTTATTTGAATTGCTTGAATTAGTGATGTACTTGATATTTGAATTCTTGATTATATTTTAGCACACTAAATGTTTCTTATCTTAAGTGCATGATTGTTACTTATATAGTTATGAATGATTCTACAAAAATCTGAACTAATAGATAGTATGATAGTTACATGTTGCAGAAATGAAAAACTTGGTGGAAACCTGATCACCTACTTGTGACGGTCCACTAAAGGGACGACGGTCCCGAGTATTTAAAGGACCGTCGCCTATTTAAGGGATCATCCAACTTACGTCATGGGTTTCTGGACTATTTCTTCCTTCCTGCAATCCTTGACCCTATTGCATGATTATCACCACCATTTCCATGTTTAGTTAAACAAATATTAGTGCTATAAACCTCCTAATGCATGCTTTGCCTAAACTATAATCATCCTTGATTATTTAAACTCCTTTTCTCTTCTTCTTCATCACCATCTTTCTTCTTCACTTCATCTTCTTCATTCTCTAAAATGGGCTCTTCCTCAACCTCATTGTGTCTCCCAAACAAAAGGCCTAAAATCACCATCATACCACCACAAACCAACTTCATTGACCTCACTCAAGAAGACACTACTCCTTCTCCAAAATCTCCACCATTATCTCCTCAAGCACCAAGTGCACAAATGAAAACTCCATCCACAATTGGAACATCTTTCTCTTTTTCTAGACTATCATTTTCTCAATTCTCAACTTTCATTGGTAACTTCTCACCTTATCTTGGAAACTTGTCACCTCCACCAAGAAGCTCACATCAACTTCCACCAAATACCTCCTTGACTCTATCACCAAATGGGCCCTTAGACTACACTCCTTCTACTCCACCACCATCTCCAATCATGGGATTTCCTATTCCCTACAACTTTGTGAACAACCACACCATAGGTTGTGCATGTTGTTTTCATAACTTCAACCTCATTTCTTCCCTAAGAAGTGAACTCCACTACATGTTTGGCCACATTGAGTATCTTCTTTCTCAATCTAATGTGCAACCAACTCCTCTTGCAACCATGACACCTTCGGCTCCATCATCTTCTCCACCGTCTTATTCTCCACCTTCCAACTAAACATATTTACATGTTTAGTTAAATAATCAAATGAGTATCCTTTGGGCCAAGCATGTTCTAGGAAGTTAGGTTGTTCTAGAAATAGTTTGGAGTATGTTTGCGTGATGTATGAATCTTTGTGATGTTTGCTTTCTATGCTTGTTATGAATATATGTTTAATGTAATTCATGCTATTATATATATATATATATATATATATATATATATATATATATATATATATATATATATATATATATATATATATATATATATATATACACATATATATATGTATGTATGTATGTGCATTGTACTCTAACTTGTTTTTGTAGCACAACACCATAGCTCGATTACCCGGTGCCCTCATATAGGGGGAGCACTAAGCTAGGGGGAGCATTAAGTACCGTCTATTTCTTTTCTCTCTATACATCGACAAAGCCTTTTTGAATCTACCAAAATGGGGAGAAGTAAACGAAAACTCGTTAAAAACTTATTAACAAATAATTTTACCTAAAATGAGTTTATATTTTGTAATCATAAAAAATGGGGAGATTGTTAATACAAATAATTTCAAAAATATCATTTGTATTATTCGGTCTCTATACGTTTTGATAATCACAAAATATAAAAACACAATATGTAAAACTACATTTGATAAGTTTTTAACCGAGGAAAATCGTTTCAAAAACGTATCGACTACAACATCACTTCAGGTATGAACAAACACAATACCGACATTATTAAAGTGATCAAAGATTTTATTTTCTCAAAACTTCACATTTTTATGTGACAAAACATTTTTACAAAAGTATTTTTGTAATTTTAAAGAAATGTTTTATTTAAGAAAACAAATTTGAATTTCAAATCTCCCAACAGCTAGTTTTCCCGCTCAAATCAGATATGTTTTTCACAACATAAACTTTCAACACATCATGACAAAAAATAGGAGCGTATGTCGGGACGGTCCCGTAAACATGGCGACGGTCCCTTATATATGGGATCGTCCAACTTTAAGGGATCGTCCCCCGCTCCTACTGGTGCCTATAAATACTGCACTGTTTTCTTAGAAAAATCAACCCTCTTTGCACAAAAACATTCTGGTCATTCTTCCTCTCTTCTTTGATCACTATAACGTGTCGATATGTGTTTATAAGTGATCCCGTTAACCTCTATATAAAAGTGCAATAGAAGAACGTTCGTATTCATCAAAAAATGAAGTGTTAGAGTCATCACACACAAACCTAACTTGTGTTACGATTCTCTTCTTCCCCCAAACTCTCTTATTTTTATATATTGTAAATTTGTGTATCCGACTTATGTGTGAGTCGTGATTAGGTATGTTAGGATCAATAAGGACAAAGTGTAAGTCCGTGAAGTGGTGTATCTAGATTAGGACTTTGTGTAAGTTGGTGTGTCGGTGTGTGAAGACTTGGACTTGGTGTGAGTTCTTGAAGTGAAGACTTGGACCGAGTGAAGGTCCGTGAAGACTTGGATCGGGTGAAGATTTGAGTGGACGGGGTGATCATCCGTGTGAATATTTGGACGGTGTGATCGTCCATGTGAAGACTTGGATTGTGTGTAAATCCAAGTGGACAAGAGTGCTTGTTCGTGTAGCCACGTGGTCTTTGTGTAGATTGGTTCTAGCTAGGATTAGGACCTAACATTTCGCTTAGTGTCATTAAATTTGGTGTAAGCTTTGGTGTACGGTTTGCTCCGCCAAAAGGGAGTGTGTTGACATAGTGATTGTGGACTCTCGAGTGTGGTACTCGGGGATTGGAGTAGGGAGAAGAGTGAGCTTTGTGCCGAATCACTATAAATCTCGGTTTTGTTATGTTCTTCCTTATCTCCTATCTTTACTTTACTTACTTTACTCGTTATTATTATGTTCATAGATATCACATAACTATTGAATCTAACGGTTTGACAAAAAGAACATAAAGGAACTAAAAGTTTATAAAATGTAATTCTAAACGGTGAAACTATTCAATCCCCCCTTCTAGTTTCTACACTCACTTTTACTTATTATTTTAATTTCGCAGAAATTAACTTTTAAGTTTAACAAACGTTTAAACACTCCGATAAACTTATGCGTCATCTAAAATATTAAAATTGGTTATTTTAACAAGTTATAACATTTTTATATGTTTTAGATCTTTATATTATCCGGTTTTACGTTTCACGTTTTAAAAACTCCACGTTATCAATTACCAGGATCAAACTATACCCTCTAAACACTAAACTATCAATAGAAAAACAAGATTAACACAAATTCTTCCACCTTGCACCTTTTGTGCCACACCTACACAACAACAAAGACACTAATCACTTGCTTAGGACAAGTGTAAAAATCTCTTGCATGACACATACACTAATAAATATCTAACTAAACTAAAACCATTCATTTGTTAAAAACATTCACACACTCCTCTTGCCATGACCTAAACAACCCCAAATCACCATAAAAATTCAATTTTCACTTGTTCTTTTACTCATATGATGAAGATCATAAGTCCCTTTTGTTAATACTTGGTTTATTTCACTCAAAACATTATCAAATCTCATCAAATCAAGTGTTATTTGGAAGGTTTTATAAAGGGTGTTCATGGAAGATTCTAAAAAGGGTTTGAAAGGGATTTACAAGTTATTTGGTTGATTGAGCTAGGGTTTTGAAAGGGTTAGTAAAGATTTGAAAGCTAGTGTTTATTATTTGGTTATTTGGTTTTATGTTCTTGATCTTGTTTTTAACAATCTTCTTCACCAGAAAACTTAGTAAGAAAACCAACTATTTTTCATTTTCACTCCTGAATTTTATGTTAATCGTATGTAATATTAATTATTATGACATGGTTATACATTGGACATAGCTAAAAACACCTTAAAATCATATATGTTTTGGACTTAAATTGTTGGTACAGTTTTGACCAGGGACTAAAACATAATTATTAAGAAAAATCCGTGAGTTTCTGGACTTGGAAAAGAATATATGGATATAGATCTATGCCTTACCTTCGTTTTGATGGGTGACTCGACCCGTAACTCCACCCAATGAATTAAGTAGAAAATAAATGGCAAAACCATGTCAGATTTAATCATCAGATTTCAATGACCAAAAGCTCTTAAAATTTGTAAATATCCTCCGGTTGGTGATCTAATGAAATTTGTAGCGGACCCTTTAACTTAAATGTAGCCGTTGGAATGAGGTTAATCGGAGTTGTAGTTTGTAAACTCAGCTTTAACACTTATGGGTATATTAGTAATTTTATATAGGTTATGAACTTTTAGGACAATGGGACCCAAAAAATGATAAATACACTCAATTACCTTTCTGTGGATGTAAAAACCGAGACATAACTTTTACGGTTTAGGAGAAATGGAATTTATAACATTAGATAACTACTTTAAAACTAAATCACACTTAACGCGGGTTAGTTAAACTTACCAAACTATCATAAAAATTGTCCCAATTGCGTTATAAAATTTATAAACACCATGTACAATGATATAATCAATATAAATACTTTATAAACCTCATTTGCATATTTTTGTTATCATTATAAAACCTAAGACGCAAAATATTATATAGTTTGCTCGTACAGTTTTATCGACTTTCTCGACGTTTTATTGTCACTCTCATTACTACTTTGTTTAAGGTGAGTTCATAGCCCCACTTTTCTCACGTAATTGTTTTATAAACTCTTTGGGGGAGATACATGTTGCTTTTTATTATGGACACAAGTGTTTGAAACTGTATGTTTTAACTGAAATTATTATTGCCTAAGTACTACTATTGCCAACAAAGTCCCTGAATATCATGAACCATTAATTACTTTGTGTAAGCGCGAATACTGTGTATAGGCCTATCGGACTGACGAATACCGTTTGGTTGGTCGGAAAGACAACCAGGCGCACTTTATTTGAGATCAGAGGTATATGGCAAAATACCTACTTTGGGAAAATATTATTATATCAGTTTATTGATACTGTGTTAACGCTTTCGGTGCTAGGAGCTTAGTGCAATAATAAACCGCTTTTTGACTTTGTATGTGTTACAATAGTCAACTAAACTTGAAATCTTGTGTCCCACTACTATTTATTATAAACCAATGAATTTCACTCAACAATCTTGTTGACGTTCTTAGCATGTTTTTCTCATGTCCATAAGGCGATAACTTGGGGTTGGAGCATTTGAGTCAAGGCATGTTTTTATGAATTAATTTAATTTCTTTTGTACAATTCGATACTATTTACAAATGTTTATGTAACTTGTACTTTAGGACCTCTTTTTTATGTAACTTTGATTTTAATAATCGAATGGTAAACTTTTAAAAACGTCTAATTTAGAGGCCGTTTTCTATATCTTGAACTTTATGATATGAAGTAACACCCTGAGTTGCCTTTCGCTGCTGTCCCAATTTTGGGGGTGTTACAGATTGGTATCAGAGCTTCATTTATAGAGAATTAGGTTGCATTTATACCTAGACTATAACTACTTTTTACATTGAAAACCTACCCCATTCTATATCGCCTTACACTCCCCATGCGCTATGCTTACTCCACCTCTCCGAAGGCGAGTTTGAACATTCGTCTCATGCTTTTGGAACACCATGTTTTTGGAACACCATACTTTTGGAACACTTATGTCGCTTCGTAATCCACAACCTGAAAATATACCGGTTGATTAGAACACGACTTCAACCTTCCATCTCATAATGTACCGCCTTGGAACACCTACTTTCAGAACACGGCTTTATAGCATCTCAATCTTCTTCACTTCTTGTGGTTTTGAAGAATCCCGCCTTTAGGAAGATGACCTCGGAGCTCGACAGCAATGTTTACCCTTACATGATTCCGAGGAGGAGTTGGAAAACTTGTCGGCCACCATTCCGACACCCACTTCACCGACCTACATACTGATGTCCGACAGTGAAACGGATCCATTCAAGGACTAGGCTATGAAGACTGAATCCAAACTAGAAGATCACTCACCCGAAGAAAGTCTATCACCCGACCCTTCGAAAGACGAGTAGGAGAGCCACTATTATACCTACTCCTAACTAGAAGATCACCCACCCGACCAAAGTCTATCACCCGAGAGCCCATTCACCACACCATCTATTTTCTTGTGACACACATGGCGCATCATGAGAGACACTACACACCAGTAGAAATGAGCCATGATGACCAATCTATAGTCTTGTTAGACCAGAGTAAAGCCCAAGAGGCCGAGTACAGATCTTTCTTAATGAGCATTCGTGATATTGATTGACTTTATCATTTATTGTTCAATCTCATTCGTGACACTTATTGTCTTTCTCATTTATTGTTGTTCTCATTCATACTAAATCAACATTCGTGATACTTATTGACTTTATCATTAAATGATTTTTCTCAATTACTCTCTTTTAGCATTTGTGATGCTTATTTTCTTTCCCATTTATTAATTATTCTCATTCCATCTCATTTAACATTCATAATGCTTACTGTCTATCTCACTTATTGACTGTCCTCATTCAGCATTCTGTCTTTCAGTATTGGCCTCTTTTGGCTATTGGTTTGATTCATTGGTTCTCTCGGTTAATTGATTATTTGTGTTGATATTCTATATCTCTTCTCTTTACTATTGTGATGATTTATGGTTCTTCTGTTTGCATTAATTGGAGTCATTGGTCTCTCTTTTCCACACCCTTTCGTTTGCTTCTTCGTTCGTATGAATATCAAATCCTTCTTTCGAGCATCCTATGCTCATACTAGTACGAATGATCTTGACATCTAAATCTATTCAGTGTTGTTTGATTCATTGATCATTTCATTTGCATTCATTAATAGCAGTTTGCTTCTTTGTTCATACAAATACCTAATCTTTCTTTCGAGCACTCTTTGCTCATGCTAGTACAAATGTTCTTGAAGTAAAATTTTGATCCACTATTGTTATTCATTGATCGTTTGGTTTCATTAATCGATAATGTCTTGCTTTTTTGTACATACAGATATTTAATCTATCCTTTTAGGCAGTCTTTGCTCCTAAAACATCATACTCGGCAGGATCTAATTATTATGATTCATTAGTTCTTTCATTTGTATTGTTACTTACTTGTTATGACTATCATTTCTTCCTTTACATTGACATCTACTTCTTTCGGCTATTAGTACGCTTCTTTAGTTATTCAATTCCCATTAATCATTTGTACGCATTAGGGCTTAGGAGCAGCGCTCCAAGTCAACAGGCTGCATGCCGGACATGATCATTAGAAGAGTTACTCGGCCGTGTGGTGCAAACCTCTAAAAAATTTAAGTCAGAGACATGGTTATGTTGAAAGTCTCACTTTGGAAAGACAAGATATGTTTCGGAAAACGAGGAAAGCTGAACCTGAGGTATACATCTCACGGTTCGAATATAAGGAAATGCTTATCAAACAAAGCACTCTTCATTCCACTTAATAAAATCAAACTCAATGATAAACTACGTTTTGTTGAAGAACTAGTGGAGATTATGGACCGTAAGGCCAAATGGTTGAAGCAGAACCGCTTCCTTATAGTCCAATTCTTTGGAACTCTCGGCGAGAACCTAAATTCATGTAGGAGCGTGAAGACCAGATCCGTCGCAAGTACTCACACCTTTTCATTGAAAATTCTCGATCAACCAACACAAAATGAATCTCGAGACGGGATTCCTTTAAGGGGGATGGACTGCAACAAATCGCATTTTCCAAGACATTATTTTACCACTAACTTTTACTTATTATTTTAATTTCGTGGAAATTAACTTTTACGAGTAACCGGGTAGGTTCACTCGCGTCATTGTTACACGTATATTTAATTCAAACCGACGCTAGAATATGCTCAATCTACATATTTAAGCATTTTGGTTTCCTTACAATCACATTTTGTATGTCCTATTTTTATTTTACCGCTTTTACATAAACCTTGCACATTTTACGTTTTACACGTTTACAACTTACGTTTTTAAGTTTAACAAACGTTTAAACACTCTGATAAACTTATGTCTCATCTAAAATATTAAAATTAGTTATTTTAACAAGTTATAACATTTTTATATGTTTTAGATATTTATATTACCTGCTTATAAGTTTAAGGTTTTAAAAACTTCAAGTTATCAATTACGGGGATCAAACTATAACCTCTAAACACTAAGCTATCAATAGAAAACAAGATTAACACAAAATATTCCACCTTGCAACTCTTGTGCCATGCTTACACAACAAAAAAGACACTAATCACTTGCTTAGGACACGTGTAAAAATCTCTTGCATCAAACATAAACTAATAAAGATCTAACAAAACTAAAACCATTCATTTGATAAACAATTTCGCACACTATTTTGGTGTTCTTCCTTTTGCCGTGACCTAAACAACCCCAAATCACCATCAAATTTCAATTGTCACTTGTTCTTTTACTCATATGATGAAGATAATAAGTCCTTTTGGTTAATACTTGGTTTATTTCACTCAAATCGTCATCAAATCTCATCAAATCAAGTGTTATTTGGAAGGTTTTATAAAGGGTGTTCATCGAAGATTCAAAAAGGGAGTTAGGGATTTGAAAGGGCTAGTAAAGAATTGAAAGCTTGGGTTTATTATTGGTTATTTTGTTTTATGTTCTTGATCTTGTTTTTAATCAACTTCTTCACCATAAAACATAGCCAGGAAACCAGCTATTGTTCATTTTTACTCCTGAATTTTATGTTAATCGTATGTAATATTCATTATTATGACACGGTTATACATTGTACATGGCTAAAAACACATGAAAATCATGTTTTGGACTTACCTTGTTGGGACAATTTTGACCAGGAACTAAAACATAATTATTAAGACAAATATGTGAGTTTCTAGACTTGGACAAAAATATAGAGATATAGATCTATGTCTTAGCTTCGTTTCGCTATGTGACTCCACCCGTAACTTTACCCGATGAATTAATTAGAAAATAAATGGAAAAAGCACTTAAAATTTGTAAAGAACCTCCTGTGGTGTTAAAATGAAAGTTGTAGTGGACCCTTTAACTTAAGCGTGGCTGCTAGAATGAGGTCAATCGGAGTAGTTGTTTGTAAACTAGACCCATTTCCGTGGGACTGAATTATGCACCTAAAACTCAGCTTTGACACTTAAGGGTATATTAGTAATTTTACACAGGTTATGATACTTTTGAGGCAGTGGGACCTACGAATCTGATAAAAACACTCAATTACTTTTCGGTGGATGTAAATACCGAAACATAACTCTTTACAGTTTAGTAGAAATGGAATTTATAACATCGGGTAACTACTTTAAAACTGAATCACACTTAACATCGGGTTTATTAAACTTACCAAACCATTGTAAAAATTATCCCAATTGCTTTATAAAATTTATAAACACCATGTACAATGATATAATCAAAATAAGTACTTTATAAACCTCATTTGCATATTTTTGTTATCATTATAAAACCTAAGACGCAAAATATTATTTACGTTGCTCGTAGAGTTTTATCGGCTTTCTCGTCTTTTTATTTGTACTCTTGTTACTACTCTTTGCTTAAGGTGAGTTCATAACCTCACTTGTCTCACTTAACTATTTTATAAGCTCTTTGGGGGAGATACATGCTACTTTTTATTATGGACACAAGTGTTTGAAACTGTATGTTTTAACTGAAATTATTATTGCCTAAGTACCACTATTGCCAACAAAATCCCTGAATATCATGAACCATTAACTACTTTGTGTAAGCAAGAATATTGTGGATAGGCCTATCGAGCTGATGAATCCCGTTTGGTTTGTCAGAAAGACAACCAGTCGCACTTTATTTGAGATCAGAGGTATATGGAAAAATACCTACTTTGGGAAAATATTATTATATCAATTTATTGATACTGTGTTAATGCTTTCGGTGCCATGAGCTTAGTGCAACAACAAACTGCTTTTTGACTTTGTATGTGTTACAATAGTCAACTAAACTTGAAATCTTGTGTTCCACTACTATTTATTATAAACCTATGAATTTCACTCAACAATTTGGTTGACGTTTATAGCATGTTTATCTCAATCCCATAAGGTGATAAGGCATGTTTTGAAGACTTAAGTGCATATCTTTTATACCATTTGATACTGTTTACAAATGTTTATGTAACTTGTACTTTGTGGCCTCTTTTGTATGTAACTATGATTTTAATAATCGAATGATAAACTTTTGAAAATGTCTCATTTAGAGGTTCTTTTCTATATCTTGAACTTTGTGCTATGAAGTAGCACCCTAAATTGCCTTCCGTTGGTGTCCCGATATTGGGGGTGTTACATGAAGCACAATCTGGAAAAAAAAAATGACAATGTGTTGACTAGTTATGTTTCTCTTGGGAACATACAATGTGATGCAGGAAGTGCTCAGCCTCAAACCATTAACATGAAAGGGGAGAACAGTTTGGTAAGACAAATAACGCTGATCAAAACCCAAAGCTCAATATGGATAATGTTCGTTAATTGATTATGGATAATGTTTGGTTAATTTGAAGATGGACATGATCAGGTCTTGAAGAATGTGGAGCGTGTGAATGTATCTCATTCAGGAAAGGTTACAATGGTTCTTGAAGAGTCAACTGTTGTTGTTTTCAACAGTTTCAAAAAGGCTATGCGTGGTGTTAGTCCGAATGCTTCTATCATGAATACAAGCAGCTTTGAATCGCAATCTAAGTCTGTTTTGGATCCAATTATTGCGAGTAGTCTTGACAAAACTAACTCGTATGCTACCAAGCGTAGTCCTTTATTAAACTCGTCCTTGGTTGTTAACGATGCTAATTCGACGAGTAAAGTTAATTCCGTTATATTGAGACCAATGATAGTATTATTGATACTGATTTTATCATCACCAAATCTTCGGTTGAGGAGGTTAACAATAGGTGTGCCAACATGTTTTATAGATATTTTATTAGCAAGAGAGTGACGTTCCCCGTGGTACAACATTTTGCTCGAACCATGTGGACTAAATATGAAGTGTCATCGGCTATGGTTTTTAGGGATTCTTTAGCGGTCGCAATTCCATTTCTTAATAAGTCTGGCCACTCGTTGGAAACCATTGAGATTGAATATGAATGGAAACCTCCCCGGTGTTCGGTATGCAAAAATTTTGGTCACACCGATGATCAATGTCCAAAGAAAGGTAAGGATGCTACTTCGACCTTAAATCATGATGATGGTTTTATACAAGTCAATCGTAAAAATGGTAAAGGTAAATAGCATGTCAAATATTCATCTCATCCTATTGGAGGTATTCGTTTAAATAAACCTAAATCTAACCACAATTATGGGCCTATAAGTAATCGGTGTGATAAAGGCTTCTACATCACAATATCTTGTTTGGTGTGAAAAGGCTACTAATGGAGGAGTAAGTTCTGAATCACAATTAGTCAATAGTAAGAAAGGTGTTAGCTTGGATCAAGCCAGTAAAAAGAATATATGTTTGAAGAATTCTTTTGATGCTCATATGAATGAAGATAATGTGTTTAAAGAAAATAATGTTCATGATAAGGCTTCGAGTTCTGGCAAGGTTCAAGTGGAAGTGGATATGAATAAGAACAAGGTTAGTGATCCGTTTGTAGATGTTGAAACTAAAAGTGAAGATGAAGTATATGAAAACTATGATGATATCGTTAATTATGCAACAAGCTCTAAATTCAATGGTGGTTCTTTTAGAGACTTCAAGGTGCAGGGACGCAAAAATAAATAGTTAGTTTTATGTTTATGGCATGTCATAAACATTTCTTTTGTGTTTCTAGTTAGTTAGCTTTGTTTTTGCTTGTTTGTTTGGTCTGTTGCACAGGTGGTGCATGTTTTTAGCCCTGATCGGGCCGAGATGGTGGATTCACCCTCTTCCTTTGTACTTCAACGTTTTTTCATGAAATATATTTTTTCGGGTGGAATGCCATTTACCGAAAAAAAATATAGAGTACAATGTATCATGATGAGCTTGCAAGGGTTCTTTTTCTTTAAGTTCTCATTGAAGAGAACATGGATGTGGTCCTTCTTAATGGTCGTCGGATGATTCGTACTGTTCCCATTTTATTCAAAATTTGATCAACGTGTGTTACTTTCTCCAGAGATCACATGAGGAAGATCCCGCTATCGGTCAAACTTCATGATATCCATATGGCTGCTTTTACTGGTGATGGTTTAAGTATAATTGCTTCAAAAATGGGTACTCCTATGCTCCTTGACTCTTATACGACTACAATGTGTGAGGAATTGTGGGGTAGAAACAGTTATGCTAGGGCACTCATTGAATTAAATGCGGAAACTATATTGGGAGATCGGTTAGTTGCTACCATCCCGTTGTAGACAAACCAGGATATGCTCGATCTTCCATTTGAGTAGAGTACGAGTGGGCACCTCCAAAATGTGATACATGTAAGATTTTTGAACACACGAATGTTGAATGTTCAAAGGATGTTGTGCCAAAGTCTAATGTTGCTTTGAATCGTGACCAAAATGATGGATTTATTGATGTTAAACTTAAGGGTGTGGCTAAGAATTTGAATATCACTCGAATCAACCCAAGACTAGCAAGCCTTCTTCTTCTAAGGATGCTACTACAAAGTGTTGCTCTCTTTTACACGATTAGTTTGACTAGAAAGTAAATCTACCCGTGTTCCATGCTTCAGTGATGCAATGAAATACTTGTAAATAAGAAATAAAACTTAAAGTAAAAGACACAAAGAGTTTTCAATGTTTAAATTCTTATTAGAAGCAAATCAAAAAGTTTATACCCAAGTATTTGTGGAAGCACACATGGGATTGAATGACAAGTATGGTATGGTCTCCTCAATAAACTCAAAGTTAAACTTTGAATACAACTATGCTAACCAACTGAGTTCAGGCTAAGGTACTTAGTAGTATTTAGAGGAGAAAGTGTTTTTGGAGAATGGTATCTAAGTCCTACTTCCTTAGCTAGCAAAATTATATATATTGAAAAGAATATGTGTTGGGTCCATTCAATACCCAAGCTTCTTTAAACAAGGATTTGAATACAAATTAACCTAAGTGTCACATATCCTTGAACGCTCTCAGGTCACTGAGTGAACAGTCACTCAGTGTGTTATCTTCAAAATGCCTAGGACGAGTCTAAGAAGAAGGATTCTCCATTCAGTGAGGCGGAACTCCCTGAATGGCACCTAAGCCAAAGAAGAAGATAATGGGTTCAATGAGAGATGAAAATAACTCACTGAGCCCCAGTCTCCTCAACAACTATGAAGACTGAAGACTGAAGACCAAAGACTGAAGAACTTGAAGACTGAAAGAAAGGTGGGACAAAGCAGGAAAGATTTGAAGAGATAAGGAGAAGTCTTTATCAGTCTGAAGTCAAACTTTCCCTGAAAGGCTTCATAACAAGAACAGTGTCATCACTGTTACTTAGAAAGCACTATTTTCCTATACACAAAATAGGTTCTTGTAACAGGGACAAAATACGTCAGTATTTTGTCCTGATTAGCTTAGGTCATTTTTTGTCTTGTAATTAATAGTTGCTCTTTTTACTTGTCAATAAATAGGTTCATAAGTTGGAGTAAAAGTGGTCAAGTTTGTGCAATTAATGCTTAGACATTCACAAACCACTTTTACTCCTCCAAAGAGCAACCTAGTCCCTAAGATAGCTCAGTGGTTCCTTATAGTTTCCACTTAAGCTTAGCTTAAGTTTAGAGAGGAGACAACACCATACTTTTCATTTCAATCCCAAGTGTTTTTTCCGCAAACACTTAGGTATAGATTCTTTTGATTAATTTCTAATAAGAATTTAAACGTTGAAAAACTCTTGTCTTTATTATTTACGTTTTTACTTATTTGTCTAATTAATCAATTCATTACTAAGCTATGGAACACGGTTAGCTTAACTTTGTAGTTAATTTTAACCGTGTAACGGGAACAACAAGTGGTATCAGAGCCTCTGGTTTATAAAAATTTTCAAAAACTAAAGAGTGCTCAAAAGGTTTTTAAAACCAAGATCCTACCATGGCTGATAGTAATGTACCCCAACTAGTTGACAAAAAGAGAGGAAGCTAATCAGCTGTCGTTCCTAGACTAGAAGTTGGTAAATTTAGCAAGTGGAAAAAGCGTATGCTTTGCTACTTGACTAGTATGGAACCATACTATATCCAATGTATCAATGAAGGTCCCTTTGTCCCTAAGATAGCTGAAGGTCTACCCAAACCTGAAGCTCAGTGGAAAATTGATGAGAGGAGGGTGGTAAACCAAGACCAACGCCTGAAAAGCATCATTATATCGTGTTTTCTGACGATACAATGGAATCAGTCATTAACTGTACAACAGCCAAACAATCTTGGCTTGACTTGGTTCACAGCTTTGAAGGTCCCTCAAATACCAAGGAAAACAGGATTATGGACCTGAAACATGATTATAACACTTTCAGGGCCAAAGACCCTGAAAGTCTCTCTCAGACCTATACAAGATACAAAACCTTAATGAATGAACTATCAAATGATGGTGTAGTCTTGTCTAAGCATGAAATCAATGTTGGCTTTGTCAACAGTCTCCATGAGAAGTGGTTAAACTTCTCTCAGGGCCTCAGGAATGCTAACCACATTCAAAATCTTGAGGTCCATAAGATCTATGGGAAGTTTGTCTATGAGGACAACTTAATCTCAAGGAGATACCTAGACTCAAAGAAAGCTCTTGAGACCAAAAAGGCCCTGACAACCATACACTTATCTACTGCCTTTTATTCCAATGGTGTTGTGCAGGATTTCCAAGAGAATTCTAATGATGAGGCTGATGAGAGAACCAGTGAGGAGTACCTTAATGACTTGCACACTGAAATTCAAGAAAGGGCACTCCTTGCTAACTCAAAATGTTTTATTAAAAGAAAACAGTCAAACTTTTCTAAAGCAAAAGCAAATGAAACCACTGAATGTTTCAAGTGTGGTAAAAAGGGTCACTTTGCTAAAGACTGTTTTTCAAAAACCACCTCAGAACCCTCATACAAATTCTCTGGTAATAATTCTTCTTCAGGAACTAGCAAGTTTCAAACCAAAATGCTTTAGTCTACTCAACATTTTCAAAACAAAAATGTTCAAAATGATCAAAAAGATTTTGAAGCTAAGTATAGAAAAGCTAAAGCTAAACTTACTCTCCTTGAGGCCACTCCCTCAATATCTCAGGCTACTCAAGCCACTAAACCTGTTCAAACAAAGAACAAGGTACTTGTGGTTGAAGCCTATGACTAGTATGAGGAAGATGTCTCCCAGATGATGAAGAAGTACGAGTCAGTAAACTGATGGCACTTTCAGATAATGACAAGCTGGCTGTTGGAAAAAGCCATGCTAGAAATGGAGAGTGGGTTAACATCATCATGAAAAAGAGACATGCAAGGGAGCCTGTTTAGCATCTAGACAGTGGATGCTCAAGATGCATGACTGGTGTGAGGGAATATATGCACAAATATGTTGAAGAACCAGGACCTGAGGTGGTATTTGCTGATAATTCATCATGTCTTACTGAAGGTTATGGTTTAGTAAACTGTAGTGGAATAGTTTTTACTAGGATAACTTATGTTAATGGCCTCAAGTACAATCTTATCAGTGTCAGTCAACTATGTGATACTAAATACATAGTTCAATTTGATGATAAACAAGGCACCATCTTTAATGCAAATAAAGAAATTGTTCTTATTGCACCAAGAAGACAGGATGTTTATGTGTTAGATATGTCTACTCTAACTCACAATGAAACTTGTCTTTTTGCTAAAGCCACTGAAACACTAAACTGGCTTTGGCATAAAAGACTCTCCCATCTGAATTTCAAAAACATAAACAATCTTGTGAAACAAAACAAAGTCCTTGGCTTACCATCACTTGTGTTTTCAAAGGATAAACCCTGGTCTGCCTGTGAAAAAGGTAAACATCATAGAGCATCCTTTAAAACCAATCAAAACTTCTCCATCAAAAGCTACCTTCATCTTCTCCATGTGGATCTTTTTGGACCTGTCAGTCCAATGTCCATTCATCATGAGAAGTATACTCTGGTCATAGTGGATGAATACTCAAGATACACTTGGGTTTACTTCCTGACCAAAAAGAGTCAGGCAGCTGAAACAATCATGTCCTTTGTCAGGAACATTGAAAACCAAAATGACATAAAAGTCAAACAAATTAGGACTGACAATGGGACTGAATTCAAAAACCATGATCTTGAGTGTTTCTGTGATGAGAAAGGAATTTCTCAAAACTTCTCTTCTCCATACACACCTGAACAAAATGGTGTTGCTGAAAGGAAGAATAGAACACTCATTGAGGCTGCTAGGACAATGTTAAATGGATTAGTACTATCCAAACATTTTTGGATTGAAGCAGTTAAGACTGTCTGTTATACTCAAAACAGATCCATCATTGTCAAGAGACATAGCAAAACTCCTTATGAGTTATTCAAAGGAAGAATCCCTAACATCAGCTAATTTTATGTCTTTAGGTGCCCTGTGTTTATTCATAATCACAAGGATCACTTAGGGAAATTTGATGCAAAAGCTGATGATGGATACTTTCTAGGATACTCTCTTGTCTCTAAAGCCTTCAGGGTGTTCAATACAAGGAGACAACAAACTGAGGAAACATTTCATGTCACCTTTGATGAGAGTATTTGATGAACTCAAATAAGTACATTTTATTACTATCATTTATCCTATTAATTTGACTTGTTTTACTATATTATGTATGAGGATTGATACATAATCGCTTACTTTTGTAATTCTCAGTTGAAAACAAGCATTTGGTGAAACTTGGCGATTTTGGACTAATTACGGAGCAAAACAAGCATAAAGTGAAGAGTCTACTGAAATGGACAAGATCAAGTCAAATCTGCTCCAGATGCGCCGCATCTCACTCATGACATGCGCCGCATCGCTATCAAGAACTCACCAGATACGATCCAAGATACAAGAGGACATGCGCCGCATCCAAAGATAAAGATACGCCGCATCTTCTGGCGGTGTACGAATATTCCTGAATATTATAATCTTGGACCCCACGCGAAGTTAAGTACATGCGCCGCATCTACTTACTAGATGCGCCGCATCTTACCCTCAGATAGAAACAATAAATACCCAAAGACCAGACGAATTCAAAAGGCCATATATATTATATACGAGACCGAAGACCAAAAACCCTAGGACGAATTCAGTCAAGGCAGCAGCACAAGACACACTCAAATCAAGGATACAAGAGCTGTAAGAAGGTGCTGCATGTGTTTAATTCATTAAGTAGTTTTGTTTTATTGTGTTAGCAAACTTTAATTCATCAGGATTGATGGCTTGTGTAATGTGACAACGGAAAGATTGCACTCCCTTAAAACTGCTTTCCCATCAATTAAAGTTTATATGTTGATGTCTTTGGTTACTACTTATTAGTGCATTGATAACCTCTGTGTTTATTAGTGGCCTGCGCATTTGACTGCGGAAAATAATGTGGCTCCCACGGTTGTTACTAAATTGATCACTTAGGAATAACTTTTAGACATAAGTAATCATTAAGGGTTTACTCGCCGATAAGAATAGGACCAACGAGAAAGGGTTAACTACATACACTTCATATAAAGCTATCAATAAAACAAGTGACAAACTACTTAATCATAAGGACAGATCTTCTTATTGTCTCGAGTATTTATCTGTGTACGTGTGTGCTACTTGCTGATTCGTGCCTATTGGTTTAGTTTATTATTTAATTGCAACCAAATCGTGCCAGTCTCTCAGGCTGAAACCCCCTTGCGTTAGAATATTAAAATACTGATTAGAATAACTAGATAATACGTTCCACTCTTAGTGATCGACACTCTACTTACCATTATATTCATACTGACCGGGTACACTGCTCGTTAAGTGTGTGTGTTATTGATAAGTCGGCTAAATATAAATTTAAAACTTGAGTAGGCATTAAAACTGCTAAACCGCAACGACACATCACGCGCATCAAGTTTTTTGGCGCCGCTGCCGGGGAGTGAATTGTTATTATCTGTTAATTTGATTAGTATTTTAATTAGGTTTTTAATTTTTTATCTAACCGCTAATTTTGTTGTGTATTAGTTTAATTTGCATTCATTGTACTATTTTGCATATTTTCTGTTTTTGTGTGTTATTTGTTTGCTTTTGTTTATTTTTGTGTGTTTTTATTTGTTTTTTTTATTTTTCGTATTTTTTGTTTTCTGCGGTCGTTGTACTGAGCTAAATCGAACGATACGGCGCATCTGATTCTTCAGATACGGCGTATTGCGTTCAATTTTTTTTATAAAATACAACGCGTTTAATTAATTCGATACGACGCATCTTTACCTAGATACGGCGTATCTGTTTTTAATAAGAAATTTTTTCTAAGCGATAAAGCGATACGACGCATCTTTTCCCCAAGATACGGCGTGTCTGTTTTTAATAAAAAAAAAATTTCTAAACATTAACGCCATACGACGCATCTGCTTTAGCAGATACGGCGTATCTATTATTTTAATTAAAAACAGTTTTCGATTAATTAAACAGATACGGCGCATCGACCTCTATCGATACGGCGTATCTTCTAAATCAAAAATCTTATATTTTGAAACGTAACGAAAATACGGCGCATTAACTTTTGTTAATACGGCGCATTTAATTTTAAATAAATATCGATTTTTGATTATTAAAATTGATACGGCGCATTCAAATTTCTAAAGCGGCGTATCTATTGTCTGAATAAAAGTCTGATTTAATTTTAACGATTATAAGATACGGCGTATCCAACTTTTTGGATACGGCGCATCGTCTTCTGATATCAGCTATTTATATTCTTATATCCGTTTCTATATTCATTAATTTCTCTTCTTGCGAACAAATCCTACTGATGATTTTACCTTTGAAGACAGATTTTGCTATGGAAGACGTGTCAGTTAACGGATATCTTGCTAAGGAATGCTTGCTTTCAGATTCATTCAATGTGCTCATGATCGATGCAGATTTATTCTCTTGGGAGACCCCTCTTGAAGCTGCTTTTAAGGAATTCATGCGTTTATGCAACATTGACAAAGGGGTATTCTCTTATGATGTATTTGTGAGATATACTAAAGACGAATTGTCGCTCTTATGGCCTATCATTGAATCCAAAGGATTGAACTGGACTACTATCGAAGAAGATGATGGGAAATTCTATCTTTCATACATGGACTCAAGCAACAAAAGCTGTGGTGGAGGCAATACCCAAATCTCTTACATGCCTTATTCCGAACAGTACTGGGGATTAAATGAGAACTATCTAGACGATGACAGAATTTATGCTGTGGCGGAGTTACTATTTCATGGCAAGTTGGTAAGATTGATGGACCTCTCCCTCGATGATTGGCTTGAACTTAAATATGGTAGTCCTAAATTTGCCCCTGCAGATGAAGTCAAGCAGATTATGACTTCATGGTTGACACGGAGTTTTAGGGAGCAATTTAACGAGTTCATGGAGATAAAGAGAAAAATGATTAAGAAGACTTGCTTTGACGTTAACCACGATCCCAACGATGTTGATTTTTCAGAATGGTTGGCTAGTAAGTTTAATAACCATAAGAGCATGGATCGAGCTACTAAGGATGCATTATGGGTATATTGGATAAGAGGTGAAGACGAAGAAGTAGAAAGCGATTATGGGTCGTCACTTCATGATTCTACAGTCAATGAGGGGATTGAAGAATTATTCAAAATTGACATTGATGTGTTAGATTATGAGACACCCTTGTGCAAGCAGTTCAAGGAATTTAACTACCTTCTTCGAGTCGACGATGATGTGCTTACTGGAGATCTACCAGGATTTAAGACTTATGATGATTTTAAAAACACCTGGTACTACGAATGGAATGACCAAATACCATGGGTTTGGGATAAACCATGGGAATTTGAGCACATTAATCACACCTGTACACCCTTCGTTTTCAAGGATGGGAGTAGTGTTTGGCCGACCTGTGATTATAAGAGTGACGGAACCTGTAATGGGGGAAGTATTATTGGGATGAAACGGGTTGGAAAAGATGTAACCTTTGAAGATTATGAGTGGTACGATAATGTTGAAGACTGCCCACGAAAAACTGAAGCTTTGCAAGAAAAGGGTAGAATTGAATACTTGAAAGGACTTAAAGGTACATCAAATACTACTTTCTGGGAATGGGTGCATGAACAATTTGATGATTACACGAAGCTTAGTCGACGGCTACAATGGGAATTAGAAAGAGAATGGGAGGCAATTCAAGATGATAACAATGAGTCATTAATCAATGAACTTGATGACTATTTGATTAAGGATCCTTACTTTAAGTTTGTTGATAAAGACGAGGAAGAGTTCACCAAAAGAAAGTGTCAACTACTTGGAATCCCTTATAATAAGCCACCCATGATTATTTCTGAAAAGTTTAAAATCATCAAATATTCTTTGGGACCAGAGGAAGAGTATGTTGCGACGACGACCAAGAGTTATACTAGATTAAGTCGAACGGAGGAAAACGTCGCAGAGCTATACGGGAAAATCTTTCGGATGAAGGAAGAAGGATGGACCGTAGCAAGGACTAAATGAAGAGCTGAACGTGAGTCTAACTTGAAGACTCTGGAATAAAGACAAGTGCTTACCGGGAGACAACCCGGATTTATCTTTTTATTATTCTGTTTATGTATCGAGTCAGTCAGGTCGCAGAGGATACGGCGCATCTCAATCCTGAGATGTGACGCATCTCCTGTACAGGTCATATCATATCTTATTTTATTTTTCTGCATTTTTTATTTTCGAATTTAAAACTTTTTATCAGTTTATTTTAATGCGGCGCATCCCTGGTTAAGGATGCGGCGCATCTTTTATTCTGATCCGTATTTATTCCAGGCTCGATACGGCGTATCTTCTTCCATAAGATACGGCGCATCGACTGACCTGATGATTTTCATTTTTAATTTTTTATGTTTTATTTTTCCTAACTACTAATGTATTATGCAAGTTTGAACCTTTCTTATCTTAGGTGTGTTTTAAAGTGTTGGTGGTATTATAGATTCCTGCATTTCCTGTGGATACATCTTATATGAAGCTTAAACGTTCTAATCCACAAGAAAGATGATTTTTGCTCTACTACTAATGGAGGATCATACCGAGCAAATCTCAGGGGAGTTTTTCTGTTCTAATTCTTTTATTTTCCAGTTTTTAACCTTTTATACGAACAACGAGGACGTTGTTTAACTTAAGTGGGGGGATTGGAGAATTAGAACACTTAACATTTACTTGTCCTAAACTTTTCAAAATATGCTTAAAATGTGCTTAATATATCAAAATTTAAAATTTTTAGCATCTTTTTGTTTAAGATCTAAGTTGCATAGCTGCACACATGACGTTAGTTTCAAAATTTGTGATTTTTCAAAATTCACAAATCTATGAGTGTGCCGGTAACTTGTAAACTTTAGAACTTGGCTTGTATACTATTCGAGACCACCATAATAAGTATTATTAATATAATTGGAATGACTTGTCTAAATTGGTAAATTTCTAGGATTACACCCAAATAGCCTTATATGTTATGTGTTATTAGCTAACTACACTGGTTAGTTAACCCCCGTATAAACCCTTTTTGTTACTCTCATTTTTAGAGTAAGATACCCCTAGAAAAACACTCAGAGCCATTCCTTTCGTTTCTTACACCTATGTTTAAAATGTTTCGTTACACCTTACACCTTAGCCTACCCTGTAGATTAGAATCCGTGGTTGGTTAATTGCTATAGGAAAAGTGTGTTTCCTTACATTACCTGTGTTCGCGTGCGTAATTCATTATCTATGGTTAGGTCGGGAAATTGCACAATGCAATTGGAGTGAAAGTAAATATTGTATATCTTTGAGTTTATTTTTCGTGTGTTTACTACTTTCACTATTACCGTTATTTCTGAAGTCATGAAAAGTATGGAAAAATTATCCAGATTTATTGTTATAGTGATGTGGTGAAATTTTACACATCTATGTTTATACTAAAAAAAAAAAAAAAAAAAAAAAAAAAAAAAAAAAATCGAAAAAATGAGAAAAGAAAAAGAAAAAAAGAAGAAAGTTGGATATTTGTTTTAACCAACGATGTAAAGTTATGTAAGTGGTCGATATCACCACTATTTTTTGTACATTATATTTATGGATTGAATGGGAGTTGGCAGTTATGGGAACGTCAACTAAGGTTTATTCTTTGATTAAGATCTTGTTGAGTATAATTCGTGTCTACCTAAAGCGTGTGTTTCAAGTGTTAAAGCGTGAGTTATTCAATGATATGAGTCTTATTCATGGGATGGTTGGGATAGTGATTAACCACACTTAGGATTTTAATTTATTTGTTTTGTTTATTTTTTTTATTTTACACCAATTTATATCCCAAATATTATCCATACCCTATTCTTTATCCGACCAAACCTTTGATTTATTGAGATTAGGGATTTGAGCAATCTTAAGTATCGTAGTCGTGGATTCGGCTATGTATTTATGATTTTGTTGCCCTTTTTGATATATTATTATTGGTGAAGTTTGGACCTATCTTTAGCCTGTTCGAGTTAAGGATTTGAGCAATTGCAAGTATCGTGTTCGTGGATTCGATCATGTATTTGTGATTTTGTCGCCTTTTCTGGAATTTGAGATCGATAGTGAATAAGAATAATTAACCCTTAAGCCTAAAAACCCTTTTTACCGCTTTAGACTTGTTATTCCTTAGCTTTAGTGGTGGAGATGTGTAAACTTGCCAAGCTTATGATAGAATATTCGTCGCGACTGGACAGTTAAACGATTAGATTTGCTTTTATCGAAATATTTCTATTCTACTTCTAATTCGTTAAGTGTTTAGTTGTGTGATTATGATAAAACGAATACATGCTTAAATATAAAAATACATCCTAACATTTTTAGGATACATTTTCATAAGATTTAATTCTAAGGTTTACTTGGGGACAAGTAAAGTTCAAGTGGGGGGATATTTGATGAACTCAAATAAGTACATTTTATTACTATCATTTATCCTATTAATTTGACTTGTTTTACTATATTATGTATGAGGATTGATACTTAATCGCTTACTTTTGTAATTCTCAATTGAAAACAAGCATTTGGTGAAACTTGGCGATTTTGGACTAATTACGGAGCAAAACAAGCATAAAGTGAAGAGTCTACTGAAATGGACAAGATCAAGTCAAATCTGCTCCAGATGTGCCGCATCTCACTCATGACATGCGCCGCATCGCTATCAAGATCTCACCAGATACGATCCAAGATACAAGAGGACATGCGCCGCATCCAAAGATAAAGATACGCCGCATCTTCTGGCGGTGTACGAATATTCCTGAATATTATAATCTTGGACCCCACGCGAAGTTAAGTACATGCGCCGCATCTACTTACTAGATGCGCCGCATCTTACCCTCAGACAGAAACTATAAATACCCCAAGACCAGACAAATTCAAAAGGCCATATATATTATATACGAGACCGAAGACCAAAAACCCTAGGACGAATTCAGTCAAGGCAGCAGCACAAGACACACTCAAATCAAGGATACAAGAGCTGTAAGAAGGTGCTGCATGTGTTTAATTCATTAAGTAGTTTTGTTTTATTGTGTTAGCAAACTTTAATTCATCAGGATTGATGGCTTGTGTAATGTGACAACGGAAAGATTGCACTCCCTTAAAACTGCTTTCCCATCAATTAAAGTTTATATGTTGATGTCTTTGGTTACTACTTATTAGTGCATTGATAACCTCTGTGTTTATTAGTGGCCTGCGCATTTGACTGCGGAAAATAATGTGGCTCCCACAGTTGTTACTAAATTGATCACTTAGGAATAACTTTTAGACATAAGTAATCATTAAGGGTTTACTCGCCGATAAGAATAGGACCAACGAGAAAGGGTTAACTACATACACTTCATATAAAGCTATCAATAAAACAAGTGACAAACTACTTAATCATAAGGACAGATCTTCTTATTGTCTCGAGTATTTATCTGTGTACGTGTGTGCTACTTGCTGATTCGTGCCTATTGGTTTAGTTTATTATTTAATTGCAACCAAATCGTGCCAGTCTCTCAGGCTGAAACCCCCTTGCGTTAGAATATTAAAATACTGATTAGAATAACTAGATAATACGTTCCACTCTTAGTGATCGACACTCTACTTACCATTATATTCATACTGACCGGGTACACTGCTCGTTAAGTGTGTGTGTTATTGATAAGTCGGCTAAATATAAATTTAAAACTTGAGTAGGCATTAAAACTGCTAAACCGCAACGACACATCACGCGCATCAGTATTGAAGCCATCTGATTCTTAAACACCTCAGTGGAAGAGATAGAAATTGATGACTCATCAAGATACCCTCCTAATAAATATCATCCTGATAGCAAGCCTTCCACTCAATACCAAGCAGATGCTGATATATCCTATTACATTGTCCCACATAACCTCCCTTATCCAACCATCACTGAGTTTGTTGAAGCACAAACATGTACTGGTGAAATCAATCAGTCTGAACAAATTTATGAGGGACCAATCAATCTCAGTGATCAACTTGGTTAGTCAGATACTCAAGATCCTGAAAATCTTCAAGTGTCTGCACCTGATCCTATACCATCACCCAATCAGGCCTCTACAAGTTTAAATCAACATCCAAGACACTAGGACAGTTGGACTAGGTCTAAAGGTGTAGAACTTGTCAACATAATTGGAGAGCCCACTGAAGGAATGCTTACTAGAAGCATGGCTGCTAAACTTAAGGCAGCCTCAGCCAATGAATGTCTGTTTGTGGACTTCATCTCCAATATTGAACCTAAGAATGTCAAAGAAGCACTGAAACATCCTATTTGGATTCAGGCTATGCTTGATGAACTTGAACAATTTGACAGAAACAAGGTAATGACCTTGGTCAAATGTCCTCAGGATGTTTCCATCATTGGCATGAAATGGGTATTCAAGAACAAAACTGATGAAAATGGGATAGTCATTAAGAACAAGGCCAGACTTGTTGCCAAAGGTTATAATCAACAAGAAGGCATTGACTATGAAGAAACATTTGCACCGGTTGCAAAAATGGAAGCCATCAGGATCTTCCTTTCATATGCAACCTACATTAACTTCAATGTATATCAAATGGATGCAAAAAGTGCCTTCCTTAATGGATCACTGAAAAAAAAAGTTTATGTTCAACAACCTCCTGGATTTGAAAGCAGTGAGTTTCCTGACTATGTCTGCAAGATTGACAAAGCCCTTTATGGACTGGAACAAGCTCATAGGGCATGGTATGAAAATCTTTCAGCCTTTCTCATCCAAAAAAATTTGTCAGAGGCAAGATAGACAACACCCTGTTTATCTATAGGACAAAAGAAGATGTCATTCTTGTTCAAGTGTATGTGGATGACCTCATATTCGACTCAACAAATTATAAACTTTGCAAACAGTTTGAAAAACTGATGAAAAAGAAATTTGAAATGAGTATGATGGGAGAACTCACTTAGTTCCTTGGACTACAAATCAAGCAGACTAATAAAGGAACCTCCATCAGTCAAGAAAAGTACACTAGACGCCTACTGAAAAATTATGAACTCAGTGACTGTGCTTCAGTGAAAACTCTAATGGTTCCCCCAAACAACCTAGGTCCTGACCTTGCTGGTAAACCAGTAAATCAAACTCTATTCAGGGGTATGATTGGGTCATTGATGTACCTACTTGCATTAAGGCCTGACATCCAATTTTTAGTCTATTTATGTGCCAGATATCAGTCTGACCCAAGAGAATCACATCTCACAGCTATAAAAAGGATCATCAAGTACCTGAAAGGTACTCCAAATCTTGGATTGTACTACCCTAAATGTTCAGGTTGTGATCTCAAAGGGTACTCAGACTCTGACTATGCAGTCTGCAACAAGGATAGAAAAAGTACTTTAGGCTCTTGCCAATTCCTTGGTGGTAAACTAGTCTGTTGGAGTACTAAGAAACAACAATCAGTAGTCATGTCCTCAGCTGAGGCTGAATATGTTGCAGCAGCCAGTTGTTGTGCAAATGTGCTATCGATGAAAAGTCAACTCAGTGACTATGACATCCATTGCAAGATGGTTCCCATCTTCTGTGACAACACAAGTGCCATTGCTATCTCAAACAATCCCGTTCTTCATCAGAGAACCAAGCATATTGATATCAGATATCATTTCATCAGGGACCATGTCATGAATGGTGACATTGAATTACACTTCATCCCCACTGAATATCAGCTAGCTGATATATTCAGCAAACCATTGGATGAACCAACTTTCACAAGACTGAAAGCTGAATTGGGCATGTTGGATATTGAACAGTCCACTGACTAAACCTATCTAACTAAGTGTAAATAATGGTAACCATTGGTCCCTGACTCAACAAATCTCTCAGTGAATGAGCATCTTATGTCTCACTGAATAACCTTCCCTAAACATCCTCACACTGAATGAAAAGTCATTTAGGAGCCTCAAGACATCAACAAATGACATTCAATGCTATACTAAATGCTCTAAGTACTTAGTTAGTAAATGTCCGAGGTTGGTTACTGGATACATATTTAATATAGGAATATATGTTCTTATACCTTCTGGCATCCACATCTTGGGCGCCCACATCATCACCACATGTCCCACTTGGAATTTAATGCCTCTCCTCACATGTAATATCTTTTGATATTATATGTGATGACATTACCCTGCAAAATGCACTTTTTCCAGAATGTCGCAACTGTTCACCTTGGCAGTTGCGCAAAACCCGGGAAGTGGAAAGGTGGTATTTAATGCAGACATCAAACATTATACAAAACAGTTTTCAAATTTTTTAGTAAAATTCACAATAGTGCCAAAAACACCCCTCTTGCAACTTTCCTATAAATACCCACACAAAAATTAACACACACACTCTTTGAAAATATTTATCAAACCCTTGCTATTTCTCTCAAAACTTGTGTGTGTTTTTAATCTCATAACCAGTTTTCTTTCAAAATCAAAACTTCTCTTATAGTGGCTACTTCTAGGGCCATTACCTACACTCCAAATGTGGAATTCCAATTAGAGAGCGTAGACTTGACCAAAAACAATGTCGTAGGGAACTTTGCCTATCCGGAAAAATTTCCTGCTTATAAGGATATGGTAAAATACCTTCAAAATTGCTATCTCTCTACGGCATTTACCAAGACACCCTCAGTCATATACCATGACTACTTGAGGGAGTTCTAGTGTACAGCGGTGGTCACCAACCCTGATGTCACCAAGGACTCCATCATTACATTCTCGGTGAAGAATGGGAGGAAAACCCTCTCCTTTGACTACAAAACCTTCATAAAAGCCACAGACCTTGATTTCACTGAGACTTTTTCCCCTAAACCCTCAGAAAGTGAAGTAAAGGCCGAATTGCTTTTACTTGGGCCACATGATGAGAAACACCCTGATGTGGCCCCAAGGACCCTTCTGGCCAAAGCACTAATACTTAAAACCTGGTTTCCTGCTACGTAGAGGATATCGATGACCTTTGTCATTCATGTCCTTGGTGGAAACAAATCCTCCACGGAGGAATTGAACACTTCTCAACAAATGATAGTGTTCAGTCTCCTGGAGGGTAGAAAAATTGATGTTGGAGAAATTATCTTCAAAGACCTCATAGTCAAGCTCTCAGGGAAATCCAGGAAAAGACACATGTCTTACCTTAGGTTCATTTTCTGTGTGCTACAAGACTTATTGGGCGCTGAGTATATTAGGCCAAACATACAGGGATCTGCCCCTAATGTCTTACACAAGGCAAATTACTCAAGAGACCTCACTGAGGTTACACGAGTCACCCTGACCACCTACATGTTGATGGTCATTCAGGGTGCTGATGCTATATCACCAGTGCCTTCTCCTTCCAAGAAAGAGAAGAAGAAAAAGAAGAAGGGGTCCAGGAAGGTGGTGCAACCCAAACCACTCAACACTGAGACCTCTGCTTCACAGCCTGAGAAAAGAAGGCATAAAAAGGCCCAGCCCACTGAGACACCCATTGGGGAGGCCTGTACTAAATTGACCAAAGAACAAATGCCAACGAAGGGCACTAAGAAATCACACTCAGTGTCCTTGGGTAAACCCTCTCTTAAAGAATCTGCTGACATAAACAAGTCAGTGGAGTTAGGAACCATTCAACAATCACTTCCCGATGAAAGCATTAGTACATCACAACCTTTTCCTGAGGGAGAAAAGGGTCCTAAATCCTCAGTAGAGCAGCACTACTCTACCGAGAAGGGGACCCACACCCTCTCACATCCTGCTTATGGCTCTGATAAATCACAATCAGAGTCTCAGGAAGGACTGGTCCCTATATCTTCATCAGGCCAGCACAACCTTGGTAGAAAGGGGACCTAAATCATCTCACATCCTGCTTATGGCTCTGATAAATCACAATCAGAGTCTCAGGGAGTACCGGTCCCTATATCTTCGTCAGGGCAGCACAACCCTGATGGAAAGGGGGACCTCAACATCTCATTTCCTAGTGATGGTACTGGCTCAAACCCATCAGTCCCTGAAGGAACCTCAGGGGACAAAGACTCAGGGGGCATGCAACCACCCGCTGATATGGAACCTACACCCCCTCATGGCGTTGCGCATAACTTGGGAACTCACTCTGTAGACCAGGCATAGACAACCCACTCTATTTTCCTGGAGGGGTCAGGACCTGGCCACAACAAAGGCAAACCCTCTTCTGAGGGGGAGCCGGTTTTTGCCGCGGTTCCTACTCTTGCTGACTTACAAATGTTCATCAATGAAGAGTCAGAAGAGGAAATGGTTGAATTTGAGGATGATGAAGTTCTAGCTGCTGGGGAAGACATGGATACTGATGACCAACATCTTACTTACAACTCCCCTCAGTACACTGAGCAACCAACTTCATTTCCTCCTCCTGAAGAACAAGAATCCCACCATCAACATCATACATCATCATCATCCCATAAATCATCAAGGCTCCTCAGACTCTGCTGCTGCAGTCCCTGACTATCTGCAGAAGTATGACGACATGCTTCCCCTCATTAAAAGGCAGCTGGTTTAAATTCCTTAGGAAGTCAAATACTGCCCTCTTCAATGAGCTAATCACTGAGCAATAGGATCAGCACACTGATGCAGCAGCTTCTTATGCTGACTTCAGGGCGGCTGTTGAAGGGTCACAAGGTCAACTCCCCAAGGTCACTGCCTCTACTGACAAACATGTCAGTGACCTAAAGGCCTCCCTCGAGCAACTGGGTCTTGATCAAGGGACGCAATTCAACAATTTTCTTCAGTCTCTTAGTGCCATTCAAAGTGAATTTAAAGATGACCCAGTTCTCATCACCAAGCTGACTGAGTTTATGGATTCCCAGAAGACTACCTCCTCCAACATTAGTGAACTTCTCAGGCTCCTCAAGGAGGTGGATCTTACTACTTTCAAGTCTCAGCAGGAAGCCCTTCAAAAGTCTGTCTTTGATACCCAAGGATGCCTGACCCAGATCTCCACAACCCTTGACCAGCTCTCTGCTAAACATAATGAGCTAGTCAACCACTACACCATTAAGGTCACCCAGCTTTCTGAAGCTCCGGTCACCATGGCCAATGACATCTCCTCACTGAAGACAAAGTCCTAAGACATCAAGGGCATGGTCTCCACCATCCTGACCCTTCTTCAGTCCTCTCAAGTTCGCCCTGCTCCTCAATCAACAGATGCTTCCACTGAAGCTCCAGCATCTGTTGATGGGGAGAAACCAACTCCTGATGAACCAGTTCCTGAGCCTACTGCTGAAGTTATCACTGAAGTCGTCCCTCTTCAAAGCTTCATGCCAGGAACTACAACATCTTCAGCACTGGTTGTTACAACCACTCCTATTCCAACTGAAGCAACAACCACAACATCCCCTGAATCCTCCTTCAGTACACCCCTACCCACTGACAAAGGGAAGGGAATCATGGAGACTAAAGACTCACCTCCCAAACTTGTTAAGGCACCAAGAGAAGTGCGTTCTGATCTTGATGCACCAGTACTTATGGAAGTTATCTTACACAATGGGAAAGTCTTCAGGGGAACCAATGAAGAAATGGCTACTGTCTTGGAAGAAGAGGATAGGATCAAGGCTGAATTGCTCAATAAGCCTGTGATTGCTGAAGTTGCCAAGGAAGTCATCAGAGAGACTGAGCAGAGCATTAGGGGGGAACAATTCCTCAAACTTCAGGTTGACCTTATCAAAGAACACAACCTGAAGGTCAAGCTGAACACTGAAAGGAAAAAAAGGAACTATGATAGGTATGTCTGGACCATGACAAAGACCAAGGGTGAAGGTCCCATCACTGACATGATTATTCATGCGAACACTGATCCCCTAGCCACAACTGTTCAAAGAGGACCAAGGAAGTATGAGAAGAATGCTCCCTTTAAGTTCTCAGCATATTGGATCAAGGAATGGGACATGGTGAGACCCATCCACAAGAAGAAAAAGAACAAGTGTGTCCCTGACTTTCTGGCTGCCCTAACAAACAAGTATGAGGAACTGGAAAGGGTTGCCAAAAGCTTAGGAATTGACCATCAGAAGGCACTTGCTTCTCAGGGACTAACAATCCCTGAACCAACTCAGAGCACAGGGAGAAAGAGGAAAGCAATAGGTCAGGAACCTGAACAATTCATTACTGCACTTCACTGCAACAGAACTCCTCCTGAAGGTGTCAAGTTCATCCCCAACAAGGTGATCAAGAACCCTGAGTTTGGAATCTTCTTCATAGACATATTTGGTCAACAAGCCTTCCAAAGAGTCAGTGACATACACTTGGTGGAGACAACAACCCTACTGGCCTACAAGCTGATGGCACTCCATGTGAAGAGCCCTGAGAATGATGAGTTCATCAGACTGATGGAGAAGATGATGAGTGAGAGAGCTGACAAGCAGGTGTTGGTGTCTAAGAAAGCAAAACTAGAACTCATGGGAATTAAGGAAGTCTGAGTACTTAACCCTGAGTATTTTGTTTAGATGATAGGACTGGTGTAATATTGATGAATAAGATGATGGCCTATGTTTATTTAATCAGTGTCCTTAATTGCTTTATCGTATCTCTAGTATAAGAAGAAGCCCAATTGCTCACTTACACTGATCAAACACTTAGGCTAGATTTATATCCAAATAGGGGGAGATTGTTGGGTCCATTCAGTACCCAAGCTTCCTTAAACAAGGATTTGAATACAAATTAACCTAAGTGTCATATATCCTTGAACGCTCTCAGGTCACTAAGTGAACAGTCACTCAGTGAGTTATCTTTAAGATGCCTAGGACGAGTATGAGAAAAAGGATTCTCCATTCAGTGAGGCGGAACTCCCTGAATGGAACCTAATCCAAAGAAGAATATAATGGGTTCAGTGAGTGATGACAATAACTCACTAAACCCCAGTCTCCTCAACAACTATGAAGAATGAAGACTGAAGACCAAAGACTGAAGAACTTGAAGACTGAAAGAAAGGCGGGACAAGGCGGGAAAGGTTTAAAGAGATAAGGAGAAATCCTTATCAGGCGGAAGTCAAACTTTCCCTGAAAGGCTTCATAACTAGAATAGTGTCATCACTGTTACTCAGAAAGCACTATTGTCCTATACCAACAATAGGTTCTTGTAACAGGGACAAAATACATCAGTATTTTGTCTTGATTAGCTTAGGTCATTTTTTGTCTTGTAATTAACGGTTGCTCTTTTTACTTGTCTATAAATAGGTTCATAAGTTGGAGTAAAAGTAGACAAGTTTGTGCAATTAATGCTTAGACATTCACAAACCACTTTTACTCCTCCAAAGAGCAACCTAGTCTGTGAGATAGCTCAGTGGTTCCCTATAGTTGCCACTTAAGCTTAGCTTAAGTTTAGAGAGGAGACAACACCATACTTGTCATTTCAATCCCAAGTGTTTTTTCCGCAAACGCTTGGGTATAGATTCTTTTGATTAATTTCTAATAAGAATTTAAACGTTGAAAAACTCTTGTCTTTATTATTTACGTTTTTACTTATTTGTCTAATTAATCAATTCATTACTAAACTATGGAACACGGTTAACTTACCTTTGTAGTTAATTTTAACCGTGTAATGGGAACAACAGTATGCTTGAGGGGAAGGCCAATGACAGCAAAACCTGTTGGAACAAGCACACAACCGAGTTCGTCGAGTTTTAATGATGATGAAGATACCGAGGGTGAAGTGGAACATGTTTATGACGAAACTGGGACTTTTTTGGCTTCTAAGTCAAGTAGGAGTGGATACGGGGCCAAGAGAGCTTGTACGAATACTGGAAGGAATCTAAGGATTATGATCCATATATTATGATTCATATGATGATGAGTGCAATGCTCATGATCTAACCCAAGATCAATTGGCTTTCTATGACCCTTGGGATATCAAGATTCGCAAGTGGAAGATGTCGTAGGTTATGGTTTGAGTCGTTTCAAGTCAAATGTAATCTAGTTATAGTCGTTACTTCATTCATAGAAGTAGTTTGCATGTTATGGTAGCCTTACCGCCTATGTAACGGGCTGAGTTGTAGGATTTCACCCATATTCATTATACTTAAACGTTTTTTGTAGTAATATATTTATCGGGGAAACCCTTTATCAAAAAAATAAAAATAAAAATACTAAATTATTAATAAGATAAGATAAAGAAAATAACGTAGATGCAACAATCAAGTCACCTCCCACTTGTCAATGATTAACTTATACAGTGAAAAACAAATACTTCGCATAAAATAGAAAATTCATGAAATCAATTATATAAAAACATAAACTATTAATTATTTTATCTTAATATGTCACTGATTGTTGGGGGCAAATTGGAAAGGTCTAGACGTCTATTGGTAGTAACAGAATAGAAGATGCCTGGATATTGTTATGTGTCACAAAACTATTAATTCAGAAAGATGTTTAACACAGTTTCCAGATTTAGACTTGTGTAACTAAAAACAATTTCTAAGATACGATTGCCCAAACATAGACTATAACTTATGTATATATCTATATATCTATATTTATATAATGATTTAGTTTCATTCTATAAATGCAAAGTATTTATGATTCTAAAATAATAATTTTCTTTTTTTTAAAGTGAATTTCGTTGAAACTTCGTGTCGCGATTCGAAAGCAGGAGGTCTAGCTTACGTTGTCTTAACCGGGCCCGCGCTAGAGAGCTCCCTCGAAGTAGGAATGCCTATTCAAATACCCGATGGAGGAAAAACCCCCTACTAATCCGCCCGAAGGCACGACGATTAATAGAGGTAAACCCTGCCCCCTCATACTTGAACTTGGGTATACCCTAGCCAAGCCCTCATAGAAGGACTTCCTAATATAAATTATTATATATTTTTGAATTATGTTTTATATAAATTATATAATAAATAAATGTAATGCAAGTATTAATTATTATAAATGAGTGACTATAATATATATTTTATAAATATATCTAATATAAAATCTATAATAGTATATAATAGTATATAAAAATCGAGTTTCATGAATAAATTTACGTATTAGTTATTATAAAATAAGAATTATAATATATAGTTTATAAATATGTTTTATATATCTATATAACAATAAGAATTTAATTTAGTTATAAAAGTTGGGTTCAAAATTAAGTTTTTGGTATAATAGATTATTTTGAAAAAAATTATGTTTTGTTTTCGAGTAATCTTTTAGAACATCGTATATAATAGATTTTTAAGTAGATATACGTTGTTAAAGTTTAACTTTTTATTACAAATATCAGGATACGGGCATCACACGAGTTTACATGACTAGTTTAACTGTTAAACTAGTCACGTAAACCCTTGTGATACAATTTAGTGACTTTATATAGCAAATAAATACACTTTCGGTCCCAATTTAATTGTATAAATTCTCACATTTTGGGTTACCACTCGTAAATTATTTTCAAATGTGAAGATGAGAATTGAGTGATGAATAGCAGGGGCGTCTTCGAGGATTTACGGGCCCTGTCCGAGCCGTTAAAAAATGTGCCCCTTAGACCATTTATTGGGCTTATAAATTTATTATGGGTTATAGATTTAGTTATAAGATTAGAATTTAATTGGGCCTAAGTTTAAATGTTTAATACCTATTTAAAAAAAATACATATAATATATATATATATATATATATATATATATATATATATATATATATATATATATATATATATATATATATATATATATGATTTTTTTTATAAAAAATGGGTCCCTCACGAAAACGGGCCCTAGCCGGTTGGCCTCCCCGGCTACCCTTAGAGCCGCCCATGATGAATAGTTTAATGATTAAATATTTTGAAACTGCGTGTATTTACAAAATAAATATTTTTTTTGAGACGAAAGAAGTAACATTTAAATATGTAAAAAAGAATACAGTGCTGATTTTCATTTAAATATAAAATCAAGATCATCGAGTAATGATTACAGTACGTAAATTCATATAAAATCAATGGACAGATATTCTGGAACGGAGTGTAATACATGTGTGTTCACATTTCTTAACACTTGTATCTGTAAAATGCCATGCTGAAATTTTGTTAATAAATTGTTTTAGAATGTAGCACGGAATCATGAATAATGGATATATGGATACTTTAAATCTCTCTATTTTTGTTTAATTGTTTATTCGCATTGTTAACTATGTTAGTAATAATTATTAAAAAGGCGCATTTTTAACCAGCAGCTAGTTTTAATATACCCGTAAACAAGTTCCTGTCCTGTTAAAATTTAAATAAACATCAGAGTATGACAAATTAAACACGTAGAATTTTAATAATATTTCAACGAAATTGCAAGAACCAAAATAGTCGAAATTACTGACTCTAATTCACATTTATTTTTTATTTTTGTAGTTTCTAGCAAACATAATAGGATCAATTTGCAACAAAACATAGTAGACGATCAAAATTTATTAGAGTTATTAATTTTGCTAAGAAAACTCACCATAACCTATTTAAATGCAAATAACTAATGCAACATAGATTTTCCATCCTTCAAGCTAAAAACATAAAATGAAAACATTCACTAGAAAAAACAAAAAAAAACATCTATTATTTTCATCATTCTTTTTGTTCAATCAGAACATATAGAAAAAGCAACAAAAAAACATAACTCAAACGAAAGGTAGGAAAAGCATACGACAACTAATCAAGATTTTATTCTAATAACTTTCTGATTATCCATCCACTTGAATCTTCAGCACAAGCTATGGAATTGCGCTGTACTGATCATTGAAGTCATTCCACCCTTGAATCTCATTATTCCAGTTATTCATGCTTCTGTTTTCATAGTTTGCAATGGTGACGCCGTCGCTTTGAGCTATCCCATTCGCTTCATCCACATTAACCTGTGCATAATTTCCGTCAAAGAACCATTCGGTCTCTAAACTACCACCATCTCTTCTTAAATCGCTTGTCATAGAGGTCTGTGAGGGTTTTGAAGTTTCCAGATTTTGAAACAAAATGGGCTGTAGTTTTTGAGCTTGAGAGTCCATAACTATCTGGTTTTGCTGCTCAGTTTCGCCTCCAACACCACCAATGCCACTAAACAATGACGCAAGTCTTTGTTGCTGCAGCTTCCAGTGTAAATCTTGGTTGATAGAACTTAAGGACTCAATAGAAGAAGCAAGATTATTAGTAATACCAAACTCTTGAAAACTTGCTAATCCTCCATGCAATAGATGAGAATGATCTTGTTTGATTAAAGGGAACTTTAGCCTTAATGAATCAAGATTCATGAAAGGAGGAGGGTTGAGTGATGAAGTAGACGACGAGAATTGGTTTAGACCATTAAGTTGAAAGTCCATGGTGGGTGGTGAAAGACCTGTGAACAAACTAAGCCCTCCAATTTCCAAAGACGACAAGTCTCTTGAAGAACTTGATCTCGTCTTCTTCTTCCTACAACCTCCACCAATTGGAACATTTCGAAGGGCGCCACCTTTGGTCCAGTACCTTCGACAAGTCTTGCAAAAGTGCCTTGGTTGTGTGAGACTGTAGTTATTGTAATAGCAAAATTTTGTGTTTGGTGAATCACATCTAGGACATTTGAGAATTTGTTCTGGTGGTTTCAAAGTAGACGTTTTATCGACGCCACTTGTAGCACCACCAGCAGAGGTTTGAGATTCATCTTTGGTAGGTTGTGCTGGTGGAGTGGTGTTGTCTAGAGACATGATAAAAAAGGATTATATCTAGAAAAAATAAGCCCTAATTGGAATTTAAGTATGAGAGAGAATTAATGAGTTTCCTATAGAAGAGGCAAAGATAGAAGGAATTGATTGGTTGCATGTATGAGTTTGAAAATAGTTATGATGGAAGAGGAGGATGTTGATGGGTGCTTGTGAACTTCATCAATTAAGGAGAAGAAAGCTTCTATTTTCTGTAAGAATTATAGGCTGTCTTTTGATGGTTACATCTTAGGTTATATATACTACACGAAAAACACACACGCAGTAAATAAATAAATACAAAAACAAATATATCACACTTTTTATTAATGGTATTCGATTACCCATTGTTTTATTTAGTATATACTCTTGAGTACGTCTTGAAGACGACAAACACTTTTCATGTGAGAAACTGGTGATGTATGATAAGCTGAAACAAATCTATAGATTATACGCAACTGTATATTCGAATTTGATTTTATTATCGAGTAAAATACAATTGAATATTCAGATTTAATTATTTTATTAGTGTGTGTAAATTATGATATGGTTAAAATATTTGTGTGCTCATTAATCCTAACTTATAAATTTTTATGTGTGATTACAACTTATATCAAAATTTTCAAGTTGTGTGCTACTAAGAGCATTGGGTACCCTGGAGCCATGGCTCAAAATTCCCTGACAAGTCAGCAAAAATCTCTATGGCACCAGAAATCCCACGGCACCACATTCTGGGTGTTACCCACGGCACCAGAAAATGTGGTGCCGTCGACCTTTTTTTTTTTTTTTTTTTACATAAAATAAAACATACACAATATTAAATAAAATAAACTTCATCCATTAAAAAAAACACAAATTACATGAAAAACACAACGTACGATTAACATAAACTACGATACAGAAATTAAAACGAAACTACAAATTAATGGAATGTATCATCTGAGACCCAACCGTCTTCACTCGAAGAGGAATCATTTGAGAACCAACCCATTTCCCAGTTTTTTCTCCGTTTTTCTTCATCCCTGGCTTGCTGCTCCAAACGAGCAGCTTCTTCTTCTAGTTCACATTGTTCCATTTCTCGCTGGACTTCCAAATCTTGCTCCAGAAGTCTGAGTTCATCTTCAGTTAGACCAAATGGATTTGGTTCTTTTTCGACAACCGGTGGAGTGTTCACCGGTTCATTTTCTGGTTGGAAAACCGGAAAGATATCTTCCGGTGGAGTATTGACTGCTTCATGTGGTGGACTTGGAAATTGTTGGGAAAAATCTTGGCGAGGAGGACTGGGAAATTGTTGGGAGAAATCTTTTTTTAAAGACATTTGCAGTGATTAACGGTTGAATGTGTAAAGTTTGAATGTGTTTGTGTGTGAGAAAACTGTGATAAGTGTGGGGTATTTATAGGCTAGAAATTTTGCACGTTTTTTAAATTGAATTTGAATTTCAAACGGATATAAATATATCCCGCCCGTTTTATATTCGAATTTGAATTTTGTATATCCGCACTCGTATTTGGATTCTCGTGTATTAGAGTGTAACACTCCTCCAAAAGAGACTCCTCTTCTTGGCTCCAAAATCTACTTATTTTGTTTCGAAAAATTTATTGGAAGTATGTGTGAAGTATGAAATAATTAAAGGGTATTTATAAGATTTTTTAAGAGGTAAATTTTTGTTTTGTTTTGTGTGTTTAATCAATGCCAAACGGTTATATAACCGTTGGCTAGTTTTGCTTCCTTCCCAAAGCTTCTCTAAAGTTCAAAATTGCAGCAAAAAAGATAAAAAAATAAATATTAAAAATCGATGGCGTGGGCTGGTGGCTACGGCGCCAGCCACCATGGCGCGACCGGCGGTACCGTGCGCCGTCGGCCATGGTTGGCTGGTGGCTATGGCTTGAGCCATCAACCAAGGGTACCCCATGCTCTAACAACTTGTATCTTACTTTTGTTTTTTTTGTTTTTTTTGTTTTTTTTTTTTTCCCAAAACTGCAGTTTTTGGACACCTTTAGACCATCTATTTTATAACATATTTCATAAATTCTTTTAATCAAACTTGAACACTCAACCAGTTAGTAATCGATACAGATGCTATTAACTCAAATGTCTTGGCTCTTACAATTTAACTGTAAATAATAATTAAAAACTAAGTTGGGTACTTTTGGGTTAATATAATGTTTATATCAATTTATAAAACATACAAAAAAAAGCTATTAACGTTACAAATGTTATTTATTTATCAATATTGATTTCAAATTATTAGTTGCTTATAAATTTGTGCCAAATTTTTTGAGAATGAGACACTAATTTCTTTATTTATTTATTTTTTGTGTGATAAAATGTCGTTTTTTTTTTTTTTTTTTTTTTTAGCTTTAGATAGTTGAATTCAATATATACTTCATATTCTCTAAATACCTAATTAACAAATCATGACCATTCACTTTTTTTTATATCAAAAATTTTCACTTTTTTTTTTTTTTTAAAATAAAATATCTTGCAAACGATAAATCGTTAAGTGACAAAAAATATACAATCGCAATGAGATTTTTTTCTTTTCTTTCAGTAGACGGGCACTTCGATATACATCCGACGAACTATTTTTTTTGAGTTTTGCTTTAGTGTTAAAACTTGCGTCTAAAAAATCACATGTGATTTGTATATTAGGATTCACCTGTGACTTCACAAATCACATGTGAATTTCATAAAATCACATGTGATTTTAAAATAAAAAATCATATGTTAATTTTTTCAGACGTAAATATCTAACACTCAGTTAAAAAAAAAAAAAAAAAAAAAAAAGTTCGTTGAAAGTATAAAAGTGCCCCTCGATAGAAATATGATTTAACTCTCGTCTTGAAGGTATGATTCTTTTGGCCTAACGATTAACGGTTTGTGAGATATATTTTTTTTTTTAACAGGATGAGTGGCTTTTTTTTTTTAAGAAAAAAATGGATAACTAAAATTAATTCATTGCGTCTTTAAAAAATTTGAGATGTATATTAAACTTTTCTCTATCGATACAGATGGCTAATATCATTTGAGAGGAGTTATTTTGCAAACCAAACAATGTTCACATACCAAGGGACATATCATAACCCTCCATCTAAATTTAATCAATGGCTGAGATCAAAATACATTTAGTAAAAAAAAAAAAATAATAAAAAAAAAAAAAAAAAACACTTAATGCAGAGGGGCAGTTTGGTACATTTACAACAAACACAAAATACACTGTATCTTCATTATTTCTAACATTTCTTCTCTAACCAAACACACACTACTCACCAAAAAAAGGGATAAAAAACCACCGCTAAAACACGCCGGATCTACTAAATCCACCGGAAATCAAACAACTAACAGTTCTTGTCACTGATCAATTTCGTATCTTCCAGATGTAAGCTTTGAAGTCGGCAAACAAAGTGGTGAAAGGAATGATGAAGACCGTAAAGATCCAAGAAATTGACGTTAGTATTAATTTTTATGTATAATGGAATCTCTTTAGTATAATTATTCATATAATAATCACTAAATTGGAATTAATCTGTAGAATTTGCAAGATGACATGATGGACTTGATGAATGAATGAAAGTAATGAAATACAATGTGCCTGATGACATTGATGAAGAAGATCTCATAGGCGGTAAGTGTAATTTATCACTTTTATTTACCATATAACTGTCGACTACTTTCATTGAAATGTCTGTAAATATTTATCATAAGCCATCCTTGCCGAATGTAGAGGCCACGCATTGATTTGGTAGATAGTCTAATAAAAAGTTTTGACTAGGGAAAAACCGAAGGAAACTTGTTAATTCAAATCGAGGTTGATAAAATAAGGATTACTAGTATGCGCAAAAATGTAACATCAGAAACTTACCACAACACTGAGCTGAAAGTGCGACACCGTTTGTATTACACTGTTTCGTAAGAGTTATATTGTCTTATATTTATGATTTTGATTGTGGTCTACAAATTTTTTCAGAGGTGTTTTGGTTATTAGGAGCCTATTTTAGGTGTTCGATTATTTACTCAAAACATTGCATTATTTTTACATCGAAGGGATAACAAACCTTGTTTGTAAGCATTTATGCACAACTTGATAGTGAAGGGGTACCTTCGTATCTTCAACCTGATAATGAACCCGATTATGAGGAGCTCAACTTGCCTTCAGCTCCTTGTGGACAGGCAGTACGAGCCAGAAGAGTTAACAATCAGGTATCCTACTTTTTAAGTATCTTAACATGGGTCACCTGGATTATATATTGCCTCTCGTGGATACTGCCTATCCAATGTCTATTCTATACTTAAATTTCATATATACACTAATATTCTGGATTAAGATAAAAAAATATATATAGTTAGCTACAAAAACAAGTAGCTAACTATAGTCTAACTATCACAGGTGATCCTAATATGTCATTTTGTATCACAGGTGATACATAATAAGTTATTTTATATCACATGTGATACCCAATAAGTTATTTTGTATCACAGGTGATACCTAATAAGTTATTTTGTATCACAGGTGATACCTCATATATTTTCAATCATTTTGTTACAAAAATTAGCTTATCTTTCTAAAATGTATATATATATATATATATATATATATATATATATATATATATATATATATATTATGTTAATTCAGAATATTAGTGTATATATGAAATTTAAGTATAGAATAGACATTGATTTTGGATCGACGTTACGAGTAGTCTTACAATTCGGCTAGTTGCTTTATGACATGGAATTATTGCTTTTAAACATAGGTTATTGTTACTTATAATTAGCTTATGTGGTTTTTGTAACACCCCGACCCAACAAGGGCAAAGATGTCACAATAATATGGTTTCACATCAGACATTCAATAAAAATAGCGGAAGTCTTAACATTAATAACCAAAGGATAATAAGCCAACAAGACTTATATCAAGTTCATCAAGACAATGAAACGAAAATAAATGAAGTACTTAATAAACCAAGGGCCAACAATGGCTTAAACAAGTCTAAAATCCAAATGGTAGAACTAAGATGACTAAGGTCAAAGCTTCACTCAAAGTTGCTCTCATCCCAAAGCAAAACCCAGCTCCTAGCTTAAATACCTGCCGCAGGAAAAGAAAATGCGGCTGAGCTACGAAAGCTCAGTGAACAGATATAACGGTACAAAGCAGTAATAAGGAATAATGAAATGTAAATGTAGTAACGGATGTTAAGATTAAAGGCATAGGAAAAAGGTAAAAATAACTGATAGGTAAAGGTTACAAGGTAAATGAAAACAGTAATCCACTACAAGCCCAGACAATTCAAATCAGATACATAGTAACCATGGAGGAGCGACCTCCCAGATAATGTGAAAGACGTGTATCGCACACACCATCAGTCACCAGATATAACAGATAATAGATACAAATACAGATAACAGATAACAGATCTAGGATGCATCCATACGCCCCAGGTGGCCAGAGTCTACCAATACACACCAAATCAGATAAAGTCAGGGACGGAATAGGACATCACTCTCCTACTCTAGAGTCATGCCATCGGTGCATCAATGACATGGACATGAAACCCTCATGCCTAGTGAAAACATATAGTGGCTTGTAGTCTCAAACTAAGGTCAAGGTCAAGTATCAAGTTCAGGTTTCATATTAAGTGGTTCGGTCAAGTTTCAATTTCAAGTAGGTCATATCCAGATTTATATCAAGGTTTACATTAAAGGTTCATATCAGATGGCTCAATATCAGAAAGGTTCAATATCAGAAAGGTTCAAATCAGATTGTTTACATCTAAGGTTCACAAAAGAGAAAAACAAGGCAAGGTTACAGAACAAGGGAACATAGCAGTGGCTTAGGGAATCCTATAACAAATCAGAAATCAGAATGTAATGAGAACGAAGGCACCTTACTGAAGAAGGGCAGAATATATGTACCTTATTAGCAAGCAAAACAAGAATAGAAAGCTGACAAGGATCAAGTTACTCCTTCCTCGAACCTAAAGGAGTAGAAGACAGAATCACAAATGGTTTTTAGTTATCTTTCCATTTTAAGTAAGTTTCCATTTTTAGAAAGTTTCCTTATTTAGCAGGTTTCTATAATTAGAAAGATTATTATAATTTAGGTTAAGTCATTAATTTAATATTATTATGGAAATAGGGTTCATTATATCAGGCTATAATAGTTTAGGGTTAATTATGACAACTTTCCATATTCTAGGGTTTTAAATGTAAATATGTCAAAGATAAAGGTTTAAAGTACAATTTTACAAGTTATTCATTTTAATCCAATAATTTCCCAAAATTACAATTCTAATCCTTCCATGTTAACAATTTTACAAGTTAAACCCTTTTATTTATTTAATTTACAATATAAACCTTATAGTTAATTAGGTTACATTCTAACCCATACAATATTCATGTTTACACATTAAGCCCTCAATTATCAAAAATTACATAATATACCCCTGACATAAATATTTATACTAATTACCCTTAAGTTTCCATAATTTACAAATCAAGTCCCTTAATTTAATTTAATTTACAATTCGAACTTATAATTTACATATCTTACCAATTAAACCCTTTAATTACAAAATTTACACATAGGACCCCCATATTATATTTTATTCGAATAGTCCCTGGTCTAATACATGTTAAAAAAATAACCCTCAAGTTTATTTAATTCCAAAACACCCCCTTATAGTTTTTATTTTCAATCGGTATTCACAAAAACTACACAAACCCTAACTCTAATTTACCCAATCATTACCAATCATTAATTATACCTTAAACATGCATTAATTACTCAGATCTTTCACTCAAAACCCTAACCCTAGCCAATTCGATCCAATATTTATTTTTAAACCCTTTTTCTTTAAAAACCCGGTTTGAACAAAAACTAAACAAGCATGATCTAGGCTTCGAATAATCCAAGGAGTATTTTTCTGATGTTATTAGACTTATATGTGATCGAGTAAAATTATGTACAAAGCCCAGAAAAATCTACATAGTCGACTTAGGTTTATTTTACGTTTTAGGGTTTATTAGTTCGAATAACTTCAAACGATTTAACAAGCATGCATGGATCAGTTATACTATTTTATATAGGTTATATGGGATGTAAACAAGTCCAGAAAAATACCAGAAAGTGTTTAGAACAAGTCGAATGAGCTGAGTGAGTTTATACCTCTCGGCAAAAGAAAACGAGCAAAGAAAATCCAAAACAATCGAACCAAGCTTCCTAAATTCGAACTCCTATTTTTCCTATCCTCTTTGAACTCAGTAGAAGCCACGAAAAATACTAGACCAGCTCCAGGAATTTTATGCGATCGAATGGAGTTTTTAGAGTGTATATTGGGTCGATTTAGGGATAATTATAGAGAATATATATAGAACCGAGTATAGGGAGGTGGGAAGGGCATAAACTTTCGGTCCAAGTTATTTGATAAGGCTAAAAATCTGTTTCCTAATTATCTTTTATTATTTTTAGTATTTATCTTATATTTAATTATAGTTTTTAATTCGAAAATATACTATAATATATAATAAAAATTATTTTCGGCCCAATGAATATTATATAAATATTAAAAATATTTTTATGACTTGTAAAATGTTAAAATGTTCGAGTACAAATTATTTCACTTCTTATGATATTAATTTCCGAGAGTTTGGGATTAATTTGGTGTTTTAATTAGTTAACAAATGAATTTTAAGGTTTCAAGGGCAATTTGGTAATTTTGCAAGTTTTCAAATCTTAGGTATTACATTTTCGTAGCACATTACTAGAATCGATAAAGCGTGTAAAGTATCTCGCTAATCTAAATATTTAACACCTTAATATAAGAAGAAACTTTGTTAGTTAAATGATAGCAAAACAGTTTGAAAATTATCGCAAGATAGTTTATCACCAGTAACATTATGCAAGTACGTTATTATTATTGATAGTTTTCATAGTATTATACTCTAATATGTAGGAAAGCTATTATATCTTGATATTGAAAGCAATTAACCCTTACATATGTCTATTGTCAGGTGAAGTTAATTTATAGGCATACATCTGCACTTCTAATGTGCATGAATATTTCTGATGATTGTATATCTGAAGCTCCCTTATTTGAGTAATGTACAAGTCAAGCCTATTATTGTGCACATGGATAAGCTTGATGTGGTGTTGGAGGAAACTGATGATTTGAATGCACGTAGGAACATGAGCAGGTAATCGTTAGTTTGACATTATGTTTACTGTTAATAATCGAAGAGTACTAATACAAATTCCTATATAAATCACTCTTGCATGTTTCTGGTAGTGCACAAGCAGCTTTGAGTTCATCTAAAGGCGGTGGCTATGGATTTGCCAAGAAGGTTAGTTTTTGGCACAGGTGTCATTTGTACCATGAATTTCTGAGTGACTTGTGACTATAGTCATGAGCTACAGTTTGTCATGATCCGTCTTTGTATCGTATGAGTTTGGAGGTATAACGTGTTTATATGTCAGATTTTTTATTTCTCAAAGCTTATACTAGTGCATTTATTTTTATCAGATTGTTGATCGGATGACATTACAAATAAAGACCATCCATCTATTACTTGAGACTCACGGGGGTGGTAGACATCTTCGAGGAACAACTTGGTAAGCTTATGCAAAAAAAGATTGTTCATGATTGTTCTGCTTCTAATTTTACTAGAGAAACCTATGCTCTACTGGTTGTTTTATGTGTTTAATTATGATATCCAGGGCATCACCAATGGCATCTATTGCAATCCAAAATCGTTCATCTTCTATAGCTACATATATATTGAATTATCTTGTTTTCTATCGATTATCAAATTTAAATTTGTTGGTTTTAAATACAAACTGTTATACACTTAATTACGCATAGCAGGTTGTAAACCTAAAGGCAGCAAGGGACTTCTCAAGTGACAAGAACTACATTTATGTGTTCAAAGTAAGTTTACCTTTTAATCTTCTTCCTAAATAGTGTTCTCACGACATCTTAGGTTCGATGGAAAATTAGCAGTTTACACAAATGCATGCATATGTGATAATTCTTATACTAGTGATTTACATTTTTTTGTCAACACCAGAAGCTAGAATGGGAGTATCTATGTATCGATCTTCGGCCTCATCCTAATATGTTTGCGAATTTTTCTGAAGATGCTTCAAGCCAAAAAGATGATGATGGTGCAAAGCGAGCTTTCTTTGGTTGTGAACAGTTTATCGATGGGATATCTGGAGAGGCTTATGTAACACAATGTTTGCAAACTTTGCTTTAGCACCTGCAATTTACACCCATTTTATTTGCCTGACGTAGCACCTGTGTTTCTCAATGCCAATACGAATGGGTATGATTTTTTTAGTAGAAGAATTTTTTTATTGACTATATTCATTTGTGGGAACTTATAGTAAGATAATGCATGATGTAGCTGAGAATTCTAGTAAGAGCTTACAAAAAAAGTGATATTGGTTCTTATTTGCAGGAAAGGATCTAAATTTGGACATGACACTCTTGTTGATGGCATGGTGAAATACGGGTTGTGGGATGCTTTTAATGATTTTAAGATGGGAAACTGTGGTGAAACATGTGCTGATATGCATGAACTTACAAGAGAACAACAGGTACAGTGTTTACGAACTTATTTTTTGTACTACCATGAATTGTTAACTGATATGTTGCAGGAACACTATGCTATTCAAAGCTTTGAGCGTGACATTGTTAACTGATATGGTGCAGGATGACTATGCTATTCAAAGCTTTGAGCGTGGTATTGCTGCCCGAGATAGTGGTGCCTTTGCTTGGGAAATAGTTCTTGTAAGATAACTTGTATTATTGGAATTTAGATGCTAAGCCTTTTTTACGCTTGTGCTAATTGCTATGTCTGGAACTGTACAGGTTGAAGTACCTAGACCAAGAGGACGACCATCGACTATTGTTGACAAGGATGAGGATTTGGGAAAGGTAATGAACTGTTCTAATGATATGCTGATGCCACGTCTAATTACACTTATTGAAAACCGAGAATGTTAAGTCTTGTCATGACATTGTGCTTTCATACATATAGTCGTCTCTAAATTCTAATCACTATGATTTGATTTGATTTTTTTCAGTTTGATCCTGCTAAATTAAGGAAGCTTCGGCTAGCTTTTAAGGAGAATGTAGGTAGTGTCACTGTTGGAAATTCTTCTGGTATAAATGACGGTGCCGCTGCACTTGTGTTGGTTAGTAGGGAGAAGGCACTTGAGCTTAGGTTAAAGGTGATTGTTAAGGTTTCTGGATATGCTGATGCTGAACAGGTAATTACGTATGATATATCTAAAGATGAATTGAAATGCAAAGTCAATGCTATAATTATAATTTATGATGGCAATATTGGGAAAAATTATAGAAGTTATAGAATAAGCACTCATGAGATGTATCAACTGACGTTGCAGGCACCAGAGATGTTTACAACTTCTCCATCCCTTGCTATACCCAAGGCTATTTCAAGAGCCGGATTAGAGGCTTCCCAAATAGATTTCTACGAAATTAATGAGGCATTTACAGTAAGCATTCCTACTTTTATATAGTCAATGTAGAGTATATCTTGCTGTTCCAAATCTTATTAATTCATCTGAAAACCGCAGGGTGTTGCACTTGCAAACCAAAAGCTGCTTAATTTGGATCCAGTGAGTTCTTCTCTCTTTCGGTTATTCCCTTAACACGATTAGAGATAACTAGAAAGTTAATCTAGTCGTGTTTATGACTGATACGAAGTATTTGATTAATTACAACTTATAAGTAAAAACGTAAATATAAAAACACAATGTTTTTCAACGTTTAAATTCTTATTGGAAATCTATCAAAGAATCTATTACCCAAGTGTTTTGCGGAGCAAACACTTGAGATTGAATGGACAAGGTATGGTGTCTCCTATCTAAACTCAAGCGACGCTTAAGTGGTAACAATATCGACCCACTACGCTATCTCAAGGATTGGTTACTCTTTGTAGGAGAAAAGGGGTATTGTGAAAGTCTAAGCTTTTATTGTACAAAAATACCTAACCCGCTTTTCTCCATCTGTTTGCTATTTATAGGCAAACATGTAAGAGTACTGAAGATTAAAAATACATAAACAATAGGAAGGCGTGTCTGACAACTACAACAGTGTTTGTCATTTCCAAGAACCAATAGGAATGCGCCAAAAAGTCTTCGAGTGTCAGTTCTGACACTTCTTGACTTTTAGCCGCTTTAGGGATGGTTTGTTTCTGCCTCGATAAGACTTGTCCTTATCTCTTCAAACCTTCCTGCTTATTCCCGCCTTTCTTTCAGGATTCAGGTTCTTCAGTCTTCGCCTTCAGTCTTCAGTCTTCAATCACTTATTGTTGTTGAGGAGACTGGGGTTCAGTGAGCTCTTGTCTAACGCTCACTGAACCCATTACCTTCTTCTTCGTCTCAAGTAAAAATCAGGGAGTACCGCCTCACTGAATTGGTGAGTCTTTCTTCTTAGACTCGTCCTGAGCATCTTGAAGGTAACTCACTGAGTAACTATTCACTCAGTGACTTAATTGTGTTTTTGGTTGATTAACACTTAGCGTAATTTTTATTCAAATCCTGTTTTAAGGATCCTTGGTTACTGAAGGACCCAACAATCTCCCCTTATTTGGATATAAATTATGCTTAAGTGTTTTGATCAGTTATGAGTGAGCTAATGACTTCTTCTCATACTGAATGTACTAGAAAGTAATTAAGGACACTGTAATAACAAAACAAAGGGCCATCATTTTATTAATTTCATTTATAGGAGTCCTAACAACTAAACAAAGTACAGGATAGTGGTGGTGTTGCAAATTATTCAGTCCAATTTGTAACCAAGGGCTTTGAGCTTTGGTCTTTTGGATTCCAGCTCATGTTGGTCTGGATGCTCTTGAATCTTGGTTCTCAGGTCTTGAAAGAACCTCACATTTTCAGGACTCTGTATTGGGGAGGCCATCATGAGGTAACCAAGCATAGTTTTAATTCCTGCCTTATCAATGTCATTCCATCTTTGGAAGGCTTGATCACCAAACGCATCAGTGAAGAAGAGACCTCTCTCAGGTTTTTCAATGACCAAGTTGTTCACAAATGTAACTCCTTCAGGGAGGGCTCTGTTGCATTCAAGGCTAGGAACTTTGATCTCAGGATCAGATTCAATTTGCTTCCTCTTTCTTCTAGAGGACTGAGAGGGAGCAGGCTGTCTGGCTGAAGCTAGGAGAAGTGAGGGAATACCAAGTTCATCAGGTTTTGCTGTCAGATTCTCATATCTTAGCTTCAGGGATTTCATCAGTTCCTTGACGACAACGTTTGACTTTTTAAATATGATTAGACCCAATTCATCCAATTCAGTGATCCCAAAGTCAGAGAATCTAAAGGGATCATGAACCTCAAAGTCTCTCTTGTCTGGACCTCTGAAGACACTGATGATAGCAGGCTTGGTATTTTGGTAAATCTTGACATCAGTGATTGGTTCAGGTCTCAATCTGCTTGTCATAACCCATTGGTACCTCTAAATTCTCTTTTTCCTTATCTCCTCAGCCTTTTTCAACCTTTCAACTCTTTTCTGCCTGAGAGCAATCATCTCAGCATCCTGAGCTTTCACAAAGCTCCCACCACCTTTTCTTCCAGCAAGGGCTTTTGGTTCTATTCCAAGCTTTTCAGCTTCTTCACTGACCACCTGGATAAGAGCATACTTGTTCAGCCTTTCTTCTTCAGCTGCTTTCTTCAACTCTTCTTCCTTTTCCATATGAGCCTGAATTTCAGCCTCAGTGAGAAGATGCATCACTCCATTAATTTCATAAGGGACCTTAACTGGTTCATCAGGGTCAGGCCTTATGACCTGGGAAACAGGCACCAATATTGTAGGTTCAGGCTCAGTAGTAGTGAGAATGCCTTTGCCTTTATCTTGGTGAGTTGATGTAACACCCCAACCCGGCAAGGGTAGAAGTATCACATTATGATGACAAATCAAAGCATACATACATAATACACAGCGGAAGTCTTAAACAAAATGCATTAAAGAAGTCAAGCCAACACGGCTTAAGCCAAATACATAAGTTCCAAATGATGATAATTACTCCAAAGGAAACAAACAATGGAACAAAACCAAGTCTAAACAAATGTCATGAACAAAAGGGTGATAACTAAGGTAAACTCCATCTAAGCTCTACTCTCATCCCATAGCAAATCCCCGCTCCTAGCTTAGATACCTGCCGCAGGAAAAGGAAATGCGGCTGAGCTTAAAAAGCCCAGTGAACAGATATATAATAAACGGAAATAAAAGCAAATGAAACGAACACGAAATAATATGGTGCATTGGGGAAAGACATAAGGTATAAGCAAAGGATACAAGGCAAGAAATGAAAGTGTAGGTCAGAAATCCACCACGAGCCCAAAAAAATCAAATAGTAACCATAGAGGGGAGTCCTCTCTAATATATGTGAAGGACGTGTATTGCACACAGCATCAATCACCAAATCAAATCAAATAATAATCATGATATATCCCTCGAAACAAAAAAAATCTAGGATGCATCCATACGCCCCCCGAACAATAATATAGGCCATAATAAATAATAAAGCACGCATGTAGTAGCAAATGGGGACGGTGTGGAACATCACTCAACCACACTAGAGTCATGCCATTGGTGCATCAATGACATGGCCATGTTACCTTCATGGCTAGGAAACAAATTTGGCTCGGGTACCAAACTGAGGGGTCAAAGGTCAAAGGTCCAAATCAAAGCAAAGGTTCGAATCATAGCAAAGGTTCAAATCATAGCAAAGGCTCAAATAGTCTAAGTCATTGAATCATAATCAGAGTCCAAATATCAAAGGTTCAAATCAAAGGTCAAATGCAAAGGTTCATGTCAAAGGTGCATATCAAAGGTCCAAATCAAATCGAATCAAATGAACAAATCAAAGTGTAGGGAACATAGCAATGGCTTAGGAATCCCTAATACGAATCAAAGATCAATAGTCCAAAAGAGGGAAAACACCCTTACTGAAAAAGGGTAGAATATCTGTACCTTATCGCGAATGCAAACAAAGACAAAAGAAAGTAAGTACAGGAATGGATCAGGACCTCTCCTTCTTCACACCTAAAGGAGTAGAAGAGTATTACAATAGGTTTTTAACTGCCTTTCCATTTTAAGTAACTTTCTATTTTTAGCAGGTTTCCAAATTTAGTAAGTTTCCATTTTTAGAAAGTTTCCTTATTTAGAAGGTTTCCATAATTAGAAAGATTTAAGCATTATTGCTTAGGTTAAGTCATAATTAAAACATATTATGGACATAGGGTATGTTTTAGCAAGTTTCAATAGTTTAGGGTTAATTATGACAACTTTACATAATATAGGGTTTTAATTGTAATTATATCAAAGTTAAAGGTTTAAAAATGAAAGTATTACAATTAATCCATTTTGAATCCATACTTTTTCATGTTAACGATTTTAGTACCTCAAGTTACCAATATTACATTTTATACCCTTTAGTTACATAATTTACATATTAAACCTTATATTTCATTAAATTACATTTAAACCCTTAACATATTAATATATACATAACGAGCCTCTCAATTTACCAATTTACCGAATATATCCCTTATTTTAATTATGGTACGAATAGTACCTTCATCTTTTCACAATTTACAATTTTAGTCCCTTAATTTAATAAAACCACAAATCGATCCTTAATTATCATATTTACACATTAACCCATTAAATATCCAATTTTACACATTAACCCCTTATATTATCAATTATACAAAACACCCATAAGATTTCATAAATTACAAAACAAGTCCTTCTATTTATTTATTTTACAAGTCAATATACATAATTAACGATTTCCAAATTAAATCCATAAGTTACATATTTTACACGAATGACCCCCAAGTTATATTTTATTCAAAACAGCCTTGATCTATAGCGTATTACAAAAATGATCCACGAGTTCCATAATTTACAAAACACCCCTTTTAATTATCAAAACCATTCGGTATAACTTTTTTTTATATATCAAAACCCTAAACCTAGTTTAACAATACATGTAACAATCATTCACTCATCATAAAAACATCATTAAATTTCCAGATTCAATCCCATATGATCTAAACCCAAATCGCAAAGGGTTTTAACCCATTCGTTCGATTTCAAAAATAACCCGATGTGAACAAAAATTAATCACGACCAAACCAGGCCTCCATAACTCGAACCACCATTTTTCCCAGGTCATATGATTCATATTAGGTCCAAAATAAATGATTAAAACACCTGGAAAAATCGCGTTACATATTTTATGGTTTTAACGTGTTTCACCCATTTTAATTCGAACGACCCATTTAATCTTGCATGAATCGACTTTATCATTTTATATGAGTTATAAGTGATATAAGGATCATAGAAAAAATACCAAATCGAAGATTGAACATGTGGATGAGTCGAAAAGAAATTAACCCTATTGGATGAACTTTAGCGAACCAAAAACTCCCTAGAAATCAAACCAAAGCTTCCACGAATCCAAGACCAATTTTCCTAGCCTCCTTGGATGATGAAAAACACAGGAAAAATACTCCACAAGCTCCAGAAATTCTGATGAAGGCGCAAAGAATTTTTTGTGTGTTTTTCTTTCACTCGGTATTTTAATTAGGGTTTAGATGAGTTTGTTAGTATAAAAAGAATCGTACCGTGATAGGGGGGGGGGAAAGGCTGGCAAAAATCACGGATTAACAAGACCAAATCAATTTTCATTATTTCCATAATTTTCTTAGCATTTAAATGGATTTTGAATTAATTATAAAGTCTTAATAATATTATTAATATTCTAAATGAATTTTCGGTACATATTGTGTGTAAAAATAATTTTTGGTACTTCACAAAATGTCAAATGTGGTAGTGGAAATAATTTTACTTCATATCTTAATCATCTCCCGAAGTTTGGAATTCATTTGGTACTTTATAAGCTTATTAATCAAAGTTTAAGATTGTAGGGGCATTTTGGTCTTTTACATGTTTTAGGATTTTTGGGTATTACAACTTCTTCCCCTCTAAAAGAAAATTTTCGTCCCCGAAATTTGCAAAGAAGTAGAAATGAAATGGAATGGAACAAAACAAAGACATACCAGATCAGAATACGAAATGTAGATAACTAGCTCGTATCGATTCCTCGGTTTCCCAGGTAGCCTCGCGCTCTGGGTGATTCTTCCAAAGAACCTTTACGAACGGAATGACTTTATTTCTCATGACCCGCTCTTGCCGGTCCAAAATAGCCTCTGGCTCTTCAGACAAAGACATGTCAGGCTGAATCTGATCAAGTGGGTAAGATACCACATGCAAAGGATGATAATTGTATCCCCTCAGAAGAGATACATGGAAGACATTATGAACATGCGATAACTGAGGCGGAAGAGCCAAACGGTAAGAAACCTCGCCAATACGATCAAGAATCTCAAAAGGTCCGATGAATCGAGGACTAAGCTTGCCCTTGATCCCAAAATGTTTAACCCCACGAAATGGCGAAACTTTAAGGAACACACGGTCACCAACACGAAACTCCAAGTCGTGACGATGCTTATCAGTATAACTCTTCTGACGAGCACGAGCCTCCTTTAACTTTTCCCTAGCAACGTCCACCTTCTCGTTAGTGATCTGAACTAACTCAGGACCCTCAATGATGCGCTCACCTACCTCATTACAACAAACTGGAGCCCTACACTTCCTACCATACAACATCTCAAAAGGAGCCATATGAATACTCGCGTGCCAACTGTTGTTATACGCAAACTCCACCAAGCACAAATACTCGTCCCAACTCCCAGTCCACTCTAAAGCACACGCCCTCAACATGTTCTCCAAAGTCTGGATGGTCCTTTCTGACTGACCATCTGTCTGCGGATGAAAAGCCGTGCTAAACTTAAGACGTGCACCCCAAGCATTATGCAACCCTTTCCAAAAACAGAAGTAAACCATGGATCTCTATCTGAAACAATAGCTGACGGCATACCATGAAGTCTAACGATCTCCTGCTGAAAGATCTCCGCCAATTTACTAATACCATAGGTCATACGGATCGGTAAGAAATGAGAAGATTTAGTTAGCCGATCAACGACTACCCAGATCGCATCATGTCTTCTACGAGTCAAAGGCAACCCCGATACGAAATCCATAGAAATCTCCTCCCACTTCCATGTCGGAATCTCTAATGGCTGCAACAGACCACTAGCCCTCTGATGCTCGATCTTGACTTGCTGACAAGTCATACACTTAGACACGAAAGAAGCTACATCCTGCTTCATACCACTCCACCAGAAATGTTGCTTAAGGTCCCTGTACATCTTGGTGGAACCAGGATGAATAGTGAACGGGGAATTATGAGCCTCCGATAGAATAGCCTCGCGAAGCTCGGAATCATTAGGAACACAAAGCCGATCTTCAAACCATACCACACCAAAATCGTCTACAGTGAACTCTGTCTGCTTACACTCCTCAACATTCTGAACCACAGACCAAAGTTCGCCATCCTCCTTCTGAGCTTCCTTAATCCGTAGGATGAGATTGGACTCAACCTTAAGGCTAGCCCAATATCCTCACAACCCCGAATACAAAACTCAACATCAAGAATCTCCAAGTCATTAAGAATCCGAGGCTCAAAATTAAGACTCGCTATCATGCCGGACTTCCGACTAAGAGCATCAGCCACTACATTGGCTTTACCAGGATGATACTGAATGTTAGTGTCATAATCCTTCAGAAGTTCTAACCACCGTCTCTGCCTCATATTAAGTTCTTTCTGAGTGAAGATATACTTGAGGCTCTTGTGGTCAGTGAAGATATCACACGACTCACCATACAAATAATGCCGCCAGATTTTTAACGCGAAAACAACAGCAGCCAACTCTAAATCATGAGTCAGATAGTTCTCCTCATAAGGTTTCAATTGCCTCGAAGCATAGGCAATAACTTTTCCATGCTGCATAAGGACACAACCCAAACCCTTCTTTGACGCGTCGCTATAGATCTGATAACCACCCGAACCAGATGGGAGAGTCAAAATAGGCGCGGATACCAACCTCTTCTTCAGCTCCTCAAAACTATTCTCCCGCTCCTCAGTCCAAACAAACTTCTCCCCTTTCCTCATCAGTTGCGTTAATGGTAAAGCCAAACGCGAGAATCCCTCAACAAACCGTCTATAATAGCCAGCAAGCCCCAGAAAACTCCTCACTTCGGTCACAGTGGTAGGTCTCGGCCACTTGGTGATAGCCTCAACCTTTGATGGATCCATGGTGATACCATCAGCAGATACAATGTGACCAAGGAAAGCCACTTGGCTCAACCAAAACTCGCACTTAGAAAATTTTGCATACAATTTCTGCTGCCTAAGAATCTCCAAAACAATCCGAAGATGCTGCTCATGTTCCTCCTCAGATTTTGAATACACAAGGATGTCGTCAATGAAAACAATAACGAACTTATCGAGATACTCGCGGAATACTCGGTTCATAAGGTCCATAAAAACAGCAGGAGCGTTGGTCAAACCGAAAGGCATAACTAGAAATTCATAATGACCATAACGAGTGCGAAAGGCAGTTTTGGGAACATCTTGCTCCCTCACCCGAAGCTGGTGATAACCTGACCTCAAATCAATTTTCGAAAAATGCTTCGCCCCTTGCAACTGGTCAAACAAATCGTCAATGCGCGGAAGGGGATAACGGTTACGGATCGTGATACGGTTAAGCTCACGATAATCAATACAGAGACGCATGCTTCCATCCTTCTTCTTTACAAACAAAACAGGTGCACCCCATGGAGAAACACTAGGTCGAATGAAACCGTTCTCCAAAAGTTCATGTAACTGCTCCTTCAACTCTTTTAATTCGATGGGCGCCATACGATAAGGAGCTTTGGAGATAGGTTCGGCACCTGGAATAAGATCAATGCCAAACTCGACTTCCCTAGCAGGTGGAATGCCAGGAAGCTCATCGGGAAACACATCGGCAAAATCACGCACAATAGGGAGACTATCAATGCTCGGAGTATCCAAAGAGGTATCCTTAATGGATGCCAGAAAACCAAGGCAACCATGGGAAATCAAATTTCTGGCTTTCATAGCCGAGATGATCTTAACAGACTTAAGAGGTTGCGAACCATCATAAACAAAGTCGGGATGATGAATATTGCCAAAGATCACATTCTTGGCATGACAGTCGATGGTAGCCTTATGAGTAGCCAACCAATCCATGCCCAAGATCACGTCAAAGTCAATCATATCAATGGGAAGCAAATTTGCGGGACGAACACAATCATCGAAACGTATGGGATAGTTCACAAATTCATGATCAATGATTACTTGGGTTTTCATGGGTGTAGAGATAGATATAAGGTTAATTAATGGTGTTGGGGTTTCCTTAAGTTTCTTTGCAAATGAGGTAGATATTATGGAATGTGTGGCACCGGTATCAAATAATACAAAGACAACATGATCACCAATGTAAAGAAAACCGGTAATGGTACCTGATGTGCTCGCCGCCTTATCACGAGTAGTAGTATAAACCCGACCCATAGTGGGAGCTGGCCTAGCCAGGTTTGTCGGTGTAATATGCCTCCCCTGAGGACAGTCCTTCACCTTATGAGAAAGAGACCCGCACGTGAAACAACCACCAGTGGCCTTGTGACAAACCCCCGGATGAGGATTTCCACAAGTGGAACAAAGAGGAGGGGGAGGTAAAGCCTCAATAGGTCTCTTCTGCCCTGAAGAACCCGAATGATGACTCGGCTGAGAACCCCGAGTCTGCTGATCACGAAACTGACGTGGGTTGCTATTCCCACTCCTACCAGAACCCCGCTGATCATAGCTCCTGAAATCCTGACGCCTCTGATTAGAATCCCGGTCCTGACAACCCTTCTGCTGATGTCCCTGGTCCTGACGACCCCTATGATCCTGAATCGGGTCCTGACGACCCTGCTCCCTAAAGTTCACACGATTACCATCCCTGTCTCTCTTATTCCAACCCTCATGCAACAACTCAATGTTACGGGCTGCGTCCGCAACCATAGCAACATCCTCATACTCGGTGTTTACAATACGATCCAACACCCACTTCTTCAACCTCTATTTAAAGTTCCTAGCCTGTCACTGAGCATTACCCGTAACCTCTGGTCCCATAAAGCTAGCCAATCGCAAGAACCTCTGCATGAACTTCCCAGACGACTCCCGATCCATCTGCTGAATATTACCATACTCACGTTCGTACCTTTGCTGCTCGGAAACTGGAAAATACCACCTATAGAAAACCTCACAAAAATTCTCCCACGAACAAGTATCAGCGAAATCCTCTCCCTTAGCCTGAACATAAGCTTTCCACCAGCTCAGTGCATCACCCTCCAATTTAAAAGTAGCCAACCTCGTTTTGAACTCGTCAGCACAGCCCAAAACATTAAACAATTTCTCAACATGAGTAATCCAATCCTCTGCCTCTGTGGGAGTGACAGCAGATCGGAAAGAGAGAGGCTTGAGCTTATTGAACCTCTCGATCCAAACATGAATACCAGCAGGTGGAGCAGTAGGTGGAGCACCGCCATCACCACCACCTGATGAACCCGCACCATTTCTGATGTCATTGGTGATTTGGGTCACCAACTGAGGAAGAGCAGTAGCCAATGCAGCGGCTATCATGGCCTCGAAATCAGGGCCATCCTGTCCATCAGTGTACTAGGTAAAACGCGTATTCACCATCTGAACGATCACGAAAATGATTAGCAAAAACAGGAAGATTAAGCACGAAAGGAAAGACAAAACGGAATTCAAAAGTCTACCCAAATCCTCACCAGTCAAACTTAAATCCTAAGGGTCAAATCCTAGGGTCCATATGATTCACAGGCCATGGCTTATGTACTACAGGTCGCAGCCTGGGCTCTGATACCATAATTGTAACAACCCAACCCGGCAAGGGTAGAAGTATTACATTATGATGACAAATCAAAGCATACATACATAATACACAGCGGAAGTCTTAAACAAAATGCATTAAAGAAGTCAAGCCAACACGGCTTAAGCCAAATACATAAGTTCCAAATGATGATAATTACTCCAAAGGAAACAAACAATGGAACAAAACCAAGTCTAAACAAATGTCATGAACAAAAGGGTGATAACTAAGGTAAACTCCATCTAAGCTCTACTCTCATCCCATAGCAAATCCCCGCTCCTAGCTTAGATACCTGCCGCAGGAAAAGGAAATGCGGCTGAGCTTAAAAAGCCCAGTGAATAGACATATAATAAACGGAAACGAAAGCAAATGAAACGAACACGAAATAATATGGTGCATTGGGGAAAGACATAAGGTATAAGCAAAGGATACAAGGCAAGAAATGAAAGTGTAGGCCAGAAATCCACCACGAGCCCAAACAAATCAAATAGTAACCATAGAGGGGAGTCCTCTCTAATATATGTGAAGGACGTGTATTGCACACAACATCAATCACCAAATCAAATCAAATAATAATCATGATATATCCCTCGAAACAAAACAAATCTAGGATGCATCCATACGCCCCCCCGAACAATAATATAGGCCATAATAAATAATAAAGCGCGCATGTAGTAGCAAATGGGGACGGTGTGGAACATCACTCAACCAAACTAGAGTCATGCCATTGGTGCATCAATGACATGGCCATGTTACCTTCATGGCTAGGAAACAAATTTGGCTCGGGTATCAAACTGAGGAGTCAAAGGTCAAAGGTCCAAATCAAAGCAAAGGTTCGAATCATAGCAAAGGTTCAAATCATAGCAAAGGATCAAATAGTCTGAGTCATTGACTCATAATCAGAGTCCAAATATCAAAGGTTCAAATGCCAAAGGTTCATGTCAAAGGTGTATATCAAAGGTCCAAGTTAAATCGAATCAAATGAACAAATCAAAGTGTAGGGAACATAGCAATGGCTTAGGAATCCCTAATACGAATCAAAGATCAATAGTCCAAAAGAGGGAAAACACCCTTACTGAAAAAGGGTAGAATATCTGTACCTTATCGCGAATGCAAACAAAGACAAAAGACAGTAAGTACAGGAATGGATCAGGACCTCTCCTTCTTCACACCTAAAGGAGTAGAAGAGTATTACAATAGGTTTTTAACTGCCTTTCCATTTTAAGTAACTTTCTATTTTTAGCAGGTTTCTAAATTTAGTAAGTTTTCATTTTTAGAAAGTTTCCTTATTTAGAAGGTTTCCATAATTAGAAAGATTTAAGCATTATTGCTTAGGTTAAGTCATAATTAAAACATATTATGGACATAGGGTATGTTTTAGCAAGTTTCAATAGTTTAGGGTTAATTATGACAACTTTACATAATATAGGGTTTTAATTGTAATTATATCAAAGTTAAAGGTTTAAATATGAAAGTATTACAATTAATCCATTTTGAATCCATACTTTTTCATGTTAACGATTTTAGTACTCAAGTTACCAATATTACATTTTATACCCTTTAGTTACATAATTTACATATTAAACCTTATATTTCATTAAATTACATTTAAACCCTCAACATATTAATATATACATAACGAGCCTCTCAATTTACCAATTTACCGAATATATCCCTTATTTTAATTATGGTACGAATAGTACCTTCATCTTTTCACAATTTACAATTTTAGTCCCTTAATTTAATAAAACCACAAATCGATCCTTAATTATCATATTTACACATTAACCCATTAAATATCCAATTTTACACATTAACCCCTTATATTATCAATTATACGAAACACCCATAAGATTTCATAAATTACAAAACAAGTCCTTCTATTTATATATTTTACAAGTCGATATACATAATTAACGATTTCCAAATTAAATCCATAAGTTACATATTTTACACGAATGACCCCCAAGTTATATTTTATTCAAAACAACCTTGATCTATAGTGTATTACAAAAATGATCCACGAGTTCCATAATTTACAAAACGCCCTTTTAATTATCAAAACCATTCGGTATAATTTTTTTTATATATCAAAACCCTAAACCTAGTTTAACAATACATGTAACAATCATTCACTCATCATAAAAACATCATTAAATTTCCAGATTCAATCCCATATGATCTAAACCCAAATCGCAAATTAGGGTTTTAACCCATTCGTTCGATTTCAAAAATAACCCGGTGTGAACAAAAATTAATCACGACCAAACCAGGCCTTCATAACTCGAACCACCATTTTTCCCAGGTCATATGATTCATATTAGGTCCAAAATAAATGATTAAAACACCTGGAAAAATCGGTTACATATTTTATGGTTTTAACGTATTTCACCCATTTTAATTCGAAACGACCCATTTAATCTTGCATGAATCGACTTTATCATTTTATATGAGTTATAAGTGATATAAGGATCATAGGAAAAATACCAAATCGAAGATTGAACGTGTGGATGAGTCGAAAAGAAATTAACCCTACCGGATGAACTTTAGCGAACCAAAAACTCCCTAGAAATCAAACCAAAGCTTCTACGACTCCAAGACCAATTTTCCTAGCCTCGTGGATGATGAACAACACAGGAAAAATACTCCACAAGCTCTAGAAATTCGGATGAAGGCGCAAAGAATTTTTGTGTGTGTTTTTCTTTCACTCGGTATTTTAATTAGGGTTTAGATGAGTTTGTTAGTATAAAAAGAATCGTACCATGATAGGGGTGGGGAAAGCTGGCTAAAAATCACGAGATTAACAAGACCAAATCAATTTTCATTATTTCCATAATTTTCTTAGCATTTAAATGGATTTTGAATTAATTATAAAGTCTTAATAATATTATTAATATTCTAAATGAATTTTCAGTACATATTATGTGTAAAAATAATTTTTGGTACTTCACAAAATGTAAAATGTGGTAGTGGAAATAATTTTACTTCATATCTTAATCATCTCCCGAAGTTTGGAATTCATTTGGTACTTTATAAGGTTATTAATCAAAGTTTAAGATTGTAGGGGCATTTTGGTCTTTTACATGTTTTAGGATTTTTGGGTATTATAGTTGATGATGGGGTTGTTTCAGGAATCTACCCCTCAGTTTGAGAAGGAGGTTCTTGGCTGGAAGATGCTTCAGCGACTTTCTCCCCCTCAACTGTTGCTTCAGCCATTGTGAGAGCAAGATTTGGAGTACTCACTGAAGCCGAGGGAGCAGCCTGACCTTTGAAAGCCTGATAGATCTCAATCATCATGGATTTGATGTCTGAGGTGTCTTGCTGAAGAGTGGTCACCTTTGCCTCAAGAGATGCTTGAGAAGCCTCGATAGCAGTCATCCGAGGCCCAAGATTCAATGCCAAGGAATTCGAAGACTTGGCCCATGATGCCAAATGTGCCTCCATAAGAACCAGGGAAGACTTGATGGAGTCCACTGAAGAGCTGAGACCCTGAAGGTTAGAGGATTTCAGCATGTTGACAAGCTCAATGAACTGAGCTGACTGTCACTGATAAGTCTCAGAAGCCTAAAGAATTTTCTTGTTGAGCACAGGGTCATCTTTCACTGACTCTTGAATCGTTGCAACGCTCTTGGTAATGTTGGAAAGGGTAGCGTTGAACATTTTAAGATTCTTATCAAGAGTTGTCAAGGAGTAGGAAATCCCTAATTGTTGCTCATTAACTTCATCATGATAAGCTTCAACAGATTCCTTCAGGTTGACATAATGAACTGCAGCTTCATAATGTTGGTCAAAAATTTCTTTAGTGAGCCCTTAAAAGAGAGCATTGTTGGCTTTCTGCAAGAACTAGATCAATTATATTTCAGTGAGAGGAAGAATGTTGTCATACTTTCTGAGATTGGCTGGGCTGGATGATTCAGAGTCTGATGAATGATCAGCCTGAGATGCTGATTCTTTACCATGTGGTGGAGAAGACTGATGTGATAGTTCAGTGGGTTGAGCATCAGTGTCCATATCATCACCTGCCTCAAACACTTCATCCTCACTGTCAATGCTGAGCTCTTCATCAGACAAGAGAACAGCCTGAAAATCCGCCATTGACTGAATCTGCAACTGGTTTTGGCCAGGTCCTGACCCTGCCTAATAACTGAGTGGGTTCGCTCAGCCTGGATTTTGGAGTCAGTTCCCGAGGGAATGGATCCGCCTTGAGGGGGTTGTGGTTCCATATCAGTGGGTGGTTGCATGCCCCCTGAGTCTTTGTCCCCATGTGTGCCTTCAAGCACTGGTGGGTGTTTTCCAGTACTATCACTAGGCACAGTTTGTGATTAATGATGGACCCTCTTCCCATCAGGGTTGTACTGCCCTTTTGGGGATTTAGGGTCCTTGACTCCCTGAGACCCTGAGAGTGATTTCTCAGGTCCGTAAGCAGGATGTGAATGGGTGTGGGTCCCCTTCTTAGTAGAGTAGTGCTGCTCTACCGAGGATTCAGGACCCTTTTCTCCTTCAGGCACAGATTTTGATTTATCAGTGCTTTCATCGGGATGTGATTAGGTGGAGGTTCCTAACTCCACTGACTTGTTTATGTCAGTAGAGCCATGAGGAAGGGTTTTTCCCGAGGATACTGAGGATGATTTCTCAGTACCCTTCGTTGGCTTTTCTTTTAAGGTCAAGAGGGTCTTAATGATGGGTGTCTCTGAGGTCTTGGCCGTTTTCCCTTCTTTTGAGGCAGAAGATGCAAGGGCGAGTGGTGTGGGTTTCACCACCTTCTTGGTCCCTGCCTTCTTTTTCTTCTTCTCCTGCTTTTCAGGAGAAGGAATGGGTGAGATTGCCCTTTCCCCCTGAATAACTATCAGCATATAGTTGGTCAGGGGTACTGGGTGAACCTCAGTGAGGTCTCTAGAATAGTTGGCCTTATGTAAGACGTCAGGTTTTGATCCTTGAACGTCAGGCCTAACATAATCATAGCCTAATAAGGCCTGAAGCACACAGGAAATAAACCTAGGGTAAGACATGTGTCTTTGTCTATATTTTCCTGAGAGCTTGGCCACGAGATCACGGAAGATTGTTCCTCCGATGTCAATTTTTCTACCCTCCAAGAGACTGAACACCATCAATTGTTGTGATGCATTCAACTGCTCCGTTGAGGATTTATTGCCTCCAAGGACCTAAATGATAAAAGTCATCAGGATCCTCCAGGCTGGGGGAAACCAAGCCTTGATTATTGGTTCCTAGGCCAATAATGAACCTGGGGCCACATCAGGTTGTTTGGGGTCATGTGGCCCTAGAAAAACAATTCTGCTTTAACTTCTTGGTCAGTGGGGTTGGGCTCAAAATTCTCAGCGAAATCAAGGGCCAGTGGCTTTGATAAAGGTTTTGTAATCAAGGGAGAGGGTCCTTCTCCCATTCATCACTGAGAATGTGATAATTGAGTCCTTGGTGTCTTCAGGGCTTGTTGCCACTGCAGTACACCAGAATTCCCTCGGGTAGTCATGATATATGACAGGGGGTCTTTGTGAACGCCATAGCAAGGAAGCAGTTTTTAAGGTATTTAACTGCATTCATGTACGCCCAAAACTTTTGGGGATAGGCAAAGTTACCTACCACGTTGTTTTTGGTCATGTCTACGCCCTCAATGAGGAATTCCACATTTGGGGCGTATTTGATAGCCTTAGAAGTAGCAATTTGTGTTGGAAGGTCTTGGGTTTGCAAGAACAAGAAAGGTCTGGGTTTCTAAAGACTAAGAACATACACACAAGATTTTTGTTTTGAAAGAAAAAAAAGGCAAGAATTTGCTTAAGATTTTCTAAAAATGTGTGTGTGTTTTTTTGTTTGGGGGTTATTTATAGGGAAGTGAAGTGGAGGGTGTTTTGGGCATTAAGCGGTTTTAATTTCTCAAAAGATAATTTTTGAAAATCGTTTTGAACAAAACGTTTGAGATCTGCATTTAATGCTCAACCACTCCACTATCCCGGTTTTGCGCAACTGTCAAGGCAAACAGTTGTGCCGTCTACAAAAAGTGTAATTTGCAGGGTTGAGTCATCACATATCTGTAATGTGATTGGAGAGGCATTAAATGCCAAGTGGGAATGTGGGGGCCCATGAGGTGCATGCCAGAAGGCAAAAGAACAAATATTCTTATATTAAATAAGAATTCAGTTACCAACCTCGGACATTTACTAACTAGATACTTAGAGCATTTAAGTTAGCATTGAATGTCTCTTGAGGGCCCTGAATGACTCTTCATTCAGTGAACCTGCTTGTTCAGGACTTGGGTTTAGTTCCTGAGGTACAAGGGTTCAGGGACTTGGGTTTAGTTCCTGAGATTCAGGGAAGGTGATTCAGTGATCTTATTCACTGAGGAACACATTGAGTCAGGGACCTGGGGTTTTCAGAATTTACACTTAGTTGGATGGATTCAATCAGTGGACTGATTCTCAATATCTAACAATCCTAGTTTAGCTGTCAGTCTTGTGAAAGTTGGTTCATCCAATGGTTTGGTGAATATATCAGCTAGCTGATATTCAGTAGGAATGAAGTGTAATTCAATGTCACCATTCATGACATGGTCCCTGATGAAGTGATATCTAATATCAATGTTTTTTGTTCTCTGATGAAGAACAGGGTTGTTTGAGATGGCAATTGCACTTGTGTTATCACTAAAGATGGGAACAATCTTGTACTGAATTCCATAGTCACTGAGTTAACTTTTCATCCAGAGTACATTTGCACAACAACTTGCTGCTGCAACATATTCAGCTTCAGCTGAGGACATGGCAACTGATTGTTGCTTCTTAGCACTCCAACAGACTAGTTTTCCACCAAGGATTTGGTAGGAGCCAGAGGTGCTTTTCCTGTCCATGTTGCATCCAGCATAGTCAGAGTCTGAGTATCATTTGAGATCAAAGCCTGAACATTTTGGATAGTATAATCCAAGGTTTGGAGTACCTTTCAGGTACCTGAGTATTCTTTTCACAGCTGTGAGGTGAGATTCTCTTGGGTCAAATTGGTATCTGGCACACAAACAGACTGAGAATTGGATGTCAGGCCTTGATGTAAGTAGATACATCAGTGATCCTATCATTCCTCTGAAAAGAGTTTGATTCACTGGTTTTCCAGTTAGGTCAGGACCAAGGTTGTTTGGGGGTACCATGTGAGTTTTGACAGAGGCACAGTCACTGAGCTCATACTTCTTCAGTAGGCTTCTGACATACTTCTCTTGACTGATAGAGGTTCCTTTATCAGTCTGCTTGATTTGCAGACCAAGGAAGTAGGTCAGTTCTCCCATCATGCTCATTTCAAATTTCTTTGCCATCAGTTTTTCAAACTGTTTGCAAAGTTTATAACTTGTTGAGCCAAAGATGATGTCATCAACATATACTTGTACAAGTATGACATCATAATTTGTCCTGTAGATAAATAATGTGTTGTCTATCTTGCCTCTGACAAATTTATTTTGGATCAGGAAGGCTGAGAGAATTTCATACCATGCCCTGGGAGCTTATTTCAGCCCATAAAGGGCTTTGTTAAGCTTGCAGACATGGTCAGGAAACTCATGGCTTTCAAATCTAGGAGGTTGCTGAACATAAACTTCTTCTTTCAGTGACCCATTTAAGAATGCACTTTTAACATCCATTTGGTACACCTTGAAGTTCATGTAGGTTTCAAAAGCAAGGAAGATCCTGATGGCTTCCATCCTTGCTACTGGTGAAAATGTTTCTTCATCGTCAATGCCTTCTTGTTGGTTATAGCCTTTGGCTACAAGTCTGGCTTTGTTTTTAATAACTATGCCATTTTCATCAGATTTGTTTTTGAACACCCGTTTCATGCCAATGACTGAAACGTCTTCAGGACATTTGACCAAGGTCATTACCTTGTTTCTGTCAAATTGCTCTAGTTCATCATGCATGGCCTGAACCCAACTTGGATGATTAAGTGCTTCCTTGACATTTTTGGGTTCAATTGTGGAGATGAAGTCTACAAATAGGCATTCATTAGCTGAGGCTGCTCTTAGTTGTGCAGCCATGCTTCTAGTGAGCATGCCTTCAGTAGGCTCTCCAATTATATTGACAAGTTTTATATCCTGAGACCTAGTCCAACTGTCTTGAGGTCTGGGAAACTGATTAGAACTTGTAGAGGCCTGATGGGTAGGGTCAGGATCAGACACAAGATGATCTTCAGCATCTTAAGTGTCTGAGTGGGTAGACTTATCACTGTGATTGTTTGGTTCCTGAGCACTTTTTTCTGATTGAAAGATTGCATCAGTACTTCTTTGTGCTTCAACAAACTCAGTGATGGTTGGGTAAGGAAGGTTGTGAGGGATGATGTAATAGGAGATTTCAGCATTTGCTTGGTACTTAGTAGAAGGACCATTGTCAGGATGATGTTCATCAGGAGGGTATTTTGATGAATCATCAACGCCTATCTCTTCCACTGAGGTGTTAGACACACTGATTGCGTCAGTGCTCTCATCAAAGATAACATGGAATGTTTCCTCAGTTTGTTGTCTCCTAGTGTTGAACACCCTGAAAGCCTTTGAGACAAGTGAGTATCCTATGAATTATCCATCATCTACTTTGGCATCAAATTTCCCTAAGTGATCCTTGTGATTATGAATAAACACAGGACACCCAAAGACATGAAAGTAGCTAATGTCAGGGATCCTTCCCTTGAATAACTCATAAGGGGTTTTGCTGTGTCTCTTAACAATGATGGATCTGTTTTATGTATAACAGGCAGTTTTGACTGCTTCAGTCCAAAAGTGTTTGGAATGGACTGATCCATTTAGCATTGTCCTGGCTGCTTCAATGAGTGTTCTATTTTTCCTTTCAGCCACACCATTTTGTTCAGGTGTGTAAGGAGAGGAAAATTTTTGGGAAATTCCTTTCTCATCACAGAAACATTCAAGTTCATAGTTTTTGAACTATAATCTGTTTGACTTTGATGTCATTTTGATTTTCAATGTTCCTGACAAAGGACATGATTTTTTCAGCTGCCTGACTCTTTTTGATAAGGAAGTAAACCCAAGTGTATCTTACGTATTCATCCACAATGACCAGAGTATACTTCTCATGGTTAATGGATCTAGAACTGATAGGTCCAAATAGATCCATATGGAGAAGATGAAGGCAGTTCCTGATGGAAAAGTTTGTTTTGGTTTTAAAGGATGCTCTATGATGTTTACCTTTTTCACAGGCAGAACATGGTTTATCCTTTGAAAACACAAGTGATCGTAAGCCAAGGACCTTGTTTTGTTTCACAAGATTGTTTATGTTTTAAAGTTCAGGTGAGAGAGTCTCTTATGCCAAAGCCAGTTGAGGGTATCAGTGGCCTTAGTAAAGAGACAAGTTCCATTCTGAGTTAGACTGGACATGTCTAACACATAAACATCTTGTCTTCTTGGTGCAATAAGGACAACTTCCTTATTTGCATTGAAGATAGTTCCTTGCTTAACATCAAACTGAACTATATATTTTGCATCACATAGTTGACAGACACTGATCAAATTGTATTCAAGACCATTAACATAAGCTATCCTAGTAAAGACTATAACATTGCAGTTTATTGAGCCATAACCTTCAGTGAGACATGATGAATTGTCAGCAAATATCACTTTGGGTCCTGATTCATCCACATATTTGTGCAGATACTCTTTCACACCAGTCATGCTCCTTGAACATCCACTATCTAGATGCCAAACAGGATCCCTGGCATGCCTCTGCACAAATGGTAAAATGAGTTAGTTCTTTCTAGGACTCCACATCTTGGAGGACTTAACTTTGGAGATCTTTCTAAAAGTGACAATTGATTCATGGTCAGTGGTAGAGTGGACTGAGCTACCACAGGTTTTGCATTTGACTGCAGAGGTAGACTTAGTAGACTGAGAGGATGACTTGGTCATATCTCTTCTGGTCTGAATGACCTTATCATGTCCTGAGGTGTTATGAGTGGGATCTCCACAAATTTTACAACTATTGTCCATTAGACAATCCTTAGGAAGGTGGTCATTGAATCCACAGTGAGGGCAAGGTGCAAAAGGCTTGGCCTTTTGTTTCTGTTTCTATTTAGAATCAGAAGGGTGTTTTAAAGCCTGAGCTTTAAAGCCTGCCATCTTTGATGTGGATGTGTATGATTTGTGATTAGAGGTCCTGTGATCTTCCTTTTTGCAAATCATGCAGTAAAGTATTCTATAACAATCATCAGTTAAATGATTGGTAAAGTGACACAGTTTACATCTTTTCAGGGGTTTGGAGGGTTTTGGTTTGGTGCTTGAGGAAGCTGATTTGGGTTCCTTCTTCTTGGATTGAGAAGGTTTCTCAGAAGGTTCAATCTTCTCACTCAGCTTCCTGACCATTTCAGCCAACTAATTAATTTTTGAATCAGGGCTATCAGTTTTTACTTCAGAAGGGACTGAAGTTGATGAGTCATCAGTATTTACTGAGACTTCAAGGGTTTGCCTTTTCAGGATGGTTTTTCCCATTCCTGGATTCTCCTTTGGAGAATACTGAGAGTAGACCAATGGTGGGAGGTCTAAGCTTGGTGCAGCACCCTGAAGGATATTCAGAGGTAGGAGTGGTGGATATGATTCTGATTCAGACTCATTTACTGACTCAGTACTATTGGTTGGTCAGAGAGTCCAAGTATATTTTTCAGAGCCTGACTTTCAGGAAGCAAGATTTTTCCAGTCTTAAAGTTTGGTAACTTACTGACTGGGTTGTCCCTGACAATCCAGTCATTTGACTTGGGTCGCATTTCTTGCTCAAAAGATATGCCAGCTGGAATAAAGGTCATCTTACTGTGACTCTCACTGGGGGTTTCAGTGAGATGGTCAATTCCTATTGTTTTCTTAGGAATTAAACCCAAAGTATCAAAGACCTTGGGGTTCTTTTTAGTCCAGCCTTCAATGACAACCTTTTCTTTGTTAAGTTCATTTTGCAGGGCTTGGTTTTGTTTCAAAATTTCAGTGTTTTGAATTTGTAGAGTAATAGTTTCTAACTTGGCTTGTTTTAGTACAAGCAATTTATCTCTACACTTATTCAATTCTAACACAAGATTGTTATATTTTGAAAGCAAGTTAAGCCATTGTTCTTCAACAAACTTAAGATCTACACAAATATAATTCATATAGGACTGCCAATCAGAATCATCATCCATAGATAGTAAAGTGTTTACCTTCTTCATGGTAATGTTCACCCACTCTCCATTCCTTGCATGGCTTTTTCCAACAGCCACTTGATCGCCTTCAGAAAGTGCCATCAGTGCACTCACACTAATTTCCTCATCTTCTGAGGAGACATCTTCTTCATCCCAGTCATAAGCTTCTGCTACAAGAACCTTGTTCTTTGTCTGAACAGGTTTGGATATTTGAGCAGCCTGAGATTGAGGGATTAGTTTCAAGAAGTGCAAGTTTAGCCTTAGCTTTCCTATATTTTGCTTCAAAGTCTTTTTGACCCTTTTGAACATTTTGGGTTGACTGAAGCATTCTAGGTTGAAACTTGCGAGTTCCCGAGGAATTGTTTCTTGAAAATTTATAAGAGGGTTCTGAGATGGTTTTAGAATAACAGTCTCTTGCAAAATGACCCTTTTTACCACAATTAAAACATTCAGTGGTTTCATTTGCTTTGGCTTTTGAAAAGTTGGACTGATTTCTTTTGATGAAACGTTTTGAATTAGCAAGGAGTGCTCTTTCTTGGAATTCCAAGTTTAAATCATTTAGTTACTCATCACCAGTTCTTTCATCAATCTCATCTTAAGAATTCTCTTGAAAATCCTGCACAACACCATTAGAATAAAAGGCAGTTGATATGGGTGAGGAGGTCAAGGCCTTTTTGGTCTCAAGAGCTATTGAGTTTGGGTATCTCCTAGAGATTAAGTTGTCTTCATAGACAAACTTCCCATAGATCTCAGAGAGCTTAAGGGTCTGAATGTGATTAGCATTCCTCAGGCCTTGTGAGAAGTTTAGCTACTTCTCAGGGAGACTGCTAACAAAGCCAACATTTGTCTCATGCTTAGAAAAAGCTACACCATCCTTTGATAATTCGTTTATCAGGGTCTTGTATCTGGTATATGTCTGAGAGAGACTTTCAGAATCCTTTGCTCTGAAAGTATTGTACTCAAGTTTCAGGTCCATTATCCTGTTTTCCTTGTTATCTGAGGGACCTTCAAAGCTATTGATCAAGTCATCCCAAGTTTGCTTGGCTGTTGAACAGTTGATGACTGATTCCATAATATCGTCAGGAAGACAAGATATAATGATGCTTTTCAGGCGCTGGTCTTGATTGACCACCCTTATCTCATTAATGGTCCACTGAGCTTCAGGCTTGTTTAGCCCTTCAGCAGTCTTTGGGACATAGGGACCTTCTTTGACACAACTGATGTAGTATGGTTCTATACCAGTCAAGTAGCAAAGCATTCGCTTTTTTCACTTGCTAAATTTACCAGCTTCAAGTCTGGGGGCAACAGCTGAAAAGCTTCCACCCTTTTTATCGACCTGCTGGGGCACATTAATATCAGCCATAGTAGGATCTTGGTTTTAAGAACCTTGGGCACTCTTAGTTTTTGAAAAGATTTTATAAACCAGAGGCTCTGATACCACTTGTTGTTCCCTTAACATGCTTAGAGATAACTAGAAAGTTAATCTAATCGTGTTTATGACTGATACGATGTATTTGATTCATTACAACTTATAAGTAAAAACATCAATATAAAAACACAATGTTTTTCAACATTTAAATTCTTATTAGAAATCAATCAAAGAATCTATTACCCAAGTGTTTTGCGGAACAAACACTTGGGATTGAATAGACAAGGTATGGTATCTCCTATCTAAACTCAAGCGATGCTTAAGTGGTAACAATATCGACCCACTGCGCTATCTCAAGGATTGGTTACTCTTTGTAGGAGAAAAGGGGTATTGTGAAAATCTAAGCTTTTATTGCATAAAAATACCTAACCCACTTTTCTCCATCTGTTTGCTATTTATAGGAAAACATGTAAGAGTACTGAAGATTAAAAATACATAAACAATATGAAGGCGTGTCTGACAACTACAACAGTGTTTGTCATTTCCAAAAACCAATAGGAATGCGCCAAAAAGTCTTCGAGTGTCAGTTCTGACACTTCTTGACTTTTACCCGCTTTAGGGATGGTTTGTTTCTGCCCCGATAAGACTTGTCCTTATCTCTTCAAACCTTCCCGCTTATTCCCGCCTTTCTTTCAGGCTTCAGGTTCTTCGGTCTTCGCCTTCAGTCATCAGTCTGCAATCACTTATTGTTGTTGAGGAGACTGGGATTCAGTGAGCTCTTGTCTAACGCTCACTAAACCCATTACCTTTTTCTTCGTCTCAAGTAACAATCGGGGAGTACCGCCTCACTGAATTGGTGAGTCTTTCTTCTTAGACTCGTCCTGAGCATCTTGAAGATAACTCACTGAGTGACTGTTCACTCAGTGACTTAATTGTGTTTTTGGTTGATTAACACTTAGCGTAATTTGTATTCAAATCCTGTTTTAAGGATCCTTGGGTACTGAAGGACCCAACACTTTCTCTCTCAACTCCCTTGCACACACACACACACACACAGACAACAAAAAACGCAAAGCATTATCACATGTATGATATTGCATTACGGATCTTGTGTCTACTTTGAATGTCCAGGCAAAAATAAACGCACATGGTGGTGGTGTGTCGTTGGGACATCCTCTAGGTTGCAGTGGTGCTCGTATCATTGTCACACTATTTGGGGTATGGTTATTTACAATTACATTCCATCCATGCCACATAACATTCAATATGGAATTGCGATTTTTTTCATTTGAAACCATCTGCCTTAATATACCTTGCATATGTGATTTAAGTATTTTAGTGAGAAAAGACATTGGCCTAGTGCTTACGGCGGATCTAATCGTGACAATACTAAACTGGTTTTGAGGCAGAAAGGCGGCAAATATGGAGCAGCGGGTGTGTGCAATGGAGGTGGAGGTGCATCGGCTTTTGTCGTTGAGCATGTTTAATCTTGAGGACTTTCTGACTGAACCAAAATGTTGTGCTAGTATTATTATTATTATTTTTTTTTTTGCTTTTCTTTGTTTTGGTTTTTTCGCTTTGTTTTGGTTGTTAATTTTTTTTCCTCAAGTTATCTCTAACAATAAAACTACGCGTACTTAGAATCTTTAGATAAACAAACTTCAGTTGCTTATTAATCAATCGTGCGTTGCGCTTTCTGCCATTTGTGAAGAAAAATAAAATAAAAGTGATGTACGAAAATAATGGACAAAAAAGTTATCTAATATCTTATTTTGTATCACAGGTGATATCTAATATCTTATTTTGTATCACAGGTAATACCTAATATTTGGTATGTATCATAGGTGATACCTAATATCTTATTTTGTATCACAGGTGATACCTAATATCTTATTTTGTATCACAGGTGATACCTAATATTTGGTATGTATCACAGGTGATACCTAATATCTTATTTTGTATCACAGGTGATACCTAATATGTTGTTGTATTCAATCAAAAGTATCATATTACATACACATTTGGAATCACAATATCACATAATATGTTGTTGTATTCAATCAAACCCATTAAAAGTTAAAACTTATTCAATAAAAAGTTGTGTTGCAAATTCTGCACAGCAGAACACATCATCAAAACACACAATTTTCATCACTAGTCTTTGGTTCAAACATAAAGCAAATAAAAAAAAAACATAAAATTCAATCTTGAATCCCAATTATTGTTCAAACTCCAGCCATGAGCCACGAATCGACACCCATCCAATTAGTGTCCAAGCTTGTACCTGTTAAAATAGATAACAGAAGTAAATGAGTAAACTTTTAAAAGCAAAAAATCAACAACAATATAACAACATAAGAAGCATCTTTATTATAAATACATAACCATTAAAGAAAACTTTATTTACTTGTGATTTAGTGACAACTCGATGACTCGTTGATGTGTTACTCTCATCAAACTCTCAATCATCGACCATAAGGGTCGACATGGCATGTGGTAAATCTTTCATTTTTGAGATAATATGAAATCATAAAAATACATAACAAGACTGAGATACAAGAATAAATGTAACAACCGTTACTAGGCCGCCAGCGGCTTGGGGGGAGGCCGCAGGAAAACACCGCCGCCAACCCCCTTGCCGCCAGCGGCAGGGGCTTTGGAATCACACGGAGGCCGACGTGGCTTGGGAAAGGACAAAAACAAAAAAATGGCCGTTGGGGGGGGGGGGGAAAGGAGCCGCTTGGGAAAGGGATGATTCCGAATCCTCCATAATCCTCCACTGCCAACACTTTAGGATTCATAATCCTCTTTTTTTTGCCTGCCACATGGCAGTCTGTGATTGGTCGGTGGGAATCCTCCCATGATTCCCAATCCTAAAAATCACATGTGATTTTCTGAAAAATCACATGTGATTTTCTGAAAAATCACATGTGATTTATTACTAGTTTTTTTGTATGCAAGGAAATGAACATTTGTGGTATCACCTGTGATAAATTCAGGCATCACCTGTGATTTTCAGAAAAATCTGATACTTTTGATATAAAAACATTACATAACAAATTGAAGATGGTAAATTTTAAGTTTCAAAGTTTTAGGCCAAGTTGAAGATGGTTTATATGTTTCTACAAGAAATATTGAATTTTATGTTTTAGTTATAATATTTTTGTTATGTAAAGTTTTTATCAAAATATTAAGAATTTGATAAGCTATTTTCATGTTGCTTATTGTGTAGACTTTTAAGCTTATTTTTTTTGCTAAATACTTGTTGTTACCTACTAACATTATGAGGTATCACCAGTGATACAAAATAACTTATTAGGTATCACCTGTGATACAAAATAACTTATTGTGTATCACCTGTGATACAAAATAACATATTAGGTATCACCTGTGATAGTTAGACTGTAGTTAGCTACTTGTTTTTGTACATACAAAATCATAGGTGATACAAAATAACATATTAGGTATCACATGTGATACAAAATAAGTAAGTAAAGCACAAATAAGCAAAAACGCAAATTAAACTGAAAAACGAGTTCTTACGGGAATTAAACGAGCCTAAGAAAACCTAAAAATCAAAAATTACCCCTAGATGTGTAAATTTGCTTTTTATTTTATTTTTAATGAATTAAAAATAGTTTTGGACTAAGAATAATATTAAAAATACTAAATTAATACGAAAAATTATGAAAAATTCTGGAAAACTACTTTAAGCTATATTGAACTTAGGAAAAATAAAAAGGAATCGACAACTTATTTGAATAAGCTGTGAATAAGCAAAAAAAGGGAGGTTAAGCTAAAAGGGAAAAAATCGGTTAAGTGAATTAAAGGTGCAAGCTATAACGAAAAAGCCCCAAAGGGCAGAGATGGTTGTGGTGTGTTAAACTGGTTGAGGATGGTAGAGGTCTGGGCTTCCCAACTCCCCAGTTTTTGTTTTTGCAAAACTTTTTTTCATGAAACTTATTAATAAGCTAAAAATGAACAACTTTTTTGAAAACAAAATTTTTATAACTTGAGAATTAAGGTGGAAAAAGAAAAATAATGACCGATGTCGTTGTACCGATCAAAAATAAACCTAATTACCTTATACTAGATAGGGCAAGCGGGTATCGTATCCACGAGGAGTATGTGGTTATAGCTAAGTTTAACGAAATAAATAATTGATTGATTGTTTGGTTTAATAACTTAATAATTAAAATACTAATTAACTAGAAAGTAAATAAGCAATAAAAATAAAGAAGCAAATAAAAGTAAGGTTTGTAAACAGTTGGATAAAAAGCTCCCGGCTCCGGATATATTAATATAACTAAGTTATGGATTATGACTAATGTTTGCCTTGCATTAATTGAAAAGAACAATTTTGGGCACAAGTTATGTTTACCACACGACCGTCTTAATCCCTAACTAGTTGGACTCGGCACGAATCGTTGCCTCGCAATAACTTGTCTTACGATAATTCAATCAACTAATTATATTAAAACATTGAAATCAAATAAAAGATATGCATTAAAATCTTATGAATCAATGTATGACAAACAATGTAGAATCCATACACATAATCAAACCAAATATATCTTTTACCGGGAGAGATTACAAAAAGGTTTAGCCGCGCATCACTATCGTGGACATCATCTTCTTTGTTCCAATTTGCATGTCACCACGTAGAGAAAATAATGATGGCTTCTATTGTTCCAATTTGCGGCTGGCTTTTTCCCTTTTTTGTGTTTCTGTCTTGTCGAATGAGAATGCCTTTTGACAATCAGAATAGCGGCTGAATATTGATAAAATAATGGGATCCTCTCTTTTTTTGTACCGAATGTATATATATCATATAAGGGATAAACCCTTTTTTCTTTCTTTTGCATCACGCCAAGACCAACACAGCCTTTGGGCTTTCATTCTTTCCTCTCGTGTGTCACAGCCCAAAACCAAAAGATCCAACTTGGTCATTATTCCTTTTGTAATATTCCACAAGAGGCCCAAAAGTATAATAAAAATTAAGAAACCACGAGTTGGCTGTTCCAGCAGAAATAAGCACGAATTTAATCCAGCGTTTTGTCCCATTTATGACTTAAAAGTGTAGCTTTCTCTTTTCTCTTTCCATGGCCTTTTGAATCACTTAAAACGGAGCTCGGACGAAGAAATTATGACCAAAATAGTGCAACAACGTCCAAATCTCTTATGTCTTTATATTAAACTTGTAATATCACCAAGTTTAGCTCCTTTGTGCGCATAGCCTTCATAAACACAAAACACCTTAAAGTAACATATATAAAGGATAATACCAATACATAATTAAGCAATTAAACAATATTAAGGTGTATGTAAAATGCGCCGATCAAACCTCCCCAACTTGACTCTTACTCGTCCCGAGAAAGACATTAAAAATAGTTTAGATAGAAATCATTTTAAGCACATGGATCTTCAAAGCACATAACAAGCACACCGATAATATCCATCATTTGCAACTAATAGTGAACGATAATCAACTTAAAGATAAAGCAACTTAGAATTGAAGGCCCTCACAAGGATAATCACTCATCTCTCAAGTGTTTAATGGGGTTATGTGTTTCACTCATTGTCATTCCTCAAGAGATGATTCTCCATAGGCTTGCAAATAGTCTCATTCGCCACTACTTAAGATTACATATGCACAACTCAGATGGTCTTATAATGGGTTATAACGTAAGGTGTAGGGTAAGGAAAAACGGTTTAGGATAATGGGGGATTTTTTCACTGGTGCCAAGTTAATCATCTAAATAGTTACATGTATAAACGTGGCGTTGCTAAGCCAAGACACAATAAATAACAAACAAAAAACAATAAAACAACTTTTTCTTTAATTTTCTCGACTCTTTCTTGACTTAAACATAAGCAGGATGGCAGTCCGTATGTTTTTATTATTATTATTATTATTATTATTATTATTATTATTTTGATTACTTTTGCTCTGCCATCGTTTTAATCTGCTTTAACATAATACATAACACATGATAACTTGAACATAACATAAAATCATAATACTAGCGACCCAAATTAGGAGGATCAATACACATGGAGCACTTAGACATTAACGTACGCGGGGGCAATAAATTGACATTCTTCCCCATTTCTCCATAAATAACCATGCTACCATGAATCTCAATCATCCCAAAACTGTATACAACTCGACTTAGCAACCATGTAACTAAATAAACAATTAACTAAGGGTTTATATATTTTTCACAAGGGGTACGTACACTAAAAATGAGTGCACAAATGGGGGGGCTAAGGCGATTTGGGTGTAACATATTTAATGGAGTGTAAACAAAACAAAAAGGTAGGCTCATAAGGGTTCACTAGGGGTATCTTGCACTAAAGATGAGTGCAACAAAAGGGTAGGGGCAATTACTTGACCAATGAAGTCAATGTAATTATAACAAAAGCAGGCTAAAACGGGGTTAAATCCTAGGTGCCATCATCATGCGTTGTACATACATAATTAATGCAATCTTGAAGAGACTAAGTGCAAGTTCTAGATGACATCGCATGGGAAGACTATCACTCATGAAAAGAAATATAAGACTGATTTTGGATGTGTTTGTCAACAAAGGCTCAGAACTCTCACCAGTTTAATCCTTCAATTTCTAAGAGCTTATACAGTAAATAAAATCCTCAAATAAACTATCGTAGCCAGTGATGGCACATAATTGCAAAATGAAAGATTTCTCTTATGTGTCGTACACTGTCCAATTCACATGCAAAAAACAATTTTATCAAAACATTTTCTTTTTCTTCCTCTTCCAAGTAAAAAGTAAATTAGGGAAACTTGACTTAATGGTTTGATTATGTAAACTAAAAATATGCAAAAACTAAATTTACACGTGAACTAACTAAGTGCACACACTATGCAAAATTCAAATCAAATAATTCAACCAAAAATAAAATAAAAAGGAGCGGGTTCACCTGATTAAGCACTTGTGGTTGGATCTTTATCTCGTGACATAGTATGATCCAAATGTTTATCTCCAAAATCTGCAAAACTTAATAAATACGTGTAGAAGAGGCTTCTCACGTCCAAATTAGCACAAAGCTTTTTAAACAATGCGACAATTTTTAATTTTTTTTTTTTTTTTTTTTTTAAATTTCGCATTTTTAATCACATTTTCTAATTAAAATATTATGGTACCCCCCTCCCCAACTTAAAGCATTGCATTGTCCCCAATGCAAACTCCAAGTTGAAATTTAGTTAAAAATTAATGATTTGAAAAAGAAAAAGAAAAATGAAAATAAAAATAAATTTCCTAAAACTCACTTTCGTAGGAATCACGATTGCATTTAGCGTATGCAACAAGCCTTTAAACCCCTCGGTAGCCCGAGTGGACGAGTTGTAGTCTCGTGAGGGTTTATAGTGAACACACCCACAACGTTCAACAAAGTAAAATAAATAAAGAAACAAAATACAGGTTAGAGGGTGAATACGCCGTATCTATGGAAGTGGAATACGCCGTATTCACGACCTGACAAAAAATAAAATAAAGAAAAAATTTGAAACAAACATGGGTTGCCTCCCAAATAGCGCTAAGTTTAACGTATTCAGCCAGACAGTACCTCGTTGGAGTTAATTGCAAGATTGAGATGGCTCCAAGTGAACCAGCTCGACAGTTTCCACATTACCATTTTCCAACATGATGTATGGTTTGAGTCGATGTCCATTAACCTTGAAAGGTTCACCACTGTCCATGTTTTTTATTTCCACCGCTCCATGTGGAAAAACTTGTGTCACAACGTATGGACCCGTCCACTTGCTCTTGAGCTTACATGGAAAAAGCTTAAGACGAGAATTAAACAACCAAACCTTTTGACCTACCGTGAAGGATTTCTTGGAAATATGTCGATCATGAAAAGCTTTGGTTTTGTCCTTGTATATTCTTGAACTTTCATATGCATCTCGCCGTATTTCATCAAGTTCTGACAATTGAAGCTTCCTTGCGATTCCAGCTTCATCAAAATCCATGTTCACCTGTTTAATAGCCCATTCTGCACGATGCTCAAGTTCAACAGGTAAGTGACAAGCTTTACCATAAACAATTCTATAAGGTGACATGCCAATAGGGGTTTTAAATGCCGTTCGATACTCCCAAAGAGCATCATCTAGTCGTAGAGACCAGTCTTTGCGATCAGTACGAACAGTTTTTTCTAAAATCCGTTTAATTTCCCTATTTGACACTTCAACTTGTCCACTTGTTTGTGGATGATATGGAGTGACAATCCGATGATTAACACCATAGTGTTTAAGTAATTTACCAAACTTAAAGTTTTTAAAATTGGAACCCCCATCACTAATGATAGCTTTAGGAATTCCATGTCTCACAAAAATATTCTTTTTGACAAATTTTAAAACTACACTATGGTCATTCGTCCTAGTGGCTTTGGCTTCGACCCACTTGGACACATAATCAACGGCCACTAAGATGTACAAGTTGCCATATGATGTGGGAAATGGTCCCATAAAGTCTATTCCCCACACGTCAAAAATTTCAACCACAAGTATGGGGTTCATTGGCATTTGATCATGCCTAGTGATACCCCCTACTTGTTGGCAACGTGTACATGATTTAACAAATAAATGTGCATCCTTAAATATTGTTGGCCAAAAGAAACCGCTTTGAAGCACTTTATGCCCAGTTTTCTTTGCACTAAAGTGTCCCCCACAAGCATAAGAGTGACAATGAGCTAGAATATCCATATGTTCATGGTCGGGGACACAACGACGAATCACTTGGTCCGCACACATCTTATATAACTCAGGGTCTTCCCAAATATAATACTTCAATTGTGAAAAGAAGTAATTCTTTTGTTGCTTAGACCAATGTTCTAGAAGCTTTTTAACTGCAAGATAGTTAACAATATTAGCATACCAAGGAAGTTTTAAAACAGAAAATAAACTCTCGTCAGGAAAGCTTTCCTTAATAGCATCAGCAGGGTTAAATGGAAGTGGAGTAATTCTAGATAGATGATCCGCGACAACATTTTCACAACCCTTTTTATCACGAATCTCTAGATTAAATTCTTGTAGCAATAAAATCCACCTAATCAACCTAGGTTTTGCATCTTTCTTCGCTAATAAATGTCTTAAGGCACTATGGTCAGAAAATACAATAACCTTAGAACCCGAAACATAAGAACGAAATTTGTCAAGGGCAAAAACAACAGCAAGTAACTCTTTTTCGGTATACGTATAATTTAATTGAGTATCCGAAAAGGTTTTACTAGCATAATAAATCACAACGGGTTTCTTTTCCACCCGTTGCCCCAAAACCGCCCCTGCTGCATAGTCACTTGCATCACACATAATTTCAAAAGGTTTAGTCCAATCAGGTGACTGTAAAATGGGTGCTTCTATAAGTTTTTGTTTGAGCAAGTTGAAGGCCTTTATACATGATTCATCAAAGTCAAATACTGCATCTTTTGAAAGCAAATTACATAGAGGTTTTGAAATTGCACTAAAGTCTTTAATAAATCTCCTATAAAAGCCAGCATGTCCTAAAAATGAGCGAACCCCTTTGACACTAGTAGGTGGTGGGAGTGTGGAAATTACTTGTACTTTGGCACGGTCAACCTCGAATCCCATCGCAGAGACAACGTGCCCTAGAACAACTCCTTCCCGAACCATAAAATGACTCTTTTCCCAACTAAGAACAAGGTTAGTCTCAGTGCACCTTTTTAAAACATTTTCTAATTGCCCCAAACAACCCTCAAAAGATTGACCAAATATAGAAAAATCATCCATAAAAATTTCTAATGACTCTCTGACCATATCAGAAAAAATACTCATCATGCAACGCTGAAAAGTAGCGGGTGCATTACATAAACCAAATGGCATTCTTCGGAATGCAAATGTGCCATATGGGCAGGTGAAAGTCGTTTTGGCTTGGTCCTCGGGGTGGATGGGTATTTGATTATAACCTGAATACCCATCCAAAAAGCAATAAAATTTCTGACCTGATAGTTTCTCGATGATTTGGTCAATGAATGGTAAAGGAAAGTGGTCTTTCGAAGTAGCGGCATTAAGCTTACGGTAGTCAATGCAGACTCTCCAACCCGTAACCGGCCGAGTTGTGAGTTTTTCCCCATTATCCATTTCAACAATGGTGATGCCCGCTTTCTTTGGCACCGTCTGGGTCGGACTTACCCACTCGCTATCTGAGATAGGATAAATGATCCCCGCGTCCAACCATTTTAGCACCTCCTTTTTCACCACATCTTTCATATTAGGATTCAACCTCCTTTGAGCATCTCGAGATGGCTTTATTTCAAGTTCTGTGACAATCCTATGCATGCATAATGATGGACTTATCCCTTTCAAATCTGCTATTGTCCATCCAATTGCCTCTTTATACTTGGTGAGCACCTTCAGTAATGCTTCCTCCTGTAAACCTGAAAGATCAGAAGCAATTATAACAGGTAAGCTATCATTATCACCTAAAAATGCATACTTTAAATGAGATGGTAAAGGTTTCAATTCAAGTGTTGGAGGTATCTCCAATGACGGCTTTGTTGCCGTGTCAAAACTATGTGGTAATGCCTCCACTTTATGAGACCATGGTGGTTTTTGTTGGTCAAATGATTTCACCACGTGTTCTTCAATTTGTTTCACTTCCTCCACTTCAAGAAGCTCTTCATTTTCACCTGAAAAATACAACTCAAACAGGTTGTCCTTAAGCATACGAGGTGCATGCTTTTGAACTTCCTCATCAATAGTATCAACCTGGTAACACTCATTTAAATTAGGAGAATTCAATGAATTAAACACATTAAGTCGAAGCTTCCTATTACCAAAGGCAATATCCATGGCGCCTGTTCGACAATTAATCCTAGCATCAATGGTGGCTAAGAAAGGGCGACCAAGAATAATGGTCGGTTGAGTATCCTTGTATGATGGTTCGGTGTCCATCACAAGAAAATCTACCGGGTAGTAAAAATCATCAACTTTGACAATCACATCCTCCAATATACCCCTAGGAATCTTAGTTGATCGATCAGCTAAAGAAATAATAGTATCTGTTTGTCGTAGAGTTCCTAAATCATACCGATCAACAAGACTAGCCGGAAGTATATTAATGCTTGCTCCAAGATCCAAGAGTGCCTTTTTAATGATGATGTTACCTACCATTACAGAAATTAAAGGTGCTCCTGGGTCTTTAAATTTAGGAGGAAGAGGACTAGACAAAACAGCACTCACATGTTCAGTTAAATCAATCTTTTTAGGCAATGATGCTTTAAGCTTTCTCTTTTGAGTGCACAAATCTTTTAAAAATTTAGCATAAGCTGGAATTTGCTTAATTGCATCGATAAGTGGAAGATTTATTTTTATTTGTTTAAAAGTTTCCCACATATCTTCCGAATGAGGCCCCTTTTTCCCAAATGGCATAGAAGCCGATTTTTCTAAAGCCGAAGGGTATGGTGTTGTAGTGTTCTTCACACCATCCTCCCCAACTTTAGGTGATTCAGTGGTTTCAAATGGGATTTTTAGTGGGTTTTGAATACTTTTATCCTTTTTAAGTTCATCTACCATTATATGTTCCGGTTCATCATTCTCAACTTTATCAAAATCAACAACATTTTCATTTTCAGTATTAAAATCCACATCATCTTGTGTAAATTCAGACGTACCTGGGATTTTTACCTTGTTGTTGTAAGTCTTACCACTACGAAGAGATGTAATCATATTCACATGCTCATTTCCATTCTTCTTGTGAGCCGGATTGAGACTGGTGTAGCTCGGCAGCTTTCCGTCATCTCTTTTGTTCAATTGGTCTGCCAACTGACCAACCTGTCTTTCAAGAGCTGCAATAGATTTGTTGGTGCTCTCGAATCTTTGATTGACCACATCGTTGGATTTCACCATTGAATCCATAAACTTCTCAAGTTTTTGTTCAAAATTTGAGTGTTGGTTGTCACCTTATTGTGGCCTTTGTTGGTAAGAACGTTGTTGTTGTTGATAATTTGATGACCCGCCCCCCTCATATCTCGGTTTGTAGCCCGAGTTAGATTGTTGTGCATTATTTGGGCGAGTTTCATCTTCAGTCCTCCACCTAAAATTAGGGTGATTTCTCCATCTCGGGTTGTAACTCTCAGAAAATGGGTCATTTCTCGGACGACTTCCATATGCTTCATATACCTGTTCGTCATATGGTGGTGGTGATCCCGAAGATTGGCATCTATTAGCCAGGTGACTAGGATCTCCACACATCGAACAAGATTCTTGTACCCGCGATACCTGCGAAACATTTGAACTACCCTTCCCGATATTTCAGAGTAAAAGATCAAACTTTTTATTTAGTTCACCTATTTCAGATTTCACTTCTTTTTGAAAGCCATCTGGGTTTGAAACTGAATTAATAGAAGAAGAGTGGTTGTTTGTTCGATCCACTGAAGCTTGGGTTTTAGAACCTTTACTCAGCGTACCGAAAAATGTCCATTCTTCGTCACTTGGACGAGTTAAGAAAAGACCACCACTAGCAGCTAGTAAAAATTGTCTATTTGATGCATCCAAACTATCATAAAATATTTTCACAAGTTCCCATTTAGGTATATCATGATGAGGACATGACCTTAACAAATCATTTAACCGCTCAAACGACTCGTGAGAAAGTTCACCTGGAATTTGACGAAAAGCTTTTATCTTGTTTCTAACATCACTTGTTTTACTAATTGGATAGAATTCTTCCAAAAATAGTTTTTGCATATCCGCCCAATTGGTAATACTTTGGCGTGGAAGAGAATTAAACCAATGTTTAGCTCTATCTTTAAGTGTATATGGAAACAAACGTAACCTAATGTCATCCTTAGTCAAACCAGTTATCTCATGGGTGTCAGCAATCGCGAAAAATTCAGAAATAAAATCATATGGTTCTTCAATTGTTGACCCTCTAAATGTAGGTAAAATATTTAAAATTGAATGCTTCAAATTAAAAGTTGGAACATTATCACCTGTGCGATAAACGATTGGTGTTGGATCCTCAAATGTTCCCGGCCTATAGTAAGTATCAACTCCTCTTGCCATGATCACAATTTTCACTTCTTCTTCAGACTCGGCTTCACTTTCAGAAAATCTCTCCGAATTCTCACCTTCAAAATTGTCCAAATGTGTATCTTCCAAATCTATATTCCCCGACGAAGATGTAATGGTTGCTCGCTGTGACACACGATTCTTCCTAGCTGTCTTCTCAATTTCCGCGTCAAAAGCAAGTGGTGATGTGCGTCCGGAATATCTTGTACGCATACAAGAAATCTAACTCTGCAAATGAACCACTAAAAAAAAACGCGTAAAGACGAACTAAACAATTTAAACAAACTAAAAACAGAAAATAAAATATTTTTGGTTTTTTTTTTTTTTTTTTTTTTTTTTTTTTTTTTTTTTTTTTTTTTTTTTTTTAATAATAAAAATAAAAACAACTAATTTAAAACAAAATAAAAAAATAATAAATAAATAAACTATAAGCGCACAAACTCCCGGCAGCGGCGCCAAAATTTGACCGATGTCGTTGTACCGATCAAAAATAAACCTAATTACCTTATACTAGATAGGGCAAGCGGGTATCGTATCCACGAGGAGTATGTGGTTATAGCTAAGTTTAACGAAATAAATAATTGATTGATTGTTTGGTTTAATAACTTAATAATTAAAATACTAATTAACTAGAAAGTAAATAAGCAATAAAAATAAAGAAGCAAATAAAAGTAAGGTTTGTAAACAGTTGGATAAAAAGCAATCCCTCCCGGCTCCGGATATATTAATATAACTAAGTTATGGATTATGACTAATGTTTGCCTTGCATTAATTGAAAAGAACAATTTTGGGCACAAGTTATGTTTACACACACGACCGTCTTAATCCCTAACTAGTTGGACTCGGCACGAATCGTTGCCTCGCAATAACTTGTCTTACGATAATTCAACCAACTAATTATATTAAAACATTGAAATCAAATAAAAGATATGCATTAAAATCTTATGAATCAATGTATGACAAACAATGTAGAATCCATACACATAATCAAACCAAATATATCTTTTACCGGGAGAGATTACAAAAAGGTTTAGCCGCGCATCACTATCGTGGACATCATCTTCTTTGTTCCAATTTGCATGTCACCACGTAGAGAAAATAATGATGGCTTCTATTGTTCCAATTTGCGGCTGGCTTTTTCCCTTTTTTGTGTTTCTGTCTTGTCGAATGAGAATGCCTTTTGACAATCAGAATAGCGGCTGAATATTGATAAAATAATGGGATCCTCTTTTTTTTTGTACCGAATGTATATATATCATATAAGGGATAAACCCTTTTTTCTTTCTTTTGCATCACGCCAAGACCAACACAGCCTTTGGGCTTTCATTCCTTCCTCTCGTGTGTCACAGCCCAAAACCAAAAGATCCAACTTGGTCATTATTCCTTTTGTAATATTCCACAAGAGGCCCAAAAGTATAATAAAAATTAAGAAACCACGAGTTGGCTGTTCCAGCAGAAATAAGCACGAATTTAATCCAGCGTTTTGTCCCATTTATGACTTAAAAGTGTAGCTTTCTCTTTTCTCTTTCCATGGCCTTTTGAATCACTTAAAACGGAGCTCGGACGAAGAAATTATGACCAAAATAGTGCAACAACGTCCAAATCTCTTATGTCTTTATATTAAACTTGTAATATCACCAAGTTTAGCTCCTTTGTGCGCATAGCCTTCATAAACACAAAACACCTTAAAGTAACATATATAAAGGATAATACCAATACATAATTAAGCAATTAAACAATATTAAGGTGTATGTCAAATGCGCCGATCAAATAAACAATCAGTTAACATATTAGGTATCACCTGTGATACATAATAACTTATTAGGTATCACCTGTGATACAAAATAAGATATTAGGTATCACCTGTGATACAAAATAAGATATTAGGTATCACCTGTGATACATACCAAATATTAGGTATCACCTATTATACAAAATAAGATATTAGGTATCACCTGTGATACAAAATAAGATATTAGAAAATTTTTTTGTCCATTATTTTCTTACATCACTTTTATTTTATTGTTCTTCACAAATGGCAAAAAGCGCAACGAACGATTGATTAATAAGCAACTGAAGTTTGTTTATCTAAAGATTCTAAGTACACGTAGTTTTATTGGTAGAGATAACTTAAGCAAAAAAAAAAATTAACAACCAAAACAAAGAAAAGAAAAAAAAATACTAGCACAACATTTTGGTTCAGTCAGAAAGTCCTCAAGATTAAACAAGCTCAACGACAAAAGCCGATGCACCTCTAACTCCATAGCAAACACCCGCTGCTCCATATTTGCCGCCTTTCTACCTCAGAACCTGTATATTATTGTCACGATTATATCCGCCTTAAGCACTAGGCCAATGTCTTTTCTCACTAAAATACTTAAATCACATATGCAAGGTATATTAAGGCAAATGGTTTCAAATGAAAAAAATCACAATTCCACATAGAATGTTATGTGGTATGGATGGAATGTAATTGTAAATAACCATACCCCCAATAGTGTCACAATGATACGGGCACCACTGCAACCTAGAGGATGTCCCAACGACACACCACCACCATGTACGTTTAGTTTTGTCTGGCCAGTCAAAGTAGACACAAGATGCTTAATGCAATATCCTACATGTGATAATTGTTTGCGTTTTTTGTTGTGTGTGTGTGTGTGTGTGTGCAAGGGAGTTGAGAGAGAAAGAGAGAAGAACTCACTGGATCCAAATTAAGCAGCTTTTGGTTTGCATGTGCAACACCCTGCGGTTTTCAGATGAATTAATAAGATTTGGAACAGCAAGATATACTCTACATTGACTATATAAAAGTGGGAATGCTTACTGCAAATGCTTCATTAATTTTGCAGAAATCTATTTGGGAAGCCTCTAATCCGGCTCTTGAAATAGCCTTTGGTATAGCAAGGGAGGGAGAAGTTGTAAACAGCTCTGGTGCCTGCAACGTCAATTGATACATCTCATGAGTGCTTATTCTATAACTTCTGTAATTTTTCCCAATATTGGCATCATAAATTATAATTAACGCATTGATTTTGCATATCAATTCATCTTTAGATATATCATACGTAATTACCTGTTCAACATCAGTATATCCAGAAACCTTAGCAATCACCTTGAACCCAAGCTCAAGTGCCTTCTCCCTACTAACCAACACAAGTGCAGCGGCACCGTCATTTATACCAGAAGAATTTCCAGCAGTGACACTACCACCATTCTCCTTAAAAGCTTGCTGAAGCTTCCTTAATTTAGCAGGATCAAACTGAAAAAAATCAAATCAAATTAGAGTGATTAGAATTTAGAGACGACTATATGTATGAAAGCACAATGTCATGACAAGACTTAACATTCTCGGTTTTCAATAAGTGTAATTAGACGTGGCATCAGCATATCGTTAGAACAGTTCATTACCTTTCCCAAATCCTCATCCTTGTCAACAATAGTCGATGGTCGTCCTTTTGGTCCAGGTAGTTCAACCTGTACAGTTCCAGACATAGCAATTAGCACAAGTGTAAAAAAGGCTTAGCATCTAAATTCCAGTAATACAAGTAATCTTACAGGAACTATATCAGTTAACAATGTCATGCTCAAAGCTTTGAATAGCATAGTCTTCCTGCACCGTATCAGTTAACAATTCATGGCAGTACAAAAAATAAGTTCGTAAACACTGTACCTGTTGTTCTCTTGTATGTTCATGCATATCAGCACATATTTCACCACAGTTTCCCATCTTAAAATCATTAAAAGCATCCCACAACCCGTCTTTCACCATGCCATCAACAAGAGTGTCATGTCCAAATTTAGATCCTTTCCTGCAAATAAGAACCAGTATCACCTTTTTTGTAAGCTCTTGCTAGAATTCTCAGCTACATCATGCATTATCTTACTATAAGTTCCCACCAATGAATATAGTAAATAAAAAAAATTCTTCTACTGAAAAAATCATACCCATTCGTATTGGCATTGAGAAACACAGGTGCCTTGCTTGCCATATCCACAACATCACTGCACCAAGAACCACATTAGCAAACTAACAAGACTGAGATACAAGAATCATATTTCAGAACCACATTGCCATATCTAAAGATAGCCACCTGTCATCATATGCCGCTGCTCGTGCTAGTAGTGCGGCTGTCCAGGACCCACAACTGGTATCTTAGTATAATAACCACCATAATAAGCCCTTGGATCTGCTATTTCTGTACCTCAACAGTAGGCACAACAACACAATCAGCCATCAAATTCACATTCACATTTCGGACTATCTATACGGCCAACTACCTAACCACCTGAACACTTCATGAAACTCACCATCCTCGCGACGGCACCAGCTCACGATCTAATCTCCGCAACCACCTCTGAAAAATTAAAAACCAAGGTCATTCCATGTGAAAACCAATTGTTCATTTCATCAAACACATGGTGTGCATTTAAATAATATTTTTTCTAAAGCATAATTTACATAAAGATCAGATGTAAAAAACATAAACTTGCTCATTATTAGATTCAGTTTATAGTTATCACGTGTTTAATTGGATGAATTAAAATTCAGATTTAGGGTTTGATAAGATGATTGAATGGTGAAAGTTGATGTTGAATTGGGGATGAGAGTAAACACAAGTTTGTGTGTGTTTTTTTATCAGAGATTAAAAAAGGAGTTTTTTAATTTTGTGTTTATATAGTTGACAATTATACCCTTGTAGTGTAAAATATGTATTTAATCACAACCATTAGATCAAATAATATGGAGGGTGGAGATTGACCCCTTAGTATGTAGACAAAATTTGGTTCTCAAATGATCTTAAATCGTATCATTTAACATAAGATCAGAGGCTTCAAAACATTAGAGAACTTAAGCGATCGCCAATGTCGCTGCCCTCGGAGATGGCCCCGGTGTGCACATGAGTTGGATACTCTTATTTATCTTTTAGGTATTTTATTTTAAGATAGGTATCAAGCAATAAGAAATTTTAAAATAAAAGAGATTTTTAATAATTATAACCACACATTTTATATGCATCACAAATAGTTACGAGAGTGATTTTCAAATGAAAATGATGGAAAGTACATGATTCGCCTAATTTCATAAAAAAATGCATCTAACATATGTATATATAAATCTAATTTGAGATAGAAAATATATCATGATGCATTTAAAAGACTAAGGATGCATCTATATCATGTCGATGCATCTCAAATATGTGGTTATGGATATTCCTCAATGTTCTCCAAGAATTTTTCTTAGTTTGACCGTTTACCAATTAACGGGTGGGAATCCCGTAAGAAGAAGCTTTAAAACAAGAAAGATGAGAAATAATCATAATCACGCATTTGCAATGCGTCAACTTAAATTTGATTTACTTATATTCATTTAGATACATTACAAATAGTTTAATAAATGACAAAATGATACTTGAATTTATTGGATATTTGGAAACTACCATTTTAGGTTTAAAATTAAAATAAACAAAATTAGTACCTAAAGCTACTAAATTGCATATTTTAACCCCTCTCTAGAGATTTAAAAATAGTCTCTAAAATTTAGTAAAATAATAAACTATATCTAAGAATTTTAAACTATATACTTTTTACCCCTTCACATAATTTCTTACTATTGCAACAATTTCTATAGGGAAAACACCTTGGCAATTGAATTAAAAATGAAACTGTATAATGTTTAAAAATAGAAATTATTTAATTATTATTATTATTATTATTATTATTATTATTATTATTATTATTATTATTATTATTATTATTATTATTATTATTATTATTATTATTATTATTATTATTATCACTATTATTATTTATTTATTTATTTATTTATTTTTTATATTGATGTGCGTGTCGTTGTGTTAAAGTTTTAAAATTTATAAACACGATTTATCCAATTCTCTAATCACACATACGAGCAAGTATACTCGTCCGGGGTAAGAAAGGTGGGTAAGTCGAGATCGTCCCAAGAAAATTGGGGTTTAGGTTTAGTAAAATAAGTTTTAGCAAAAAGGGTGTCAATCCAATTTGAAGTAAATTCAAAAGCAAGCAAGGTTCAATCAATCAAAAACAAATATACTTGTGTGTGATTCTATGACCAATTGTTTAGAGTAACCAACCAAGTTGGGTGTAACTTGTAGTGATGCACAACTTAATATGAATGATTCACAATCAATGGTTTTTATCATGAGAAATCATATCTAGAATTCAATCTCCTAGTTAATTCCTTTCGGCCTTGATTAACTATTACGACAATTCTTTTAAGCTTTTTGTTGTTTGAAAGCATTTCTTATCTTAAGAATTCTTACGAATCCTTTCGGCCTTTTTCGTGATGAAATCGTTTCCAAATCCATTTTAATGAGTAAAGATGGTATCTCAACAAACTCATAAAACAAGATATGTTTTCATGCATCACTATGATAAGATTACTCCAACAATTGTCACATCATACACACACAAGTACAACCAAAATCACTCCATAACAATCATAATCAAACACAAGTAATTAACCAAACTTTCATTCATCTTATAGTAAAAGTAAAAGTAGTTCATAATAACTCAACAAGAAATACCTAATCGAGGAATTACAAGAACTAGAATTGTGGAACTATAGCAATCCACACTCCTCCAATCGCCTATGATTACACGTAAACAACTCCACACACGGACACAACTCTTGAGACTCGAACTCAAGGCTTCCTGGACGTTTTCACAACAACTACAAGCTTTCGGGCAATAATAATAAGTTAGTTAGACTTGGTGTAAGCCTTAACTCGATTTGCCTTTGGGTTGTCATCTCCCAAAAACTTCTCTCTTTTGTAAATTAGCCAAGGGTTTCTTAAATAAGTGAGGAAACCCTTATTCTCCAAGCAAAAACGTCCAATATCAGTAAATAGCCGAGAAATGATAAGCCTCAATGATTATGGGGCTTAACTTCTTCATTAAATGCAACTTTGTAACTCCAGCGTCAGCCAACCGATCGGTATTTGGCTCCAACCGATCGGTTGGAGCTCTCGGTAAAATAACCTTCTCCCATCCGATTCGGATGCGGGTGCCATCCGATCGGATGGATCACTCTGCCATGCAACTTTATTTCTTCTTTCTCTTTTCTCGTTACGTGCTTGATCCTTCGTTGTACCACTACTTCCTATCATAGAACTTGATCTTTTCTTGATATATAAGCATGTAAATCTTGAACTAATCAAATCCTTGAAGTATCGCGTGGTTTCTTTCTCGTAATTCTCCAAATGTGCATAATCTCTTCATTTCTTCGTCTTTTCATCATCTTTTCCTGTACTTGGCTATATTTACTTGCATACACACTTTTTCATCGTTTAGCAACAAATACACATAAATATAACCAAATATGATGCACAAAACTAGCAATAACGCGCCTAAAAACATGTTAGATTTAAGCGTTATCAAATCCCCCACACTTGAGTTCTGCTCGCCCTCGAGCAAGTCTAATTTTTAGAAAAACTGAACTCAATGGCATCTTCATTATGATTATAAAAAGCTAACAACCATCCCAATAGGACAATTGTTATTTTACTTTAATTATGAAAAATCCTTGAAATATACGCAAGTTAAATCGAGCTTGATAACATCACTAAGGGGCTGTTTACTGTTTCTATCCAGGACATCTTAATACGAGTTTTTTCCCGAACTAGTGTAGGTGGAAAAAATAAATTCCAAAAATTTAGAAAACTTCGAAAAAATTTATAAAAATTCAAAAAATTTATAAAAATTTATAAAAATTCGAAAAAATTTATAAAAATTCGAAAAAATTTATAAAAATTTTTAAAAAATTCGAAAAATTTTAAAAATTCAAAAAATTTATAAAAATTCAAAAAATTTATAAAAAATCAAAAAACATTTAAAAATTCAAAAAAATTTATAAAAATTCGAAAAATTGATAAAAAATCAAAAAATTCGAAAATTTTATAAAAAATTTATAAAAATTCAAAAAATTCGAAAATTTTATAAAAATTTATAAAAATTCAAAAAAACTTATAAGAAATTTGAATTTTTTAAATTTTTTTTCGAATTTTTATAATTTTTTTGAATTTTTAAAAAATTATAAATTTTTACAAATTTTTTGAATTTTTAAAAAATTATAAATTTTTATAAATTTTTTGAATTTTTTAAAAATTTTAATAAGTTTTTTCGAATTTTTATAATTTTTTATAAAATTTTCGAATTTTTTGAATTTTTATAAATTTTTTGAATTTTTAAAATTTTTTGAATTTTTTTATAAATTTTTTCGAATTTTCATAAATTTTACGAATTTTTATAAATTTTTTCCACCTACACTAGTTCGGGAAAAAACTCTTATTAAGATGGTCAATTAAGCATAAAAAAGAAACAACATATATCCACACAGACACTAACTAGAAACAGGACACATATATCAACACAGACACTAACTAGAAACAGGAAAAAAAAGAAACAGCCCCTAAGCACCTCACAAAGGAAATTTTAAATTCACACAACACTCGAGGGTATATTTGATTGTAAATCACTCAATTGCTCAGTCATGATTCATGTTTCTTACCATAAGCTTGTACTTGTATCAAAACAACAAAATAAAACATCAAAGAGGTCTTTTATTTGGTTTTTAGGTTTAAGGGTTTTGATTACCTAGCTAATGTGTAAATACTTCATACAAGAACATTATAGTTCGCTAACAACGAATCCTTGTTTAGTTAAGCAACGAATGGTCACTAGATTGTACCTTGGTTCGCTAACGACGTTACATGCATAACGGATGGTCACCAATTTACTCACTAGATCGCTAACAACGTTTTTCAACTATTCAAAAACTCGGATGGTCACTAGAACATCCATGTACTACATATCTAAACAAAGCCATCACTAAATCCGGATGCTCGAAAGCTAACAACGAATAAAGTAATTGGTAAGGGTAAGGATAAGACATGGGAATTTTGATTTGGTTCTAAAAAAAAATAAAAATTCAAATAAGAATCAAGTCCAAATTCCGTCCCAAACTCTTTATATCACAAATGATTACTCCACCAAACTTCTTCGATTATTATTCCGAATTTCATACTAACTCTTCCCTTCCTCAATAGCTCACTGGCTATCCTTTTTTTTTTTTTTTTTTTTTTTTTTTTTTTTTTTTTTCCTACAACGTCCCCCCCACACTTTGGATGAGCACACGCTACAAAAAATACAAATAAGAGTAGCGACCTCCTTCTTCATTGAAACAACATATACACATACAAGGTGTGGTCAACATGCAATCCTCAAAAATAAATGGTTTTGAACTTCACTTGAACTTGATTCGGGAAAATCTAAGGTGTATGGTGTAAAATCTTTTTAGGTTTACTCAAAAGAAAAGATAGGCTCAAAAGGGTGTAACTAAGGGTATCTAGCGTATAAGATAACGCTAACAAATGGGTTCCAATTACTTAAGACAACTAACCAATGCGGTTAGCAAAAATAAATTGTAAACGGAAGGCCATTTGGTGAAAAATCCTAATTTGCCTCTTATCATTTGAATATATTTTATTACTTGAAAGTAATTTTAACCGTAATGCATAACAAGTACAAGTTCTAGAATCAACATAATCACCGGCACACTCATAACGAAATATAAAGCAGAAGAAGTGCTTTATACAAAAAGGCTTAAATCCTCACAATTTAAGGTGGTGATAATATGTACTAGCAATAGTTATCAATATCTCTCATAACTTGATTACATTCCAAAAATTTTCAAATAGCCTTATTTTTACCATTGAATCAATTCATCTAACAATTAGAAAAATCAAGGGCGACACATTCTAGTTACTTGAATTCCAAAATCTACTAAATCAAAATTAAAATTAAAAATTAAAACAATTTTTCCTATTTCTTCCCTCCCCTACACTTAAGTTTTTCATTGTCCTCAATGTAATAAAACGAACTTCAAAGTAAAGGAAAATAGGAAAAGAAATAGAGAAAAATAAATAAATACTACTCGGAAAAAATTCGCATAGGCTTATTTGATCATAAGTAAGCACATGAGTTCTTCTAACTCCAAATATTTGATCAACACTAAGCTTCCGTAAATTCTTCCCCTGCAAGCACTGCAAACACTATACTCGAAACAACAAAACAAAATACCAAACCAAATATAAAACATAATAAAAATAAAAATAATACAAAACAAACCAAAATCATAACCATAAATCCTACGAAAGTTACGTTAAAGAAATAGAAATAGAAATTGTTCAACCATCATTGTTTTAAAACATAACCATAACATCATTAACCATCAGTCATCGGACTCCATGTTGTCCGGGTTAATCCTCTCATCTTCACTTTCTTCAACCTCTTCTTCATCATCCTCATCATCTTCATTCTCATCATCACTAAAAACTGAAAAAGCTAGTCTTTTTCTTCCAACCCCCGTTGAAGAACCGCCCACATCAAAGTTTGTGGCTCCAACGTTAGGAACTCTTCCATAAAATGGCACTGGGTCAGGAAATGGAGCGTACCCAGGATATGGGTAAGGGTATTGGCCAGGATACGGGTCATATTCCAATGGGTAGGGTGGAGCATTTGGTGGTTTGTAGGGAGGTACCTCATAATTAGCTTGATGAGCCACATGTTGAAGCATCGGCATTGAGTAATCATAGTTATAGTTTTGCCTCAACATCATAGAATCTCTCAACACATCCCTACGCTCAATCTCATTCAATTCACGATTCCAATCTCCCCATCCCGAGTCAAAACTACCCGGGGCATGAACATTCCCAACATGTGGTGGTGGTTGATACGGTTGTTGTTGATAAGGTTGTTGTGGTGCTCCTTGAGGTGCGGCCATGTGCGGCTCTATCCAAGCCCCCAACTCTCTTGTCTTCCTATTCAATGCTTTATTAAAACTTTTATCATCCCACGTCTCACTGTCCATCATCTCCGAACATTTCGCTAACTCAGTTTGAACATAATAACCCAAGTTTCTCACCAACTTAGTCACATAGTGACCTACACAAATCGCACTATTATCTTTTATCCCTGGTGCTCTCCTTGAAAGATACTCGGCTATTATCCAAGCCGAGTTCCCATTTTTCTCTTCCAACAACTTCATTACCCACAAATCCGGTTGATTACACTTATCTCGACTCCCCGTCCTATGTGAAACACCCCATGCAATCAGTTTCTGCAAAATCCTCAACAATGGGTTTCTTAACTTGGACGAATTCCGAGTACAACTCGGATCACCAACACTGTTCCAATATTCAGCTAAACCTGCATAATCATTATGTTTCCTCACTAATCTTACAAAGCGATATGCAAACAAACGGTGCATAATTTCATCTTGGGTGTATAGGCCAAGAGCGACAGCAAACTCCAGCAAGGTAAACACATGCTCTCTACCACAAAGCCTAAACCAAACACATTTATCATTCACTAAATCCACAACCTTCCTTTCAAAATAAAATGTGGAGAAAAACTCCAAACACCATTCTCGATTAACATCCTCGTGAACACTAAATGCTCTCTCCCACGAAAAATCTTCAAAACTATCACCATCTCCCTCATACACATACGATATTCTCATCAAATTCCTTGACTCCATTTCACATTCATATTCATGAAATAAACTCCAATCGACTAACCTTAGCTTAGCAAGTCTTCTCCCTTGTAACTTCGAAAGACGCTCACGAAAAGTGTGCTTTTCCTCTCTCCCAAGGTTGCTAAACTTTAAATTTTCATTACGCTCCTAATTAATAGTGTACTTGACCTTTTAATTTGCATTCCTTTTTATGTACTTTGCTACAATCGGATTACCATCTCCACGTGATGAACTCGATCCTCCTGCAAGATAACTCTGTAGAAAAAAAAACACAAACATATGATAGGATAAGAGCATAGAAACTCAGCATGCATGATCTAGAAGTCTAAAAACTTAACCTTTGAAAAATCAATTTTCATCACAGAAAGTTCTATCCGATCGGTATTTCACTCAACCGAATCGGATGGATTGAATACTAGCCTCCAACCGATCGGTAATGCCACGCAACCGAATCGGTTGGACATTCTGATACAAAAAATTTTCTTTGTTCGACTTCCAATCAATTCTAACAAATCCTACTCTTCCCTATCCTGCATTTGATCAATCACTATGGTCTCTACATATCCCACTTATCTCCAAATCATATTCATAACATACTCGCATAATCAATCTTAGAACATATGAACATATAAACACTTTCAAAATCAAAACATTATCAATGTTCTAATCCACAATGCATCATCCTAAAAACATTAATTAACATCTAAACAACATCTGGAAATCATCAATTTCAACCCAGAATTGATTCAAAGTTTCGACCCATTTGATCTAAAAATCTAACCAATTCATTCTTTCTCAAAACTTAATCAATCTATCTCATTCTTTTTGCAATGAATTCCTCAATCATTTACCCATCTGTTTCAGAAAAAATTACATCTTAATTCGAACTACATCAAAAATGCCCAAACTTTGACCTAATTCAATCAACTCGAATTAAAATCTAATTGATACAATTTAATGATGTTACTTACTTGTTTAGGTGCCATTGATGATCTTTCAACTCTCCTGCAACTCTTAATAGCCTTCTAATGGTCGAATTAATGAACCCCAAGTATGGTGGAATGAATGTGTGTGTGTTTTTATGATTTTTGAAATCTTGGGTATATATACTTCACTCCATCCGATCAGTATTTCAACCAACCGATTCGGATTGAATTTTTGCAAAACTCACTTTTTCTTCTTTCTTTCAACACCTTGACTCTTGTAAGAACAAAATGAGAAATGTTTTCACTATTCCAAAATACCTCTTTTAAGTATGAAAAAAAAACCCAACACACTTATTCTACCAACTTGTTATTCAATCTATCTCTACAACTTCTAAAACAAAACTTAACGCCATAAATTAAAACTTAATAAAACCAAGTTAACCAAAAGGTCTTAACTTAACTCAAACTTAAATGCAAATATTAAACTACTAAAAATGCATTAAAATAAATAAAACAAACAAACACTAGCACAAGCCTTGTGCTTTTATTCTTCAACTTTTGCCTTCATCCTTCAAAATATTCATGCTTCAAGATGTCTTCATTTTGAAATTTGCCGGACAACTCCCGATTAGTCATTTGCGTTTTGAATTTCCTTGCAAAATTTCTTCCATCCGGACAAACTATATCAAACTTCACATGCCATTCTCCATCACCTTCTTCCTTCTTGTAAACACTAGCTCCTTCGGGTCCCCATTCCAAATTCTTCAATTCAACCGGTAAAGATCCAAGAAAATATGTCAATTTATTGGACACAAAAACATTTTTGAATGGGTTATAGAAAACCTCCATAGCTAAAGCTCTTTCCAACTCATCTTCAATACCAAAGTAACTAGGGACAATCGGCCCATATTTAGGTCTTCCCTCTTCATCTCTACCAACTTCGAAACAACCTAAATGATCTTCTTCTTCCTCATCTTCATGCACTTCCTTCACAATCTTGCCTCTAGGTCTAGGATAGTAAGTATGCTTCAAGATTCCATCACTAATAGTCATAGTACCTCTACCCATATCTATAATAGCTCCGCAAGTTCTCAAAAACGTTCTTCCTAAAAAAAATGGTAACTCCTTATCCACCGGAATGTTAAGCACAAGAAAATCGGCTAAGAAAGCTTGATATCCTATTTGAACTCTAACATTCTTCACTTCTCCCATTGCTTTTGCTCTTGAATTATCAGCCATAGTAAGATTACATTGATTAGGTTGAGGATTACCAAGTCCTAATCTTTTGTATAATGGATACGGCATCACATTCACACTTGCTCCTGTATCGGCCAATGCATACATCGCATCGGTTCCATTTACCTTAATTGGTAACACGAAATTTCCCGGATCGCTCTCTTTCTTAGGCAACCCATTTTCAACTATCCTTTCCCTTGCAAACTCATCAAAATTCTTATCCTCTAGCCTAGCTGTTGCCATCATAACCGCATCTAATTTCTTACGATAAGTCATGTATGTAAAACCCAAAATTCTGAATACACAAAATTTGCGTCTAATTTGAATTTTAACCTAAGTTATGAAATAAATGATAAATGCAGTAAACCATATGATATGTGATAATTATTCACTTTATCAAATTAACCTATATTTAACGAAATAACTAACATTTGTAACCTTTGAGAATCTTTGTATTACTATTGAATGTATGCTTTGTTTGATCTGATATGAAGCCATTAATGTGATACTTCTACCCTTGTCGGGTTGGGGTGTTACAATTATGGTATCAGAGCGACAGGCTGCGATTCGTAATACATTTACCCTTGGCCTGTGTAAGTTAGGACCACTAAGTTTTCCCTGTAGGCGCTCGTAGGACAACCTTTGAAATTTTGTTTTAAGATTTCCCTATAGTAACGTAAGTTTTGACCAGTGAGGAATGGGTAGATTATAAGGTATTTGTTTAAGTACTATTGCTTCTGCATCACTCTGATTCGTGCCTTACTTTTTGTTAGATCCTGTTAATATCACTTTTGGAAAGTGAAAGCTTATAGTTTGCACCACCTAAGATTTGAACCTGATTAAATCTTGAAGGCATTGAGAATTGCACAATAATTGCCTGACACTATTTGATCCTTATCTTCAGATTTTGACTCTGACCTCTGATCCTTTCGTCAATCGTTTTGATGCCTCTTTGGTCATTCTGAGAATCTCCATGGCGATGGCGTACTTGATGTATTCTCTTGCTTTTGATAAGTATCTATGAATCTTCCGACACCATTTGATTTCGTTTCACCCATCTCTGTCCCTATGAAAAGTCTTATGGTGGTTAACCACGAGTATGAAAATGTTCCCTCTCATTTTTGAATGGTAAGGATTTGATTTGTGATCCATCTTTCTTTAGATAGTTAACTCGATTCTATTCTGACAAGGAATTGGTTGATTGAGCATTCAAATATTGACAACTACCCTTCTATGTCTCACCTTTAGCGTTTGAAACAATTTTGAACTCCCTACTACGATTACCGATTTGTTAAACCCTTTGCTATCACTATTACTCTGGAGACTCGTGTGTTACCTTCGCGGTTATGAAATTTTCCTAGAACCCATTTCGTACACCAATGAATGAATCTCATCTTGAGAATTATTTGGCACCCTGAGTTTTCTGAATATGATTCCTGTTTGAACCACCAAGTTTTCCATCGGAGCGTGAAGTAGGATTTGACATGATACTGAGAGACTGTCTAGTCACCAAGCGAAGGTGTCTTTCAGATGTGTCCAGAATCATACCTGTTGAATTGAGTGATCGGGAAGAGCAGCAACCGAAGACCAGGAAGCGAGTTACTTAAGTGTATTTTTTGGGCGTGTTTTAGTTTCGTTCGCGATAAAGAAGGATGGTGACTGGAGATATGTATTTATTACAGGAAGCTAAACCATAACACCGTTCGGAGCCAATTTTCCTCTACCCTGAAACGACTATGTGTTTGTTTAATTTCAGAGCGCGAAGTTTCCTTCTGATAAATTGATTTTATTCTTGGAATCGCCTTCCGTATTCGTAAACGACTGCTATGACGGTTAGTGACGCTAATAGTATTAGCTAAAGCTCTGACTGTTTTGTGAACTTGATAAATGATATTTTCTCGGGAGTACTTGGGCAAATGGTCATTGTATGACTTCATAGTACGTTCGGAGACGAGGAAGGGCATGAAAATCATCTTTGCACTTTGCTAGGAAATTTGTCAATCATTTGTGCATTCTGGGAAATGGATATTTGTTGAGACAACGGTGTTCTTTGCCTGACAGGGAGTTGGCAACAACAGAGGCTACCCTGAAGAGTGAAGACATTTCTTACAAGGCAGGAGTGTTGGCGATGCAGAAGAAGAAATTCTAGTCAAGATGGCGAACCTGGAACTGATGAAGACATGCAGTCTCACTTCCCTATTCATCTTGGTTGTACTAAGATGAATTGAGAGCGGAAGTAGACTGGATGATGAAGAGATTTAAAGATCATGCCAGAAATCCACAATACTCCATCACATTCCAAGAAGAGCTGCAGGAGGCTCGACGAACCAGACACAAGTTCCCGATTTTGGTTTCACTTCCCGATTGATGGACAGACGGAGATAGATAAACCGGACTTGAGGAGATTGGATGTGTTGAATGAACGGATTTTTGTAACAGACCCTTTATGCTTGGAAGAATTGATTCTATGAAGGCCGAAGTCCTTGACAACTAATTTTCATTTCCGTTGACCCTCTTAAATTTCGTTAAATAGTAATAAGATCCTCTTATGATTTAAGTTTCCTAGAAGCATTTCAGTTCGTGTTCATTTTTCGTATGTTTGGTGATGGCTTTGTTTGAGAGATTTTGGCGAGTTGTGGAAGATATGATGCTTGTGACGACATACCTTACTTCTGCTATGCAATCTGGGATTTTGATACTCTTGCGAATAGTTTTGTTTTCCCTCTTGACTATGGTATTCGATTTTGGTTGACCTCTGAGACTGTAGAAGTACTAGGTGGATTAAGATAGGTGGTTTTGATTACGACTTGAGATAAAGTATGACCATCATGAGGGCATATTTATATGATGCCGGTATTATGACGTCTTGGGGAGTACCTAAGAAGTTAGAATTTGAAATTCCGTTGGATTATCCGTGATTAGTGAGACTTTAGGTTCATTCTACCTGTGCGAGTACTCTGCCTTCATCGTTAGACATCTTGATACGTTTGAAGTCTCGACATGCGTTTTGTTGACCTTTGTGCATTCTTTAAGAACCTTAAGCATCATTGTAGAGCTTCTACTGTTTGATTTTATCACCCAATCTGTTTCCTGTCTGTATAGAGAAGTACACCTATTTTCTGATACATGTACGTTTCAATTCCTTTGAATCTGATTCATTATGATCTACTCTGGATAGAGTTCAGAGACTATGAATTTTGAGGAAGAAGATATGTCTGTTTGTGAGAACCCTTTAGAAGAGTTATACTGAACAAGAGGCTACATGAGAAACTGAAGAATTATGCATGTCTTCTGCAATTCGATATGTTTTCATCTGATCTTTCTACTTCAATTTCGCGGACGAAATTTTTTTTTTAGAAGGGAAGAGTTGTAAAACCCAAAATTCTGAATACACAAAATTTGCGTCTAATTTGAATTTTAACCTAAGTTATGAAATAAATGATAAATGCAGTAAACCATATGATATGTGATAATTATTCACTTTATGAAATTAACCTATATTTAACGAAATAACTAACATTTGTAACCTTTGAGAATCTTTGTATTACTATTGAATGTATGCTTTGTTTGATCTGATATGAAGCCATTAATGTGATACTTCTACCCTTGTCTGGTTGGGGTGTTACAATGTAATTGTTCAACACTTCTATAACCGGCTTCTCTTCCATAAGCTCCTTAAACTTCATTTCTAAGTTTTCCAAAACTGCTTCCTTCTGCTCTTGAGTCAATGGTTTAACTTCTTGGGGTGATTTGTGTGGTGAACTTGATGAAGAACTCTCATTCTTAGGGGTGGAGGGTTGGGTAAGTTTCTTAAGTGGTGCTTTCTTTCGATTTGCCTTTCCCATTTTAACAATCTCTCCTCTACCTTCCTTCTTCTCTACCATATCATCATCTACATCAATCCTCATCTCTCCCAAAGCAAAATCAACCCTACATTTAGTCTTAATCATAAAATTTCTACCAAACATCACTTCCGGTTCACCCGAATTTCCATATTCCAACACAACAAAGTCAATCTTGAAAACATGACCATGAATATTAACATTCACATCTCGCACTATCTTTCTCCCATAATCTTCATAATCAAGCCTAACAAAGCCAAGCTTACCAAGCATCTCCTCCGTAATATAATTTTCACCATACTCCATATTAAGTTGAGCATCCCAAGCTTTAATGCCTTCTACACCACATGGTGTAGCATACCTCATAAATGGTACATCAAACTCTCTAGGTGGTGCTTGTGTAAACACAACTACTCTTTTCTCCTTAGGTAAACAAACAATGCTTTCGCCAACTTCTTCTTTTCCTTCTAAACCAATCTTAGCTTCGTCCAAAATACTTTCCAATTTCTCCAAAGAATCACCTGAATCTTTCAACATCTCTTCCAAATTTCTCAAGTACTCCGAAACATTGCTTAAACTCTCCATTCTACTTAAGCACTAACTATAACATAACCACAAAAACAAAAATCCAAACTATTAGCGTGAGGGTTAGTTATAATCGAATCATATCCAAATATAAAACAAAAATAAGCAAACAAACAACTTCAAACTATTAAAACATCAAAACAACTGAAAATTAAAAATCACAAAAACTTTTACCGAAGCAACCATCCGATCGGCATTACATTCCATCCGATCGGATTAACAAAATGCAAAAAATGAAATCGCCCCAACCGAATCGGATGCGGGCAGCGTCCGATCGGTTAGATCGAAAAATTAAAAAAAAAATAAATAAAATAATAATAATTATTAATATATTTAAATATTAAAACTAAACTTATAACCTTTTTATAATTTTACTTTTTAAGAAGAAACTAAATAATTAAAATTTAACTAATTAATAAAAACTAACACTTAACTACCAATCATAAAACTAATTAATCAACTTTTAACCTTAACTTAATAATCATAAAACTAATTATCAGCACATTTAATAAAAACTATTAAACTACCACACATTAAACCAAAAATTAACTATATTAACTAAGCATTTAACCTATTAAAATTCTTCTAATAACCCTAAATTAATTATCCTAATTAATCTACTACTTAACTAATTAATCATAATTAATATGAGGCATAAAAACTGAAAGATAACAAAAATTACTAAGACAAAAATATTTACCGAGACCACCAACCGATCGGATGGGCATCCATCCGATTCGGTTGGTTCCGAACCAAACTTTTTTTTTTTTTTTACTTTTAACTCCAAAAAAAAAACTATGCTACTAAGCCCAACTACCAAGAAAATCTTAACAATTCCCCGACAGCGGCGCCAAAAACTTGATGTGCGTGTCGTTGTGTTCAAGTTTTAAAATTTATAAACACGATTTATCCAATTCTCTAATCACACATACGAGCAAGTATACTCGTCCGTGGTAGTAAAGGTGGGTAAGTCGAGATCGTCCCAAGGGAATTGGGGTTTAGGTTTAGTAAAATAAGTTTTAGCAAAAAAGGTGTCAATCCAATTTGAAGTAAATTCAAAAGCAAGCAAGGTTCAATCAATCAAAAACAAATATACTTGTGTGTGATTCTATGACCAATTGTTTAGAGTAACCAACCAAGTTGGATGTAACTTGTAGTGATGCACAACTTAATATGAATGATTCACAATCAATGGTTTTTATCATGAGAAATCATTTCTAGAATTCAATCTCCTAGTTAATTCCTTTCGGCCTTGATTAACTATTACGACAATTCCTTTAAGCTTTTTGTTGTTTGAAAGCATTTCTTATCTTAAGAATTCCTACGAATCCTTTCGGCCTTTTTCGTGATGAAATCATTTCCAAATCCATTTTAATGAGTAAAGATGGTGTTTGTCACACACCATAATCCAGACTAATTCATGCACTAACTTTTTGGAATAAAAACATAAAGAAAACTTGTGGAAAACTAGAAGGGGGGGGGGTTGAATAGTTTTATGTCTTTTTAATTTTATTATGAAAACCATTATTTATTTTTAAAACACTTAGATTCAAGTTTGTATGAAAAATAAAACTTGAACCTTATCATTAGTTATATATGTATTCTTTTAAATTAATTGTAAAAGTTTTGGTTTCTTGAATGGAGTTCCAATTTGATCTATATGTGTAGTCAACTTCTAATTATTACTAACAATTATATATACCTATATGTTATAAAAGTAATGACGATATAAATAAAGATGTAAGTAAGAGATGGAAAGACCTAACCGAGACACGAGGGATTTATAGTGGTTCGGCTACAAGGACACCTTCCTTGCCCTACTCCACTCCCCGAGCACCAAGCTCGAGATTTTTCTTCACAACTTCAATAAGCTCCCTTATGGCGGACAAGACCGTACACAACTTTGGCTTACACGGGTTTAACGACACAAAGCTAAATGTCGAGTTCTAATCGTAGCTAGAACAAATCTCACAACTTCACAACACAACTTCTTCACAACTTATTAATGACTACTTCACAACGGCTTCACGACTGCTTCACGACTTCTTCACGACTTCAACACGACCGCTACACAACCTCTATGCTGCGGCTTCACGACTTCAACACTATGTCTTCACGACTAAGACTTCACGACTTCAACACGACCGCTACACAACCTCTATGCTACGGCTTCACGACTTCAACACTAGGACTTCACGACTTCAACACAACCGCTACACAACCTCTATACTACGGCTTCACGACTTCAACACTAGGACTTCACGACTAGGACTTCACGGCTTCAACACGACCGCTACACAACCTCTATGCTATGGCTTCACGACTTCAACACTAGGACTTCACGACTAGGACTTCACGTCTTCAACACGACCGCTACACAACCTCTATGCTACGGCTTCATGACTTCAACACTAGGACTTCACGACTAGGACTTCATGGCTTCAATACGACCGCTACACAACCTCTATGCTATGGCTTCATGACTTCTAGGCTATGGCTTCACAACAGCTTCAAGATTTCTCTACTTTACAACTTTACAAGGCTTCTACTCTACTTCTTTACTCCACAACTACTTATCCACCTTCTTCACTACTTACACACTACTCTAGCCTAATCACTTATGTTTACAACATATATACACACTTTACACAAATGAATGAAAGATTTACAAAGTATACAAAACAAACAACTTGAGTAACAAGATGCTACTAAGTTGTAATACTTCTAGTCTTGATTGATAGAAGTATTCTTCTTTTGCACTTGGATGGTGGAAGCTTGGATCACTTGGAAACCAATGCTTAAGATTACATGATCAAAGGTTTTTTGAAGATATGAAATGAGATTTACAACAGAAAGTTTTAGTGCAAAAGGGTGAGTAAAAATCCAGGGGAAGGCTGGTATTTATAGGCAGAAAAACTGGACAGCTGGAACCTACAGGAGTGTGGGCGGCCCCCTTATATAGGGGGGGGCAGTCCCCTTAATTTTAAGGGGGCCGCCTAGCAAAATTACTGGGGCCGCCCAAGCCATCCGTTGCCCAGTTTTGTCTTTTTGTGGGGAAGGTTTTTCTGGAACATTTTTACTGATTTTGGTTAAAAATTTGAATTCATAAATTTATAATGAATTAAACCTTTTTATTTATTGCCAAAAATGTTTTTCTAAAATATATAAAATGTTTTTGACATTTTATAAAAAATCTAGTTATTAAGAAAATGTTCCTTTGATCATATAATGCATTAAGCATTAGTTCATTCATACCTTAAGTGATTTTAGTTGTAGAAGTGAATATTTACAACTAAGTACTTGTTTATTTTATAAGTTTATGTTTTAATGAGTTATATTTTGTGATCATCAAAACATAGAGATATGAATAAATATTGATAATGTTTTTAGGCATTATTTATGTCAACAGTCTCCCCCTTTTTGATGATTACAAAACCTAAACTCATTAAATCCAAAAAGTTATTTTTGGACAAGTATTTAGTGAGTTTATATACACTTCTCCCCCTTTTTGTAGCATCAAAAAGTTTGAGCCGACAAGTTTTAGAGACAAAATTTTTCGGAATGAGAACTCCCCCTTGATGTGTGCTCCCCCTCGTTTGAGGGCACCAAGGAATCGATATATGGAATACTTGCAAGAAAAATATTAGAAGAACAAGCATATATATAGCAAAAATAAGCATGCATATAAAAACATTCATTAAAAATGTTGTGTATCAATACACAACCATCCAAGATTATATTCAATCCTACATTAGCTAGTAAGTAATGCAATCTACATAATCATTCTAGGAGTACATGATCTTCCATGGGGCTTGCACACAAAATGGTTTGAAAAATTATTTTTGATTAAGCATTGCATATGCTTAATTTGGTGAGAATGAAGGTGGTGGTGGTGTAGTGGGTGAAAATGGTGGAGGTTGTGGTGGAGGTTAGTTGTTAAGCATGTGTTCAAGGGATGAAAACATGTAGTGTATCTCATCTCTAAGACCAAAGATGATGGTTCGGTTGTGGATGCAACAAAGGCAATTGTCTCCATGGGCTTCAAGTAAAGCCCAAGGGATGGGAAAGCATGGTGGTGGTATTGGTGATGATGAGAAATGAGCATCAAGAGGTGTTATTGGTGATATGGAAATGACAAGTTGGGTGAATGGAGGTTCTTGAGTAGGTGTTTTTGATGGTGCATTTGGTGCACTTGGGGATGAACATTGAGGTGGTGGTGATGGAGTTTTGGTGTCTTAGAGATGATTTTGGTGATAGCATGGTGAATGAAAATGGGTGTTTGATGGAGGTGATGGTTGATTTAGGTAAGGTTTGGAGGTTTTGTGGTAAAATTCCAATACCAGTTCGTCTTTTAAGAGAAATGGTAGCTGGGGCTAGATAAAAGGGGTCGCAAGATGCAAAAGAAAACAGTAAATTTTACTGCCCAGATGGCCGGTCCCCTTAATTGTAGGCCGGCCCCCTTAAAATTAAGGGGACCGCCTAGGGAATTAAGGGGGCCGCCCATCTGGTGTTTTCCCAGGCGACCAAATTTGAAAAATTTCCAGAAAAGGGTCATTTTTAGGGTGTTTTTGCAACAAGCTCCATTTGAATCATGTACATCAAGAATGATTAAACAGTGGCATAAACATGTTAAATACGCATGCATACATTTAAAACATATTATGGAATAAGCATGTTATTAATCATCAAGCATGTATATATATCATGATATTGAGTATACAAGCAATAAGCATAACAATCATATATTAAAGACAAGAAATAAAGCATTCATTAGTTGAAAATAATTATGTTAAAAACATAATTATTGATACAACACATATTTTGCTTATAGCATACAATAAGTAGAAAATTTTAAATTGCCTAAGAGATCCATTTGACTTGCTTGAGACATGAAAAACTTGAATTATTTTGGATGGATGATGGTAAAGAGGGGGTAAAAATGTTGGATTAATGGAGTTGTAAGTTTGGGTGTATGGATGTTGAGAGAGAGTGTTGATGGAGGAATTGGAGGTGGAGAGCTTGGACTTGACCATGTTGAATGAGGGTTTTGATGTTGTTTAAGTGGTGGTGTTGGATTAGATCTAGTGAGGAGATACTCAATCCAAGTGAGACGCTCATTTAAGGGATGGTTTGATTTTGGAGAAAGATGCAACAAGGACAATTGTTGACATGTTTCTCAATTTGACTCAAGTGATGTGGTGATGATGTTAATGATGGTGAGATGGATGGTGATGGGTCTAAGTTGCTTTGAGCAATGTGCAAAGCAAGGAGAGCATTAAGCTCATGGGCTTCCTTGAGTTCTTCAATGAACTTCAAGTGTTGAGTGGAAGGTGATGATAATGGAGAGTGGTTGTTATTTGGTGGAAGTGGTGGTGACACTCTTGGTGGTGGAGACATTTGTGAACTTGGGTAATTATGAGTGAATGAAGGTGGACATATGGATGATTGGTTATGTGTGTGAAAGGGTTCATTAGGATGAGGTTTAGGTGTTGGTTGAGTTTGAACAACATCATTTGTTGGGTTATGGCAAATGTCAAGCTTCCTCCTCCAAATGGGTATTTATGGTGTAGTGATGATGTGATTGTGGAAGGTAAATTTTGGAGGGTGGTTTGTGACAAAATGTTTTGTGAATTTTGGGAAGTATAGGATAAAATGGGCTAAAAATAAAAAAGGGAGCAGCACCTTCAACCATCAGATGGCCGGTCCCCTTAAATATTAAGGGGGCCGCCTAATGAATTAAGGGGGCCGCCCATCTGCTGATTTCCAGGTTACTGGAAATGGGTTTTTGGCAGAAAATTGTTGAAAGGGTTGTGTTTTTGGGTTTAGTTTCAAGCAAGTCCAACTTCTTTTGAGGCAATTTAGGATTTAATAACTTATGTATGCTAAGCATATTCATTAGACATTATTATCTAGCATGCAAACAACTCATTTAGCATGTAACATATATATGTTAGACAAGAAAACACTACATAGCACCAAGTAATTCATAGTATCATATTTAGGAAGATTAATAAGCTAGTTAAATAATCCTAATGAATATCTATGTGCATGGGAATGTAGAGTTGTGATAGCATGGACTTCTAGACTTGTACCAAGTGAGGTCTTAGTGAATAAATTATGGTTATTTTCAAATTTAGTTCACTTATAAATGTCACATAAATAAATATAGATGACAGAATGAGATCACCATGCATGATTTAAAGAAATGTTTTTGGCATTATTCAACAATGTTTGAAAGTGGGTTTTTATGTGGATGTGAAAAATATTTTAATGAAATAGTTTTGGTTTTATTTCAAAATGTTTTTATGAGGAAAGAAAACATATTTTTCAATCTTTGGTTTTGATAAACACGTAATTATGGACACAAGTTTGGAAGAAAGGTAGGATGGTGAAACATGTAAAATAGAAATGTGTCATAATCTTTTGAAAAATCATTTTTTCCAAAATGTGAAGTTTTTGCAAATTTAAAAATAAGTCCCATTAATTATAGGTTTAAAAATAGTGGTTTATAAAAGATCTCATGCTCAAGGGTATTGGTTAAGTCTATTGTCACATGCTACCTCTTTCTACATATCCTATGGCATTTAAGCATATATTATGACTAAATACAAAAATACATCATGTCAGAGTAGTTAGAGAAAAACAAAAGCTATTATAATGACAATGCATTCAACAACTAAACAAATAATTACGAAGGCATGCAGTCAAATCACATAGGAGCAAGTAAACATCTAGAAATTTTATATATGCAAGATGACATAAATCTAGGAATGAAAAACTCTAGTGAAAAGCAAAATTCATAACAGTAAACTATCGTTAGGTATATTTAGGAAGAATAATGTATTCAAGTTGGAGAATGAGTATGAGACTATTACTAGTGGTGCTCAATTCAGGCTAAACACGACCGTTTTTATGGGTTACACACACCTAACTTCTCACATAGAAGCAATTCAACCGTTAGGTCAAATTGAGTTTCTAGTCAATAGTTTCTGCAGTAGTCATTCTCTTTTTAGAAGAAATTAAGTTCCTAAATTTACCTATCGAAGAGTACCAAATATGAAGATTGCTTGGTTTGATAATACTTAGGAGAGCAAACTAAAGGGTTTCTAGTTCATTAAGCCACAGAACAAATATAACTAAAGTGTAGAGGCAAAGCAACCTATCAGACTAAGCGTATCCTAAGGCATTAATAAGATTATATGCATGAAGTAATTACTTATGAAATTTAAAAAGAGAACTTACCTCACGTCCTAGCTTTTCTTCGTAATGTCTCAGATGATGATCGACGTGTGAATGATAGGTGAGTCGGATGATGATCTACTCCTTCGTCTGTGTCACTCCATGATTTTGGATTGAGTTCACTTTGGAGTAGATTCATGTAGTCTTCGTCGTTAACACCTTCATTAACAACATTTCAACTAGTAGCACATGTATCTATTTTATCTAAATGTTTATCTATTAAATTTTCTAAGATAACTAATTCATGTACAAGATCAAAATCTTCATCTTTGGCTTGGCATTTTTCTTGATGAAAGTTTAAGAGATTTTTCCAAATATCATTTGCCGTTTTACAGAAGAATATTCTTTCATATTCAACTTTCGGCAAGGTTTTATAAATAATTATTTTAGCTTTATTATTTATGTCATTCTTGTTTTCAAATGCTCAATTTGACTTTCAAAATCCGTTTTTGTTTGACTCTCAAAATTCGTTTTTGTTTGACTTTCAAAATATGTTTTTGTTTGACTTTCAAAATCACCAATAGAAATGACATGCCAAAGATCTAGATCAATTGATTTCACATAAGTTTCAAATTTATTTTTCCATTCAAGAAAAGTATAGTTTTCAAATAGTGGTGGTTTTAGCAAAGATTCCCCTTCTAGATATTTATCGAATTCCATAGATCGATTCAAGTTTTAAAATACAATATATTTTAAAGATCTTGATTGACGTGGCTCTTGATACCAATTGTGGAAAACTAGAAGGGGGGTTGAATAGTTTTATGTCTTTTTAATTTTATTATGAAAACCTTTGTTTATTTTTAAAACACTTAGATTCAAGTTTGTATGAAAAATAAAACTTGAACCTTGTCATTAGTTATATATGTATTCTTTTAAATTGATTGTAAAAGTTTTGGTTTCTTGAATGGAGTTCCAATTTGATCTATATGTGAAGTCAACTTCTAATTATTAGTAACAATTATATATACCTATATGTTATAAAAGTAATGACGATATAAATAAAGGTGTAAGTAAGAGATGGAAAGATCTAACCGAGACACGAGGGATTTATAGTGGTTCGGCTACAAGGACACCTTCCTTGCCCTACTCCACTCCCCGAGCACCAAGCTCGAGAGTTTTCTTCACAACTTCAATAAGCTCCCTTATGGCGGAGAAAACCGTACACAACTTTGGCTTACACGGGTTTAACGACACAAAGCTAAATGCCGAGTTCTAATCGTAGCTAGAACCAATCTCACAACTTCACAACACAACTTTTCACAACTTATTCACGACTACTTCACAACGGCTTCACGACTGCTTCACGACTTCTTCACGACTTCAACACGACCGCTACACAACCTCTATGCTGCGGCTTCACGACTTCAACACTATGTCTTCACGACTAAGACTTCACGACTTGAACACGACCGCTACACAACCTCTATGCTACGGCTTCACGACTTCAACACTAGGACTTCACGACTAGACTTCACGGCTTCAACACGACCGCTACACAACCTCTATGCTACGGCTTATGACTTCAACACTAGGACTTCACGACTAGGACTTCACGGCTTCAACGCGACCGCTACACAACCTCTATGCTACGGCTTTATGACTTCAACACTAGGACTTCACGACTAGGACTTCATGGCTTCAACGACCGCTACACAACCTCTATATAGAAAAAATACGAGCTCACAACCTCTAGTGCTTCAACGGCTTCACGACTTCTAGCTATGCTTCACAACGGCTTCAAGATTTCTCTACTCACAACTTTACAGGGTTCTCTCTACTTCTTTATCCAAACTACTTATCACCTCTTCACTACTTACACACTACTCTAGCTTAATCACTTATGTTTACAACATATATACACACTTTACACAAATAAATGAAAGATTTACAAAGTATACAAAACAAACAACTTGAGTAACAAGATGCTACTAAGTTGTAATACTTCTAGTCTTGATTGAAAGAAGTATTTATTCTTTTGCACTTGGATGGTGGAAGCATGGATCACTTGGAAACCAATGCTTAAGATTACATGATCAAAGGTTTTTTGAAGATATGAAATGAATTTTACAACAGAAAGTTTTAGTGCAAAAGGGTGAGTAAAAATTCAGGGGAAGGCTGGTATTTATAGGCAGAAAAACTGGACAGCTGGAACCTATAGGAGCGTGGTCGGCCCCCTTAAATAGGGGGGCGGTCCCCTTAATTTTAAGGGGGCCGCCCAAGCCATCCGTTGCCCAGTTTTGTCTTTTTGTGGGGAAGATTTTTCTGGAACATTTTTACTGATTTTGGTTAAAAATTTGAATTCATAAATTTATAATGAATTAAACCTTTTATTAATTGCCAAAAATGTTTTTCTAAAATATATAAAATGTTTTTGACATTTTATAAAAAATCTAGTTATTAAGAAAATGTTCCTTTGATCATATAATGCATTAAGCATTAGTTCATTCATAACTTAAATGATTTTAGTTGTAGAAGTGAATATTTACAACTAAGTACTTGTTTATTTTATAAGTTTATGTTTTAATGAGTTTACATTTTGTGATCATCAAAACATAGAGATATGAATAAATATTGATAATGTTTTTAGGCATTATTTATGTCAACAAAACTCCTTTCGGCCTTTGTTAGTCTTTAAGATTGTTTTTACCAACCAATTAAGCAAGATTAGATTGTATCTCAACAAACTCATAAAACAAGATATGTTTTCATGCATCACTATGATAAGATTACTCCAACAATTGTCACATCATACACACACAAGTACAACCAAAATCACTCCATAACAATCATAATCAAACACAAGTAATTAACCAAACTTTCATTCATCTTATAGTAAAAGTAAAATTAGTTCATAATAACTCAACAAGAAATACGTAATCGAGGAATTACAAGAACTAGAATTGTGGAACAATAGCAATCCACACTCCTCCAATCGCCTTTGATTACACGTAAACAACTCCACACACGGACACAACTCTTGAGACTCGAACTCAAGGCTTCCTGGACGTTTTCACAGCAACTACAAGCTTTCGGGCAATAATAATAAGTTAGTTAGACTTGGTGTAAGCCTTAACTCATTTGCCTTTGGGTTGTCACCTCCCAAAAACTTCTCTCTTTTATAACTTAGCCAAGGGTTTCTTAAATAAGTGAGGAAACCCTTATTCTCCAAGCAAAAACGTCCAATATCAGTAAATAGCCGAGAAATGATAAGCCTCAATGATTATGGGGCTTAACTTCTTCATTAAATGCAACTTTGTAACTTCAGCGTCAGCCAACCGATCGGTATTTGGCTCCAACCGATCGGTTGGAGCTCTCGGTAAAATAACCTTCTCCCATCAAATTCGGATGCGGGTGCCATCCGATCGGATGGATCACTCTGCCATGCAACTTTATTTCTTCTTTCTCTTTTCTCGTTACGTGCTTGATCCTTCGTTGTACCACTACTTCCTATCATAGAACTTGATCGTTTCTTGATATATATAAGCATGTAAATCTTGAACTAATCAAATCCTTGAAGTATCGCGTGGTTTCTTTCTCGTAATTCTCCAAATGTGCATAATCTCTTTATTTCTTCGTCGTTTCATCATCTTTTCCTGTACTTGGCTATATTTACTTGCATACACACTTTTTCGTCATTTAGCGACAAATACACATAAATATAACCAAATATGATGCACAAAACTAGCAATAACGCGCCTAAAAACATGTTAGATTTAAGCGTTATCATATATAAACATCACTTTATTAGAAATCAATAGGATTTACAAGAAGTTAGTGGGAAGCCGAGATACTAACTGGGCTCCCACTTCTCTAGCTATAGAAAAGCTAATCCTACTAAATATATGAAAAGCAGTACGTGCTCCAATGTATTGTTTATCGAGAACTTTCGGATTCGCTTCAGTAAGGTCAGTGCATCCTTCTCAAGTTCCCTAAAATAAGAAAAAGAGAAGGGGAGAAACCCATATCAAATATCCGTGCACTTAGCCTCATATTATTATTATTATTATTATTATTATTATTATTATTATTATTATTATTATTATTATTATTATTATTATTATTATTATTATTATTATTATTATTATTATTATTATTATTATGTTATTATTTATTTTTATTTTTTTTATGATGACATCACTTTATTAGAAACATATAGGATTTACAAGAAGTTAGTAGGGAGCCGAGATACTAATTGGGCTCCCACTCCTCTAGCTATAGAAAAGCTAATCCTACTAAAAATATGAGCAGCAGCACGTGCTCCAATGTCTTGAGTCATCGAGAACTTTCGAATACGGGGAGGAAACCATATCCCATATCTGCACACTTAGCCTCATACTTGACGCGTTTACGTTGTGCAGCCTCAATCACCGCACGACCTGGCACGAAATCAACCATACCAGTTTGTTTCAAGGGCGATGATCCAGTCAAATCAACACAAACATCAAGTCCTTCATCCCAAGAGTAAAGTAACACATCAGCAGGACGTAAAGATTTGTCCCTTTCACCACAAAGTCCAATGTCAACCTCTTTACGAGCCGAAACCCCAGATCGAGAACATATGTCAACAAGAACATCACGTACCATGTTATGCCGATGTTTAATACCAATAATACCAGCACAAGATACAACATGGTCCCCATAATATCACCAGCAAAGACCCTGGAACAGGCTGAGCAGGGCATCTGAACAGAAAATAGGGGGACAGCAAGCCGATAACATAACACGCAACGATAGGTCCTGGCGTTCATAGTCTGTCCCAACCCAGAAATCGGAACTACCCTAAGCCAGTCTGAAGTGTGGTCCTCCATTTGCGATTTCCATAACGCCATCTGTCGAGTAGATAAAGAAAATGAAGATTCGGCGGTTCGGTTAACACGTGTGAAATATATATATGCCAATTTCTTCATTAGTTTGGGGGCAGCGATCTCACACGGATTACTCAAAATGTCAATCTCCATTTTCATATTAAAAGCACACAAGGCATTTTCATATTATTATTATTATTATTATTATTATTATTATTATTATTATTATTATTATTATTATTATTATTATTATTATTATTATTATTATTATTATTATTACTCCCTCCGTCCGAAAATTATTGCCCCACTTTGACTATTGTGATCTTTCTTTCTCAACTTTGACTATAAATATTTTTGTTTGTGTTATACAATACTTGATGAAAATAATACCAATGAAAATACATTTAAAACTCAATCCATTCATATATTTTGCATCAAGTATTATGTAATATAAATAAAAATACTTAAGGTCAAAGTTGAAAATTAAAGACCGAAAAAGTCAACAGGGGACAATAATTTTGGGACGGAGGGAGTATTATTATTATTATTATTATTATTATTATTATTTATTTATTTTTATTTTTATTTTTTTTGTTATAAAATTATTATATATTGAAACATAATAATTTTACATAAAGTTGGATGGGAGTTTAATACAAGTTGTGCTCACACTCCTTTATAAATACAAAAGCTTACTCTATAAAAGATAAAAATGTGCCATTTAATTTTAGCTTGTGAGCTAATGACTTAATACCAGATATTGGTTTACTATTGGACTAGTTTGGGTGTTACAATTTTGGTAATGCATGATATAAATGTAGGGATAGATTGACATGCTGAACTGATGAGCAAAATTTTGATGTATGCGTTGTTCTCATTTACTTAGTTATTAACTATAAAGTTAACGAGTAACATGTGTATTAACAATGATTTACACTTACATAATTTAAAGCATAATAATTCTTTTTCAACGTTTAATTATTATTAGATATTACCTAAGAATTATACTCAAGTGTTTACAAAAATAAAAAATAATAAA